>JAPKLW010001104.1:0-49560 GCA_026898455.1 Plectranthus barbatus
AGAGAGTGGGCGGCTGTAGATCCGGTAGCGTATCCTCACCAGATTTTTGGATCGAACAAGGGAACAGATCAGAAGATCAGATCTGTAGGAACAATATTGATTTTGATCGATTCCAGATCAAGATCTGCACCATCTTCATTGCCATCATCGATCTAGATCTGTAGATCAGTCGTTAGAGTTTCAAGTATTCCATTGAATCTACGAATTAAATTAAATAGGAGCATGCATAGGGCATTTACTGTTTGTCATTATATTTATTTTGATATCCATAAATCGAATCCGGAGTTTTAATAAATGGCGATTCACGTCGCCTATTGTAGACTCAGTTCCTACAGAAACATATAATTCAATCCAAAACCATCCATAGCATGCATTCAATAATAATAATCATGCAATTCATAGGGAATATTATTTTTCCGATAGAGCCAATTAATTCAACCTCGCTCTGATACCAATTGAAGGGATTCGTGAACTGAATCACGAAGTTCGTTTGCCAAGGATCTTTAATTGGAATATCAAATTAAATTGTTATGCCTATGAATGATCCTAGCATGCTCCTATATTATTATGCATAAGAAGGTTTATGCGGAATACCTGGATTGATGAACTCTGAAAAACGAGTGCGCGGAGATTCCCTTTGATCTTTCCCACGCACAAAGATTTAATTCCTAACAGATTGAGGAAATAAATATTAAGAAAATAAAACAGTTATTTTCGAAAATCAAGGAGAGATAGAAGAAGAAAAATCCTCCTGATTTGATCTTCTGATAAGTATCCCAACTCGATCTGAAAATTTGGTGAAGATTCTCTATTAGATCCCTTGTTCGGTTGAGAAGCTGAATTTCCTATTCGTTCTCAGATCTTAGTCGATCACCACAGCTCCCAAAACCTGGTTTGCTGTGTGCAGCTTATGATCTTGTGGTGTGTTGAGATCTGAGCAACTGAGGCCTATTTATATTAAAATACTGGACTTCTATTGAGCTTGAGTTTCATGGGCCAGACCAGGGACCAGAATGCAAATAGCAAATAAGGCCTATCAATTAATTAATTCCCATATTCAATTCAGAATATAATTAATTAATTAATATTGATTCATTCCACCAGAGAATCAATACCGTCCTACCTATTTGCTACCACGTTTTGAGGTACAGGTTGAATGGGCTCGGTATATCCCCACATTTAAGGTTACAGACATTCGTTAATTAATTTAAGCTCTGACAAGCTATTTAATTAATTAACATCTTATATTCCTGAATCAATCCACTCAAACCTTTTCACTTATGCTTGAACTTAATCAGCCAGCAGGACTTAGCATAACGAACCTTTTGAGTTGTTCAGGGAATGTATGTGGTTACCTAGTTCCAGTACCAGACAGTCATACACAACTGCTATTACCCAAGATACAGATATACAAGCTCAACTAGAGCCTTTCACTGCAACTCAAAGTAATACAAAATCTGCATATACTTCTGTACCTTCATTTAGGCTTAGGATCTCGTCAAGCTATAGAGATCTAGATTCTTTTAATGTCAGATAAAAGAATCGATCTCGACTTAGATCCTTATCAATGTGTGCCCCACACCAGCATACCAAGCCATCCAAGATAAGATGTTTATTAATGCGTATGTTGCAGCCTACACCAACAGTTTATCCTGGAACTGTCTCAGCTGTGATAACTATTTATATCTCGCTAGGTCAAATCCATACGATCTTCCGTGATCTTCTACACACCGTATGATCTCCCTATCGACGAGATAAGAGGATAATTGCGTTTGCGACACATGTTTGTTAATTCAGACAAGAGATGAACATACAACATTTATGATTCCCAGTATATTAACCGATCGACCTTGTACATAATATACCAATCATAATGCTTTCAGTATATAAATCCATCAGATCTCTCTTCTATGAAAAAAGGGAGATGTTTGTTCTATTTTTCAGGATTTATATAAAATGGTGGTTTCTCAATATCATTGTCGGATCCAAGTCCTTCAATCTCACAACGGTGGAGAATACATAAATTCTGATATGTGGAATTTTTGTCAGAAAAATGGAATTCGACACCAGACTTCGTGTACGGGTACACCATAGCAAAATGGCTTGGCAGAACGAAAAATCATCAAATACTTGAAGTTGTTCGGGCATCTTTATTTGTAATGAAAGTACCTCGAGAATATTAGGGTGAAGCTGTCCAATCTGCTGCATATATTATCAACCAAATTCCATCACGAGTCATTGAATTCAAAACCCCATATCGAAGACTCCATGAACTTGTTTTAGCGCCAATTGTGTCAAACCTTGAGCCTCGAGTGTTTGGTTGCACTGCATATGTGCATAAGGTACCAGGGAAACTAGATCCACAAGTTGTACGTTGCATATTTGTTGGATACGCAGTTTTTGAAAAGGGGTACAGATGCTATGATCCTAGTGAAAACAAAATGTATATAACTCGAGATGTAGTGTTTCATGAAGATGTTCCTTTTTTCGATGGATATGAGTGCTCTCTTCAGGGGGAGAAAACACAAGGCGAAGAGAACACTCACAAAAGCTCACAACAACAATTAGAGATCGAGTTGTGCCCTAATATAAATACACATCCTCAAACTGTCAATGACATGCATGAGAATCAGAATCAAGATAGTGCAGCCTCCCAAGGCATACCAAAAGCTGTAGAAATTTCTGAGGAGGATGTTGCACCAATGGCAGAAAATGAGGATGGTGTAGCACCAACGACTGAAAGTAGCAATATGCCTCATCAGGTAGCATCTTTACCTTCATCTCCGAATGCATCTCCTCAGGCAACATCTTTACCTCCTGTAATATCTGAGTCAGTATCTGGCGAACATAGATATCCAATTAGGACAAATAGAGGAGTTCCGAAAATCCAATATAATCCTGATCTTAAATCTAAGTAAAGGTACTCCATCAACAATTATATCTCCTCGCATCGTTTGTCAAACTCTCATGCACTTGCTATGAATCAGTTATCTTTTGTCCCTATTCCTAGTAATGTGCAGGATGCTTTAACAGACCCAAAATGGAAAAAAGCCATGAATAATGAGATGGAAGCTTTGCAGGAAAATCATACTTGGGATCTGGTAACATTGCCGGATGGAAAAAAAACAAAAGGGTGCAGATGGATTTTTTCTATCAAACTCAGTCCTAATGGAGTTATAGATCTCTATAAGGCAAGACTTGTTGCAAAAGGGTATACACAGAAGTATGGAATCGACTATGGAGATACTTTTGCCCCCGTAGCAAAATTGAATACCATACGAGTACTTATTTCTGTAGCTGCAAATCAAGATTGGCCACTAAGACAGTTTGATATTAAAAATGTTTTTCTCAATGGGATTTTGGAGGAAGAAACATACATGGATCCTGATCACTGTAATTTCTACAGATTAATTATAGAAATAGTGGCAAATAAATTTGTAAACCCTAAGGTTATCGATCCAGGGGAATGAAACAACGAAAAATCCTTAAGTACTAAGTCAGGCGTTCTTGAAAATACTGGTTAGGAAAATCAGATAAAAAGTTTTGGTTGTTTTGAAAATTGCAATACTTGCTAATGAAAATTAAACAGGAAATTAAAAAGCTTTTAAAGTCAAATAAGAGAAGCACAGATTCCAGGGATATCTATCTACCAAGTATGACATGTATGAATCAATTGATTAATTCCCAAATTTAATTCCTCTTCGTAGTGAAACATCAGAAAAGTATTACGAACTTCTTTGTTGGACAATTCGTAAAGTAGATTAGTCAAATACCTATCTCCGCTCGGTCTCAAGATAAATTAACTAACTCCGAAGATCTACAGATTTATTCCTACAATTAATCTCCTTCAGTTACGACAAGAAATCAAATTATATTGTGAAAATCTCTTTCGATTGAAAACTATCACAGTTACTTCTCAAGTAATCAACTAGATAATCCTAAGATGTGGCCAGCAAATCAAGATTATGAATAAGCACAGATTTCACAAACTACGAAGGGAAGGGGAAAATAATTCAATTAATCAAAACATGTATACATTGATAGTTCAAAACCCTAGAATCTGAAAAGAAGTTTAGTTACACATATTCAGAGTAATATTCATCATAGAAAGATAAAACCTGAATTGCATAAAAACTTGAGTTGGAATGTCTTCCCACAAAACTCTATCTTCAAACATAAACTCTAAAACTCTTTGAATCTCTCAAAATCTGAAATCTGGAATAAAACATGCTTAAAACTCGATTTTACAAGGTTATTTATAGAGGTGGAGGTGTATCATATCAAATCTAGGGCTAAAGATATGAAAAATCTCGAATTCAGCCAATTTCCCGCGCCAGGAGGTCCGCGTCGATCGACGAGGCATCCCCGTCGATCGACGTGGAAAACTGAAGTCAGCCCCGTCTGCGCGGTCTCACGGTTTTGGCCATAACTTCCTCATCCGAACTCCGATTGACCCGATTCCAGTTGCGTTGGAAAGCTAATTCAAAGCTCTATCCATTACCATACGCCAATAGCCCGAATTACTCTTGTGGAAAAACTCTTCACTGCTACTCTTACACGTCACTGCTTTCGGAACGGTTTTCTTGTGAGTTTAGGCCTAAAAACGTGCATAAACATCAAAACACACCTAAAACCACCTAATATTGACATCATGCATAAAATATATATATAAACTCAATAAATTTACATAAAATAGTATAAAAATAATATAGATAAGTGAGTGAAATAACGAGCTTATCAAAATCCCCCAAACTTAAACGTTTGATTGTCCTCAATCAATAGGCAAGAAAGAAATCAAAAAATCAAGTGGTTAAAGTGCAATGCCTCACAAGATTCATCACAGTCAAGAACCAAGAATCCACTACCCACAAGCAATTTGAAAGAGACAGAAAATTCATCAATCGTGGAAGAACTCACAGGAAGTGTATCGCTCAACTCTCAAGTGTTTAAGGCAAAGATGAAAGCTCTCAAAAACATGTATGAAGAAATTTCTACCATAGGCTTGCAAATTTTCTAATATCTCCACTGCTATAATGTGCACACAAGTCTAGAATCAAAAAGGGCTTTCATTAGTTTGTAATGTAGGCTTTTTCTGATAAGGTAGGGAAATATGGCCAAGTGACTAAATCAATTGAGTTCATGACTCTCAACATCTCCAACCACCATCTATTATCATCCACCTCATCTCCTCATATACATCAACAAACTCCATAGATCTTTTTTTTTTCTAGCTCATTTTGAATCTCTTATGCTCTTTACATAATTTTTTTTTTCTTTTCAGAGAGCTTATGAGAATTCTAATTATTTCTTTGAGCTTCTTTTTCACACTTCTTTTCACCACTAATTTTTCATTTCTTATCACCAACTCACTTTCAATCAACCCCATACTTACCACAACTCAAGACATGAGTGAGACAATACTTTTCTTAATCTCATAGACAAGGAAAGAAAAATTGTACAGGCTCAAAGTGGCTAACTAGGGAAAATTTTATTGTGAAGGGACAGTGTTTAGGATATTGGGTTATCAAAGATGGCCTAAGATCATTTTCTCAACTTGTGCACACTATGCAGTCTCAACACAGAAAATAGGTAAGTTCTAGAGAAATCAAAACACACATGTGAATCTCACATCAAACTAAATAAAGGCTCAAATTTCTCACACAAGGATTCAAAAATTTTCTTCCACAGTCAATTTCAAATCAGCTCAATCAGCATGCAAGTATAAGTGTCAAATCAGTCATATCATGCGGTATTCTACATTCATAGGCATCTAACCACAATCTCAATCAATTCAATACTCAACCCTCAATCAATTCTAATCTCACAATCTCGTTCAGGTTATCTCAAAACTCAAAAATTTCCCCACAAAATAGCATAAAAATACGAAAAATTTAAAGACAGAAGCATAAAATAGAAAGGTGCGAAAAATTGAAGATAGAAAGCAGAATAAATAAAAGATAGAACGTTCCATCTCTTGTCCACATCCCCCCAAACTTATTTCCAACTCGAAGAGTGGAATAAGTTTGAAAATCAGACAAAAGAGGGAACGATACCTGGTAGTTGATCTCAGACATCAACTTTTTTATCCCCCAGAGTCTTCAATTACCATCAGGGAGGTCGGGTCCAGGCAGGTTCTTTCGCGACCTCCTTTCCATCTTTGTTCTTGATAACTGGCATCCCCCGTTTCTTGGTGTCTTTCAATGTCCCCCCAATGGCGGACTTGTACTTCTGTTGAACTCGTACTAATTTGTCCAACTTCCCATACCCAAGGTGTGCCGGAAGCATCTTGAGCTTCAGAACCAGCGGATCAGAGTTAGATTGCAGTTTTCCCCAATTTGCGTCGGTTGACATGGGTGAAACTGCCGCAATCCCTTTTCTACGTCGCGCTGATGAAAACTCCATCTCGGTCTTCCGTCGTGCGTCGATCGACGTGAATGTAGAGTCGATCGACGAGAATCCTAAGGCTGCGTCGATCGACGAGGCTCCTTCGTCGATCGACGTGGGTGCTTTTCCACGTTTTGTTTTCTTTTTCTGGCTGCGTCGGCTTGACAACAGCTTCTGTTTGTTCTCTTTTTCATGTGTTATCCCCTCGGATACATCCAGCTTCATCACCCGATCCACGAGCTCATCGTCTGCCTTATTCAGATCTGAAGACAAAAACAAAGAGTGTAGTAAGCGGTTCTCGAGAAAATCCGGATCAATTTTAAGAGGAGAAAAGGGAGAGGAAATCACCGGATTTGAACATTTGATCATGTGGCACTCCTCCTGGCAGCTCCCTTCATTGCGCTTCTGCACTGCTTTGTAGATGGGGAAGGTGACCGACTCATCATTAACTCGGAATGTCAGTTTGCCATCTCGAATGTCGATCAATGCCCCTCCGGTCTTCAGGAATGGTCTTCCTAGGATCAGAAGAATGTTTCGATCCTCCTCCATATCAAGCACCACAAAGTCGGCTGGAATAATAAAATCTTTTACCTTCACCAACACGTCTTCCACGATGCCTTTCGGGTAAGTGACTGATCGATCGGCCATCTGAAGTGAGATCGTTGTGGGCTTGATGCTTCCGAACTTCAACCTCTTGAAGATTGACAGCGGCATCAAGTTTATGGATGCGCCGGAATCGCAAAGGACCTTCCCAAAGGTTTCTCCTCCAATGATGCAGGGGATCGTGAAGGATCCCGGGTCTTCTCTCTTCAGCGGCATCTTCTTCTGAATAATCGCGCTGCACTCCTCGAACAAATTGACCCTCTCGTGCTCCACGAAGGGTCTTTTCTGAGAGACCATGTCCTTCAAAAACTTGATGTACCCGGGCATTTCTTGAAGAGCTTCTACCAATGGTATGTTGATATGCACCTTCTTCATTGTCTCCAGAAATCGTGCATACCTTTCGTTCATCTTAGTCTTGGCAAGCCGCTGCGGAAAGGGCAGAGGCGGCTTGAACATTGGCAAAGCAGGGGCGGACGTCAATCGATGTGAGGTCTCGTCGATCGACGTGGCCTTTGGATTGGCATCGATCGACGGCACTCCTCCGTCGATCGACGGGGCTGTGTCAGCGACAACTTCTTTTTCTTTCTCGGCTTCTCCTTCATCTCGGGTGTCTGTCCCTGCTTGCTTTGGCCCTTCGTATGTTTTGCCCCCTCTCAGAGTGATGGCATTCATTTGGTTCCTCTGATTCTGATTCTTGGGGTTCATCTGAGTGTTGCTTGGAAGTTGCCCGAGTTTGTGCTGGGCTTCGAGGGCTTTGGTAATCTGAATGACCTGAGTCTCAATGATCTGTACGTGTTTCTCGACTCGGTCCACCTTGGTATCCACGGCTGCAATTTCTTGCTTCAACTTGGCTACAGTATCAGTAGAGCCTTCTATGAACTTGACCGAAATCTCCTCGAGATTTGGCTTCTTCTTCTCCACTATTTCTCCATCTTGCACTGCAAACCCAGGTGGTGGTTGCTCAGCTGCTTGGGGGTTTGCGTAGGAAAATCCAGGATGGTTCCTCGCGTGATTGAAAGTGTAGGGCTGGTTGTGCTGCTGATATCCTCCACGGTAGTTGTCTTGATAACCGCCCCTTTGAATGAAATTTACAGCGGAACACTCCCCCTCAGATGGAGCTTGCACTGGCTCTACTGCAGCAACTGTTTTCTCCTGCTTCAGTGCAGCGAAATCTTCTCTTAACTTTTTCAGCTCGGCTGCCAAATCCGGTTGTTCGGCAACTTTCTCCACCACTTTCTCCTTCTCGACCGCCATCACAGGCCGAGTTCGGCTTGAGGACCACCGTTGAGTGTTGTTGGCCATCTTTTGGAAGAACTCCATGGCTTTCTTTCCACTTTTCGTCATGATTGTGTCTCCCAGTGTGGTGTCCACCAATTTGGCTGTCTTATCATTGAGCCCTTCGTAAAATGCCTCAGCTTGTTCTCCTGGCGGAAAACCATGTCCGGGACAGGCTCTCAACAACTCTTTGAATCTCTCCCACGTCTCACTGAAGCTCTCGTCAGGCCTTTGAGCGAACCTGATGATTTCTTTCCTTCTCTGCCTGATGACATTCGGAGGGAAGAAGTTTTCCAGGAATTCATTCCTCAATTCGGTCCACGTGCCTATGCTTCCTTTGTCCAGTGCGGTGAACCATGACTGTGCCTTATCCCTCAGAGAGAATGCGAACAGACGCATTCGGATGGCACTCTTGCTGACTCCTCCAATCTTGACAGTGTTGCAGAGCATCAGGAACTTATCCAGATGTGCATAAGGGTCCTCAGTAGCCCTTCCTCCGAATTGATTTTGTTGCACCATCTGCACCAATCCGGAAATTAAAAAGCTTTTAAAGTCAAATAAGAGAAGCACAGATTCCAGGGATATCTATCTACCAAGTATGACATGTATGAATCAATTGATTAATTCCCAAATTTAATTCCTCTTCGTAGTGAAACATCAGAAAAGTATTACGAACTTCTTTGTTGGACAATTCGTAAAGTAGATTAGTCAAATACCTATCTCCGCTCGGTCTCAAGATAAATTAACTAACTCCGAAGATCTACAGATTTATTCCTACAATTAATCTCCTTCAGTTACGACAAGAAATCAAATTATATTGTGAAAATCTCTTTCGATTGAAAACTATCACAGTTACGTCTCAAGTAATCAACTAGATAATCCTAAGATGTGGCCAGCAAATCAAGATTATGAATAAGCACAGATTTCACAAACTACGAAGGGAAGGGGAAAATAATTCAATTAATCAAAACATGTATACATTGATAGTTCAAAACCCTAGAATCTGAAAAGAAGCTTAGTTACACATATTCAGAGTAATATTCATCATAGAAAGATAAAACCTGAATTGCATAAAAACTTGAGTTGGAATGTCTTCCCACAAAACTCTATCTTCAAACATAAACTCTAAAACTCTTTGAATCTCTCAAAATCTGAAATCGGGAATAAAACATGCTTAAAACTCGATTTTACAAGGTTATTTATAGAGGTGGAGGTGTATCATATCAAATCTAGGGTTAAAGATATGAAAAATCTCGAATTCAGCCAATTTCCCGCGCCAGGAGGACCGCGTCGATCGACGAGGCATCCCCGTCGATCGACGTGGAAAACTGAAGTCAGCCCCGTCTGCGCGGTCTCACGGTTTTGGCCATAACTTCCTCATCCGAACTCCGATTGACCCGATTCCAGTTGCGTTGGAAAGCTAATTCAAAGCTCTATCCATTACCATGCGCCAATAGCCCGAATTCCTCTTGTGGAAAAACTCTTCACTGCTACTCTTACACATCACTGCTTTCGGAACGGTTTTCTTGTGAGTTTAGGCCTAAAAACCTGCATAAACATCAAAACACACCTAAAACCACCTAATATTGACATCATGCATAAAATATATATATAAATTCAATAAATCTACATAAAATAGTATAAAAATAATATAGATAAGTGAGTGAAATAACGAGCTTATCAGATCCTTCTCCAGGTATAAAATGTAATGGTAAAGTTTGCAAGCTAAGGAAGGCTTTATATGAATTAAAGCAATCTCCACAAGCATGGTTCAGAAGGCTTTCAAATTTTATGGAGAAGGTTGGATATAAGCAAAGTGAGGAAGACCATACCCTATTTATCAAGAAAGTTGAGAAAAGTGTAACAGTGCTAATTGTGTATGTTGACAATATGATTGTTACAGGAAAGGATGCAACTGAAATGATTGTCCTTCAAGAAAGCCTGGCAACTGAATTTGAACTTAAAGACCTTGGCTACTTGAAGTATTTCTTAGGCATTGAAGTTGCAAAATCTAGCAACGGGATCTCTTTTTGCAGCGAAAGTACGTGTTGATTTACTATTTGAAACTGGTATGCTTGATTGTAAACCTGTTGAGACTCCAATCGAAACGAATCACAGGTTAACCATCCACGAAGATCAAACACCTACCAATAAGGAGAGGTCAAGGCTAGGCGTGTTGGTAGTCAGTTCTCGAGCATTGTCCCTTGCTCTGTCTTCAGCCTAAGTTCTATTAAAACTCAATTTGATCCAATACAAGGATTACAGTTTAGAACTCTAGAAACTGGAAAAACTGAATAAGAAGGCTTACAATCTTTGACCCACCAAAATATCAAAAAGTAAGGAAGGAATTCTCTAAAAAAGAATCCTAACACTTGTCAGTTTCAGACTGATTAGACACAGACTGGTCAGTTTTAGACTGATCAGGCCCATACTAAACTTTCAGTCTCTCTTAGTCCTTTGCGCATCCATAGACTGATTCTTCAGTCTGTTTTTCGATCAGCTCTGATTACAACTCAATAGAAAGACCTTACAGGACTTTACATTTAAAACCAAAAATTAGAGCTAATCTAGAGACTTAGATTGGTTTAGTCTTTGGCCCACCAAAACAAAAACAATCAAGGATAAAGGAAATTTCTAACAACGAATTTCCTAACAGAATCCTTATTGAATTCAGATTGAATTCATGTGAACTCGAATTTGAGCTTACAAAATTGGATACAAATACCGATACGATTTAAGATTTTTCTAAACGAATCTATATGATAATAAACTAATCCGCAGGATTTGCCATCTCCACTATTAATACACTAGTTGAATTGAATAAGACTATTATTTTGATGAATTAAATACATTATTATCTTTGACTAAATATATTTTTTAGATATACTATTACCTCTTTTTATTGAAACAATAAAATATATTGTTGTATTTGACTAAATACGTCATTTATGATCTGAATATATAATTCAAACAAAAGAATGAATACACTACTTATTGTAAAGGAACACATTATTTATGAACTAACAAATAATTACAACTAAAGATGATATATTTAATCAATAAATAATAAATATATCATTTGGTGAAAGAAAAATATTTCGTTCTAGTTAGTAAAATATATTATTTTATTATTTAATTTACAATTGATAAAAGATATATTTAATCAACAAAAATTAAATGTATTATTTAATAAAAAATACTTCAGTTACTAAATAAAGACTAAATTAATCTGATGAAAAAATATAGATAAGTTTATATATCATCTAAAAAAATAATTATAAGTTTATCTCATGCAAATTTATACCTTTTATTGATGAGTGTCCATATTGAATTAGTACTGGATACAAGTTTTTTGCTTAATTTCTTAGTGTATCGATTTAATAGTAATTCCAATTCTAATTATATTCAGCACTAACCTATTGTTTTCATGACATTTTTAATTATTGTATCGATATAAAAAAAAATTTAAAAAAAAAATCCTACCGGGAATGATGCATATTTCCTTTTTATGTAGCCCTGAAACATTTTATCGATCTTATGTCATTCTGGCCTACTTAATCCTCTATAATGTTTTTTTTTTAATATCTGTTTCTTGTACTTTATTTGTTGGAAAGGTCTTAGGTTAGGCACGCCTAAACGGTTTAGGCAGATTTTATCCATTAACTCAAGTCAAATTTATCTAACATATCTTAATTGGGGATTAATAAATCCTATTTGGGATGGGTGAACTCATTTGGATATGAATAAAACCCGTCTAAACCGTTTAAGCGTGTCTAACGCAAGTTTTTGTCTTATTTGTTTAATTAAAGCTGTTACCGTTTCTGATTAAGATAATGAAATCTACATATGCTTTTATAGCTAACATAATCTGGGAAAATCCTGCCAATCATACATGTTCCACAATTTAAAATTATGTTGAATGATTCTTAAATATTTAAATATTTTATATATTTGATAAACAAATATCTGATTGTATTAGAGGGGGGTATCAAGTTGGGTGATGGATCCAATCTCTCTTATATTACTAAGAAAATCTGAAGGAATCATAGAGCATGTACATTCTCCATCACTGTCTAAAATTTGTCTCCTCCACTCTGTGAAAGACAAGTGAGTGAGCTGACATTTGATTTTTTAAGATCCCCTCTCTAACCTATGTTTTCCATTCACCCCTCATTTTGTTTTTGTTTTTTTTTTTCCTCGTCTCTCTGTTATGACCATCATCTCCAATCATTCTTCATGAATTATGTTTTCTTAAAGAAAAATTCATGTAGTAATTTTTTTATTTTTTCAATAAAATGCATTGATCTTAATTTCACCCCAAATACCCAACTATAACTCAAATTTATGACCTATTAGACATAAGCAAGACACTTTCATTAGTTGTGACTTGAGTTTCACCATACAATATCAAAATTTAAAAATAAAAAATAAAAAAAAAAAACACCTTAGATTATGTGTTGGATCAAAACTAAGTACATTTTTGTGCACAACTTGTATGTATATAAAGATTATCAAGTCACTGGTTAGGTATTGTAGTTGACTATAAATTAATCTACCTCATATGTGATTATGAGTGGTAAGTACAGATCAAATCTACTTCATATGTGATAATTTATTATTGATTCAATTTATATTTGATACGTTAGGGTAAGATTTGATTCATTTTATTAAAACTCAATACTTATCTGATTTGCTTATGAAAGACATGATTTCAATTCAATCTATCAAGTCTAAATATGATTGTGGGTGTTGAATTATTATCGTATAGACCCATTAAGAATCCAAAATTCTCACATGTTTTGTGTCATGTTCGTATTATCCATTAAAAAACTTGATAAATAATTTTTTTTGATTATTATTACTACCCTCTTATTAATTTTTTTTTTTAGAATACCCTCTTATTATTAATCAAACTACTTTAATACATTGTGTATTGTGTTATCAAGTCAAGTTCGTAACATGTCAATATCGTGTTATCGAGTTAGATTCTTAACAGGTCGATATTGTGCTCGTATCATATGCATGTTTAAAGCTTAACGGAAAGTGTCATTGTTGGTCCCGAAACATCAGAATAATACGCAGCGAAAAATTTTATCGAGAGCGTTTGGCCTAACTAACACTTACTCAAGTCAATTTAGACTCTAAAAACTGGTTTAGCTCTGAAATATTACTTAACCAAATTCTGAATACACGCCAACAACTAATTAAGTTATTGGGTTTCAAATAAGCAAGCAAAAGGTTAAGAGTGAAAAATGGTAAACAACTAAATATATTTATAGTGGATCAGATGCCAAATGATCATACGGCTACTCTTCGATCGCTAAATGGATCGAAAATTACTAGAACAAAGTTACAAGTTGATATAACTGGCTTGTAGCAATCGCGAGAAGCTCCTATATATATCCTCCAGCTGTATTCACACCCAAAAGTAGTCTAAGTTGTATTTGCTCTCTTTAGGTAGATCGACTTTACCACGAGGGCATTGCTAGGCCACCAGCTTGAAGGGTTATGAATTTTAGTTCTTCACAGAATGTAATCGATAATTGTTGATGTGGGTGTCGATTTCTTAAGGTAGTTCAGAAATCGATCTTGGATTCAACTAAAAAAAATGAGTTAAATTTGGAATATTAACTCTTAGCAAAGAGGCTAAGAGTTTCGTGATCAGAGACACGGAGTAACTAACTGAAGAACTTTGTGAGTAATCACGATGAGTGACACACTCCTTGAAATTAGTAGCTACATCAACCTATTACTAATACTCTTCTTAAGTGTTTTTAGGTTTCTTCAAGTCTTTGTATGAGCTCCTCATCTTCTAGCCGTTGTGCACACTTTCCGAAGTCTGTAGCTATTCAGATATTTTCAGTGATGAGTACTTCTTGTAAGAACGTCTCTTTTGTCAGTTGTCCTTGCCATCCGTTTAGAGAAAACCAATTATTTATCAGTTTTGAAGTCCATTCCGGTGAAGGCTTCACAACTAACTCTTTGTAAGTTTCAATGCCAACACGTCTACTTCTCCAAGAGCTAGTTGAGTCAATCTGGTTTCTTCTGGCAGAGTAAGTTCCTAAAATTGTACAACTCAATGAACTGATACAAGGTTATAAATGTGGAGTTACTCTAACCAGGTTTGTATGAACTATTTGACTCTAAAATTTGGTTCGTCACACCAAAATTAATAAGGAACTACTATTAATTCCTAACAGCCGTATTTAACACATTATTATCATACAAATTTGTATCGTATAAAAAATTATCACTCTAAGTAATAGGGCTCATAACAATCCAGTCGGATTAAAAAACTAATAAAAAATTCTAGAAAATACTAACGATAATAATCCAATATGATAAATGCAATTAAAATATGATTGATGTGATAGTAACAATTGAATCAAATATATTATGTGGCAAAGTCTTGGATGAGACGGTCTCTCCATTTTTTATTGTGAGACGGATCTAAACCCTACCCAAATATTTGATAAGCGCATATTTATACTCACTTATCTATATTTTTCTCCATTATTTTAAGTGTTTAACATTATGTTTTTACTTATTTCTGTGCATGAGTCTATTTTGGAGGGTGTTATGCCTTTGATGGGTGATTTTTGCAGGTTTTAGGCCAAATTGATATGCGCGTAAAATGACCTATTTTTCGATGTGTGCGCGTGCATGTTTGTGGCCATTTTACCCTCATATCATATGCTTTCGTTGTTCTTTTGTCTTATTTTCGTGTTTTCATGTTTGAAATGTTGTAGGATGTCTTTTGAGCATAAAACAACACTTTTGGATGAGTTTTGGATGGAAATCGCCCGAGCTAGGAGTCAAAGGGAAACAGGATCGACCGAGCAGTGCAGAAAGGGTGATGGGGCTGTTCAGAGACTTTGCTCGGCCGAGCCAAACCTGGCTCGATCGAGCCAAACCCTTTAGAGAGGTGGCTCGGTCGAGCCACCCTTGGCTCGGCCGAGCCAGAGCAGATTTTTGGTGTTTTTCAGTTCTGTGCTCGCCCGGGCGAGCCAACTTTGGCCCAGGCGATCCAAGGCCCTATTTGCTCATTATAAAAGGGGGAAAACAGTTATTTTGGGGGGGAATTGATAACTTTTCGTAACTTTGAATAACAACCTCCTAAATTCTCTCTATGATTCCCATTTCCATCTCTTCCAAAACCTCACCCAAGGTATCAAGGAGCTAATTCATCAATCCTAAGATCCAAGGGGGTAGATCAAGACCTAGCAAATCCAATTGGGAAAGATTTCACTTTTAACTTATCAATTGTAATGGATGTAATTGATTTCAACTTTGTATTGTTACAATTGAGAGGTGTGTTGCTCTAATTCAATTTGGATGTTGATTTGAACAAGGATGCATGAAGATTAGGTTTGATAATTGTTTGTTTACTTTCCTATGAGGGGTTGATTTGCACTTGAGCTTGTTCATACCTATTAGATGTAGGTAATAGCCAATCTATAGGTAGTTGATGTGAACGTTGCAGCCAATACGCGGACGGAATCGTCGTGAAAAGTGCATAATCATATAGTTTTAGTTTCAATCCATGTGCGGGGATAGAATTGTAGGGCAATAATCGACGGACGTTTTGGAGTGAGTTAGGGATTGATACCGTAGAATTTTGTGATTTCTAATTTCATCAACGGACAATTCACCGCTACAAAGGGGATTGACTAGAAAAGAGTCGGTTGCTCAACCTCATAGGAATTAAAACTTGTTTACATCAATGATTAACCTAATTTGATTAAATCTACGTTTATTTCAACATCCTATCTACCTCATTTGAGTATTTATTTGTCTTGGTTTACCAATGTGTGGAGAGAATTTAATGATTGTTTTGAGACTTGATATTGATTGTAGGTTTAATTCATTGCCTTGTTATATGTTGTTAGCATATGTTTTAATTTATTTCCTAGTTTGATAGAAATAACTCAACGATTTTATGTTACCTAGCTATTAGACTTTGCTATAGTATCCCGGTAATCTAGCGGGCTATGGGAAGAAGGACCTGGATTTCACAAATTTTATTCTTGTGTAGCTAGGAGTTTGATTTTGATTGAACTTTTAGCCGCATCAAGTTTTGGCTCCATTGTCGGGGACTTCATTTAGTAGGTTGCTAGATATTGGGGGAAAAGTGAAGCTTGTAGGCTAGGTGTTTGTGTTTTTGTTTGTGTGAATATTGTTGCTAACATTTGTTTGATAATTGTTCTAAGTTTGTTTTCTTATGGATTTTTGTTTTTGTTGGAGAATTGCCTTTGTTGGACTCTTGTAGGTGTCTAACATGGAGAGAATTATTAATGTGCAAAGGCAATTGGAGGAGATGCGAGATAGCATGATGCAAAGACAAAGACCGCGAATGCCTATCCGAAATGTGTATGAGGAAATGTTTGAATGAAGTAACCAATGGTCGGAGGAGGAAAGAGCTTATCAAATGGTGAATGTTATAAAGGAATCTCATGATGATGATTTGTGGAGGAGACAAATAGAGCTCATGCAAGAAGAACTTAAATTGTTGAAAAGATCAAGGAAAGAGCATGAGGAAGGGCAAGAAATAGAGGTGAAGAAAGAAGATGAACCGGCAAGGGAAAGAGAAGTAATACTTCAAGTTGATGAGGTAAATAAAGATATCAAGGAGCCGGCACAAATTTTTGAAAGTATGGAGAAGGATGAGAGTGCGAGTATAGAGATGAAATCCGAGGAAACATTAGGAGATGGCAAAGAAAAGGAGGAAACCGGAGAAATCATTAGTGAAAAGATAATGGGTGTTCATCAAGAAGAGCTCGTGAAGGAAGGAACCGAGGAGACGGTGAAGAACATTGAAGGAGGAAGAATTGAGGAGCCTTCACTTGAAGAGATTCCAACAATATCGGCATTGGAACATTTCATAGAAGAGGAAGACCAAACATAAGCAAAGAGTATGAGGATAGGTTTAAGCGGGGAATGTCAACTTGGGAAGTAGAAAAGGTTGAGGAGAGAATGGTGAGTGCATTGGATGAGTGGATTAATGTGTTTCTTGAAGTGGGGATTAGTTTGGAGAATGGCTTGAAGAATACTTCAAAGAATGAGCACTCATTCATGCAATTTGAGTTCAACAAGATAATCAATCCCCCTTGGAGAGATGATAGGGGTGAAAGAAAAATTGCCTTGGACAAATTGCTCCCAAGTAAATGCAGATTAAGGGAGAAAGGTGTATTAAAAACCCACAAGATTTTTGACAATTGGTGATGTGGTAAGGTCGTCTAGCTACCGACATTAAGGAAGCGCTTGTTGGGAGGCAACCCAACCAATTTTATTGCTTTTGTTTAATTGCTTTTAGTTGCTTTGATTTTGAATAAATGTCTAGTTTGTTTGGTTTTGTGTTTGTAGGAGGAACTACAAGATCGAGAGGAGTGACGATGCACCATCCACCGTTTTTGCAAACTTAGTCTCACTTGACTAAGTTTGGGGGAATTTGCCGGTAGCCTGTGCCTCGGTTTATACTTCTCCATCTCCTATCCTTTATCTTGCAATTAGTTTAGTTGGATTTTGTCCCTTTATTGGATTTGATTCGATTTGGTTGTACCTATATTGATATTCTACATTGGATGAATGTTTTGGATTATGTTCATCTTGATGATATGTATGAATATTTTCATAGGTTTGAGTTTGTTGAACATTGGTTTTGATGGTATGTTTGGTGGAGCTAGTGGAAAAATGGTTTATTTGTATAGATTTTTGGATAGTGGAATGACGGTGGAAAGAGGTTTTGGAAGTGAATGTGGTTTATGCTTGTTATTGCTTGACATTTGATGATGGATGAAATTATTAATGAGTTGACATGATTTGCTACTTCCTATTATACATGGCTTGTGGTTTGGATTATTGGTTTGGTTTGTATGGTTGAGCTAGTGGATATTGTCTTAGCATTGTTGATATTTGGTTTGTGGAAAGTTTGGTGGATATGAGAGCTTTATTGGTTTGTTTTATGCTCAAGTGTTTGGTGGTGTTTGTGTTGATCTAGTAGGTACAAATAAGGTCTTGGAGAGCGGTTTGATCGTGTTGCCGATGGGTACTGCTTTCTATCGTTCCTTCTACCAATTAGATTCATTACATTGTTTTATGGCATGTAGATTGTGGTTAGGATGTTGTGTGCTTGTGTGTGTGTGATGAACCCGAACTAGACTTGAGGTTTGAATCATGATTTACTTGGTGAAGTTGGATGTTTATCTCAACCAACGATAGGGCGGAATCTAGTTGTCGAAGCATGTCTTAAGTTTAACTTTCGTATTGCCGAGTTTTGTGTGTGGTTAATGCATAGGACTTGACAAAAAGCTGTGAGGTTTGAACCATGATATTGTCATATCTTTATTGTTTGTGAGTGGCAAGAATGAGAGTACGAGATCTAGAACTTGCATCCGTTCTCTATCTATTGGCATGAGTGTGTAACTAGAAAATGATCTTATGCCATTGATTCTTAGTCCTACCTTTCACACCGGGAGTATAAGGTGGTTGTTATCATTAATTTGCCTTTCGTATCTTTGACCCCCGTGATTGAGCTTATTGGTGAATCTTCTTTGATATAATTAGGATCAAGTTTGGGGAGAAAGAGTGTATGAGGGTGAATACGGTGATGAGAGTTGGGTTGGGAATTGATTGAATTTGTATTGATGGGAAATGTTGAGGCATGAAAGATATGAAATAAATGATTGGTTTGAATCCTAGAAAATGTGGCACCAACAAAATTTTTGGTGCAAGTGTTTGAAAAAGAAAAAAAAGGGGGGGGGGGGCACCGACAAAATGAATGAATGATGGTGCAATTGAAAATTATGAAAAAGAAAAGAAAAGAGAAAAGAAAAAAAAGTGTGTTGTGAAATGAGAAAGCCTCGGGGTTTGTAGTAGTTCGAAAAGAACAAGTTTGGGGGTTTTGGGAAATTGAGAAGTTTAGTCACTTTGGCCCAAAACCACCCACCTTTTAGTTAGCCACGTTACAACCCGTGAAAAGACCTTTTTTATTCTAGAAACTAACTCATTGTAGTATAGTGGTGAGAATGGATGCAAGCCTATGGAAATCGAGCTCGATATCTTGTGATTGAGTGAATCTCATCGTCCCTAAACACGTGAGAGAGTGCTTTCGTTTCTTGAATCCATTTTTGATAAGTGGTTCATGTCCTTAGCATTAACCTTGTTACAAAGTTATGTGATAATCTCGTTTTACTTGAACACGCTAAGATAACTTTGATGAGCTATGAGGTATTGCATGAGGTAGATTAATAGCTTTACTTTGTATTGATTGAGGACAATCAAAGGTTCAAGTTTGGGGGATTATGATATGTGCGTAAAATGACCTATTTTTCGATGTGTGCGCGTGCATGTTTGTGGCCATTTTACCCTCATATCAATGCTTTCGTTGTTCTTTTGTCTTGTTTTCGTGTTTTCGTGTTTGAAATATTGTAGGATGTGTTTTGAGCATAAAACAACACTTTTAGATGAGTTTTGGATGGAAAACGCCCGAGCTAGGAGTCAAAGGGAAGCAGGATCGACCGAGCGGTGCAGAAAGGGTGATGGGGCTATTCAGACACTTCGTTCGGCCGAGCCAAACTTGGCTCGGTCGAGCAAAGCCCTTTAGAGAGGTGGCTCGGTCGAGCCACCCTTGGCTCGGCCGAGCCAGAGCGAATTTTGGTGTTTTTCAGTTCTGTGCTCGCCCGGGCGAGCCAACTTTGGCCCGGGCGATCCGAGGCCCTGTTTGCTCATTATAAAAGGGGGAAAAACAGTTATTTTGAGGGGTAATTGATAACTTTTCATAACTTTGAATAACCACCTCCTAAATTCTCTCTACGATTCCCATTTCAATCTCTTCCAAAACCTCACCCAATGTATCAAGGAGCTAATTCTTCAATCCTTAGAGAAGAATTGAAGATCCAGGGGGGTAGATCAAGACCGAGAAAATCCAATTGGGGAAGATTTCACTTTTTACTTATCAATTGTAATGGATGTAATTGATTTCAACTATGTATTGTTACAATTCAGAGGTATGTTGCTCTAATTCAATTTGGATGTTGATTTGAACAAGGATGCATGAAGATTAGGTTTGATAATTATTTGTTTACTTTCCTATGAGGGGTTGATTTGCACTTGAGCTTGTTCATACCTATTAGATGTAGGTAATAGTCAATCTATAGGTAGTTGATGTGAACGTTGCAGCCAATACGCGGACGGGATTGTCGTGAAAAGTGCATAATCATATAGTTTTAGTTCCAATCCATGTGCGGGGCTAGAATTGTAGGGTAATAATCGACGGACGTTTTGGTGTGAGTTAGGGATTGATAACGTAGTTGTTTGAGATTTCTAATTTCATCAACGGACAATTCAACGGTACAAAGGGGATTGACTAGAAAAGAGTCGGTTGCTCAACCTCATAGGAATTAGAACTTGTTTACATCAATGATTAACCTAATTGGATTAAATCTACGTTTATTTCAACATCCTATCTTCCTCATTTGAGTATTTGTTTGTCTTGGTTTACCAATGTGTGGAGAGAATTTAATGATTGTTGTGAGACTTGATATTGATTGTAGGTTTAATTCGTTGCCTATTATATGTTGTTAGCATAGGTTTAAATTGATTGCCTAGTTTGATAGAAATCACTCAACGATTTTATGTTACCTAGCTATAGTATCCCGGTAATCTAGCGGGCGAAGGGAAGAAGGACCTGGATTTGACAAATTTTATTCTTGTGTATCTAGGAGTTTGATTTTGATTGAACTTTTAGCCGCACCACAAATTCATTGGAAACCCGTACCGAAAGCAGATGATGTTCAAAGGAACAGTCACAAATTCTTCCACACGTGGAATCCTAGCTAATGGTTCATGGAAAGAGAAAGATCTTTGAATTAGCTTTCCAACGCAACTAGAATTGGGTCAATCGGAGTTCGGGAGCAAAAGTTATGGCCGAAACCGTGAGACTGCGCAGACAGATGTTTTTGTGTCGAGAGACAGGATTTGTGTCGACCGAAACAGAGGTCAAAACTCCGGAAACTTGTGATCTGCAATCATGTCGACTGACATGATTTGTGTCGATCGACACGGAGGCCCGACAAAGCTGTTTTAGTCCTATTTTGGCAGTTTTTGCTATTTTTACCCAATACTCAAATTAGGTCTTTTTCCCCCTCTATAAATATGAACTCTTAGGCACGATAATTATACAATTTTTCCTTGGATTTTACATTGATTTTTGGAGTTTTTCAAGACATTGAAGGTTCCTTTTCATTTGTAAGTTCATTAATTAAATGTTTCTGTATTTTCTAGTCATGATTTGTGGCTAGAACCCTAAACTGGTTCTAGGGTTATGATTTCTTTTCTGATGCATGTCTAATTGATATCAACTCATATAGCATAGTTTAATTCTCTGATTTAATTTTATAATCTAGATTAAAAGAAGGACCAAGAGGTGAATTGAGATCTGGGTTTATAGTTAATAATTGATGGATCGAGAGATGAAAATTATTAACAGGAAGAGAGAATTAATTGTGTTTGTTTTCTGTCTCAAAAGGAAGAAACCTACATAGAAATAATTAGATAATTATGAGATTGATTAATTTGGTGTTCTTGAGAACGAGAGTAGATAGTCACTAATTAATAATCTAGGATTTAATTGCCTGACCAAGGAATTTAATCCACAAAAATCTATATTTTTCTCATTGCTGAGTTGATTTAGATTGCATATTGATGATTAGATTATCTACCCTAGGATCTGTGTTTTCTTTAATTGTTTTCAAAACCTTTATTTTATTGCACTGTCATCTTTAATTTCCAAACAAAACCCCTTTTTCAAATTCCTCAAACTTCTGTGTTCTAAAAATTATGACTAGTACTTTAGATTTATCATTGCACAGTCCCTGTGGGATCGACCACCTACGGGTGTAAAAACATTATTTGCTCGCTGCTTTTTGCAGTTATCAAATTGGTGCCATTGCCGGGGATTTGTCAGATCAATCTAATTATTAGTTTATTTTTAGTTCTGATGGATTGATGCTGTATTTTATTTTATTTTTGTTTTTATTGGTTTTGCTGTTTTTAATTTCGTATTTAGATTGTTGATTTTGGTTTTTGATGTTTAATTTTCGTGTTTTTCCTGTTCAGTTATTTTTTTCGGTTTTCAGCCTCTGTTTCGATTTACAGATTCTCTGTCGACCGAAACAGGCGCAGAAAACACCCGTGTCGATCGACACAGTGTCTGATTATCTGTTTCTCTTTGTTTTTGTTGCATGTTTATGAACACAAGGGCCCAGGGAAAGCCACTCGAGACGTTTGATCCAGAGATCAAGGCTACAGCCCGAAAGAGGAAAGGCAAAGAAAAACAAAGCACGGGCACAGTCATGGATGAGATGCCACCTTTGGAGGAGACAGACACACAGCTCATCACTCAAGAGAGTGCCACCTTACTTGTCCAAGAAGTCACACAGATGAAGGACATCATCAAGCAACTCATAGCAGAAAGGGAAGCTGACAGGCACGAGGCCGAAAGAAGAGAGAGAGAAAGGCACCACACAGATGACTCCGATGATGAGGACCCCAACGTGATGGCCAAGAAGTACAGACCACAGCCCGGGAATGAGGGATTTGTTATCGGCATCACCACCAATAACTTTGAACTCAAGACCGGCTTGATTCAGATAATTCAGCAGAACCAATTTGGGGGCCGAGCAGTGGAGGATCCGTACACCGACCTCAGGATGTTCGTGGAGGTGTGTGATACCATCAAGCAAGGAGGAGTCACCTAGGATGTGATCCGTCTGCGCTTGTTTCCCTTCTCACTTCGGGATCAGGCTAGGACGTGGTTTACAGCCTTGGACTGCAGCAACATTTGCACATGGTCCGATCTTAGAGCCGAGTTCCTCGCCGCCTTCTTCCCACCTTCAGTCATCATTCAGAAAAAGATGGAGATCTTACAGTTCCACCAGAGGATGGATGAGACTCTCTTTGAGGCATGGACCAGGTTCAATGAGTTACCGAGGAGTTGCCCGGGCCATGGAGTTGTTACTGAGGAGCAGGCCCACATCTTCTACAGAGGATTGGCTATGGAGAGCCAGAAGTCGGTGGACTATGCAGCCGGTGGATCATTGATGAGAAAGTTACCAGAAAAGGCTCTGAAGCTGTTAAAAAAGATGGCCCTACATGATCAACAATGGGGGAATCCGAGGAGGCCACAGATCCGAGCTGTTGAGGCAAAGGAGGATGATGCATTGAAGAAAGAGGTTGAGAAGCTAAATGGGGAAGTTGAAAAACTAACTACTTCTGCTTCTGTTTCTTTTGCACAGGTTGACCCTATAGCCGACGTGAACTACATGAATCGTGGTGGCTACCAGAATCAGTACCGGCAAAGGGGATACCAACACTACCATCCTAGACCTCATCCAGGTTTCTCCTATTCTCAGCCTGAAGCTGCCGAACAACCACCGCCAGATTTTGATGTGCATAATGGCGAGATTGTGGAAAAGAAGAAGGCAACCCTTGAAGAGGTGCTGAAGAATTTCATCAAAGCTTCAGACCATAGAATGGGGAAAATCGAGAAAGAAGTGGAAGGAGTCAACTCCAAGGTGGATCTGCTCGGCAAGCACGTCAAGATCATTGAGACTCAAGTGAGCCAAATTGCTACCACTATCGGGATGCAATACACTCCCGGAAAGCTGCCAAGCACCATCGAGGGAAATCACAAGAATCACAAAGATTGCAAAGCTGTGAAGCTGAGGTCCGGAAAGAGTTACACAGGTCTGAGCATGCCTCAAAACAAGTTTGGGGGGGAACGAAGCAGACCCAGCAGATCTGGCCTCTGTTTCGATCGAAAGGATTCCTGTCAATCGACACAGAAGCCCAGAAGAGGCAGTCGACACAGATTCAGAGAAGGAGATCGACAGAACTGCAGAGGGTGTGTCGATCGACACACCCCCTATCGATCGACAGGCAGGACAGAGCAAAGGCCAGTCAACACAGCAGCATTCTTCCACTCCCAAGGCTGCCAAGACACCTCCGATACCGTTCCCTCAGAGATTCGCCAAGCAGAAAGAGGATTCCAAGTTCTCGCGCTTTGTCGAGAACTTGAAGAAGGTATGTATTAATTTACCACTGATTGAAGCTCTCTCTGAAATTCCAGGTTACATGCGCTATCTTCGGAAGCTGATGAGCGAAAAGAAACATTTTGTGGAGAATGCAACTGTCAAGCTTCATAAGCAATGCAACATGGTACTCCAAAAGAAGGTTCTAATCAAGAGGAGCGACCCAGGATGCTTCACCATCCCAGTGGAGATTGGGGGGATCTCATTCGAGAAGGTGTTGTGCGACACTGGAGCCAGCATCAACCTCATGCCCTACTCCATCTTTCAACGCCTCAAGATTGGAGAACTGAGGCCAACTACTATCACTCTGCAGATGGCGGACCGATCTGTGTCCTGCCCAAAAGGTATCATAGAGGATGTTCTCATTCGTGTGGGTCATCTAATTTTTCCTGCAGATTTTGTAGTCTTGGACATGAAGGAGGATGGAAGCACACCACTGATCCTGGGTAGAGAATTCCTTGACACAAGTGCTGCTCTGATTGATTGCCGCGGAGAAGAGATCACCCTCCGAGCCAATGAAGAAAAGATTACCTTCAAGCTTGACAGAAGCCGGCATGAATCTGAATGCTTCAAGATCACTTCTAGAGATGAGGCTAATGATGAGGATGAAGAAGATGATGAGGGACTGACTGAAGAAATCAAAGAAGACCGCGCCGCTCAGAGATGGGAGCGAGGGAACAAGACGGCAAAATTGTCAATTACACCGTCTCAACCCGAGCTCACTACTGTCATCCAAGACTGGTTGGGTTTTTATGGTGGACTCAAAAGGAAGGCGAGTGCGAACTAGCCCACCTTGGTTCAAAAAAGAGGTATCATCGAGCTGCGACGTTAATTAAAGCACTTGTTGGGAGGTAACCCAACTTTTACTTGCTTTCTTTCAAATTCATGTTGTTTCTTTACAGTTTTCGTTTTTATTTCCGTTGGTGTGTTTAACTTTAGTTTTAAATTTCTGTTTTGCATTTATTATAGCTTATTTTCAAAAAAAAAAAAATAGGAGGGATGCCTCTGTTTCGATCGACAGGATCCCTGTCGATCGACACAGAGGGTTCAGCACGGAGAACTCTTAGTTCGATAGACACAGAAGTCGACAGAAGGCTCTGTGTCGATCGACAGGCCCCCTGTTGATTGACACAGAGTGCTAGAAGCCCCAAACCTCCGTTGCGACGAGCTGATTTCTCTGGTAGATAAAAAGGTCGATGTCTGAGATCGACAGTCAGGTACCGTTCTTCTTCTTGTCTGATTTTCAAACTTTTTCTTACTCTCCGAGTTCGAAATAAGTTTGGGGGATGTGGACAAGAAGTTGAACCTTTATCCCTTATCTTTATTCGCTTTCCTGTTTTATTTGCTTTATTTGGTTTGTTTAAATTTTTGCAAATAAAAAAAAATATAGATGTTATGTGAGGAAAATCTTTAAGTAATTAAACCCTCTAGCATTATATGCAACATTTGGAATCGATCTTTGATTAGTTGAGTTGATTTCGATTGTGGTTGATTTGCCCATGAATGTAGAATACCGCATGATAGGGTCTGATTGAAACTTACACTTCCATGATGTTTGAGTGGATTGCAATTGACTAAGGAAGAAAATTTTTGAACCCAAGTGAGATTTAAGCCTTGATTTGTTCATGAGAGATTCGCATGTATGTTTTCGTTTCTCTAGAACTTGCTTTTGTTCTGTTTTGAGACTACAAAGTGTGCACAAGGATAGGAAATGATCTTAGGCCATCTTTGTTAGCCAAATTATCCTAAACACTGTCCCTTGTTATATTTTATCCCTGGATTAGCCCCTTTGAGCCTGTTACTTTTTCTTTCTTGGTCTATGAGTTAAGAAAAACATTGTGGTTCTATTTTGTCTATGAGATAGTGCTATGAAAAAGATGAATTGTATCCTGTCTATAGGATTTGGGTGAAATAAGGATAATTGTTATAAGTGGATGGGAAAATTTTAGATTGGTGAGCAAAAGAAGGTTGGGCTCTAGAAAAAAAAAGTTGTGTCCTTATAAGCTCAAATCATTAAATAAAATTTTTAAGAGCATAAAAGGACTAGAAAAAAAATGAGCCTTGGTTTGTGTTGAAATTTTTTAGGAGATTGGTGGATGATGAGAAGATAGTGGTTGGATTTGTTGAGAGTCATGAACTCAATTGGTTTAGTCACTTGGCCATATTTTCCTACCTTTCACAAAAACCCTACATTACAACCCTATCAAAGTCCTTTTTGATTCTTGAATTGTGTGCACAAATAAGCAGTGGAGATTTTAGAACTCTTGCAAGCCTATGGTAGAAATTTCTTCATACATGTTGTGAGTGCTTTCATTTGTAAACCAAACACTTGAGTGGTTGAGCGATACACTTTCTCGTGAGTCTTCCGAAGTTGATGATATCTTATCTCTTTCAATTGCTTGTGTGATGTGGATTGATGAACCTTGATTGTGATTACTCTTGTGAGGAATTGCACTTTCAACTGCTTGAGAATTCTTTTTTTCGATTGAGGACAATCTAATATTCAAGTTTGGGGGGTTTGATAAGCTCATATTTATACTCACTTATCTATATTTTTCTACATTGTTTCAAGTGTTTTACATTATGTTTTTACTTATTTCTGTGCATGAGTCTATTTTGGAGGGTGTTATGCCTTTGATGGGTGATTTTTGCAGGTTTTAGGCCAAATTCATTGGAAACCCGTACCGAAAGCAGATGATGTACAAAGGAACAGTCACGAATTCTTCCACACGTGGAATCCGAGCTAATAGAGCATGGAAAGAGAAATATCTTTGAATTAGCTTTCCAACGCAACTGGAATTGGGTCAATCGGAGTTCGGGAGCAAAAGTTATGGCCGAAACCGTGAGACTACACAGACAGATGTTTTGTGTCGAGAGACAGGATTTGTGTCGAGAGACAGGATATGTGTCGACTGAAACAAAGGTCAAAACTCCGGAAACTTGTGATCTGCAATCCTGTCAACTTACACGATTTGTGTCGATCGACACGGAGGCCCAAAAAAGCTATTTTAGGCATGTTTTGGCAATTTTTGCTATTTTTACCCAATACTCAAATTAGGTCTTTTTTCCTCTTTATAAATATGAACTCTTAGGCACAAAAATTATACAGTTTTTCCTTGGATTTTACATTGAGTTTTGGAGTTTTTCAAGACATTGAAGGTTCATTTTCATTTGTAAGTTCATTAATTAAATGTTTCGGTATTTTCTAGTCATGATTTGTGGCTAGAACCCTAAACAGGTTCTAGGGTTATGATTTCTTTTATGATGCATGTCTAATTGATATCAACTCATATAGCATGGTTTAATTCTCTGATTTAATTTTATAATCTAGATTAAAAAAAGGACCGAGAGGTGAATTGAGATCTAGGTTTATAATTAATAATTAATGGATCGAGAGATGAAAATTAATAACATGAAGAGAGAATTAATTGTGTTTGTTTTCTGTCTCAAAGGAAGAAACCTACATAGGAATAATTAGATAATTATGAGATTGATTAATTTGGTGTTCCTGAGACCGAGAGGAGATAGTCACTAATTAATAATCTAGGATTTAATTGCCTGACCAAGGAATTTACTCCACAAAAATCTATGTTTTCCCTATTGCTGAGTTGATTGAGATTGCATGTTGATGATTAGATTATCTGCCCTAGGATCTCAGTTTTCTTTAATTGTTTTTAAAACCTTTATTTTATTGCACTGTCATCTTTAATTCCAAACAAAACCCCTTTTTCAAATTCCTCAAACTTCTGTGTTCTAAAAATTATGACTAGTACTTTAGATTTATCATTGCACAGTCCCTGTGGGATCGACCACCTACGAGTGTAAAAACATTATTTGCTCGCTGCTTTTTGCAGTTATCAATATTATAATTGGACTTTTTTATTTCTCATCCTTGGTCGATTCGATTTTGTCATATTCACTGGTGCTCCTCTGATGATTTCCCACTCCACTTCTTCTTCCTCCACGAACACATCGGGAGGCAGTATATGGTGAGGATTATGAGGTGCAACATTGCGCAGACACCGCCACACATCCCCCTCTGCCTCTGCATCCTATGCAGCGACTCCCCCGTCTGCTTCTAACCATTCTCTTCGTCGTCGCCGCTGTGGAAGAATGATGTCGTTGATGTGAATTCACTCGCAAACCTCTCATCTCATCACCATCAACTTGTTTGGTTGTTTCATTCAAGCTTTATGTTTCCAATTGAATTGGTGAATACCCAAAATGAGTCTCTATATTCTGTAGAGAATCTCCAACAACCGATTCTCTTCCATGAATAGCAAGAAATAAGCAACTAAACTCCTTCCCAAATGATGTATTCATTTACTGTAAATGATGTATTCCTTTACTATAAATAATGTATTCAACAATTAAGTTTTTTTTGTTCTCAAATGATGTATTCCTTTACTTAAATGATGTATTCCTTCAATTAGAATAATGTATTTTGTTCTAGTAAATGATGTTTTTAGACTTTATTCATGTCGAACACCACCAGGTAGTGCGCGATACCGATCGCCCACACGAACTTCCCAGCCTCCTTCCACCCCACCCTCGCCACCACGACCGCCCCACGAAGTTCCCCACCACCAACAGGTGGGAGGAAGGGTTCGCCACCTTGCAAAGCCGCCTCTTACGCCTAGACAATCACTGCCCGTAGATCTTGAGGTTGAGGAAGACGATGGCCCCAATGATGGCGCACCAGACGGTCGAGTGGAGCAGCGGTCCCGAGGCGATGCGCGGCGGCACTCTGATGGCGACGAATGTGCAGACCACCCATGGGGCGAGGAAGAAGTTGACGCAGACGGGGTGGAAGTACACTCTCTTGAACATGGAGTAAACTGGGTGGGTATTTGGCAAATGTGAGATATTTATAATATGGATCTTGTGAGATCCGTCTTACGATAAAAAATAGTGAGACCGTCTCTCAGGAGACCAACTCATATTATGTAAACGCAATTAATGAGATTCAAATTTAATAACCTTTAGATTAATAAAAAATAAAAATAACTCTTATTACTTTATCCATGGATGTATGTTTTGATTAGTGGATTATCTATACGATCTGCATTCGATAAAAATTATCATTGTGTCAGTTTAATTATAATACGAAATTGATAAGCATTGACAAAGATTCCTTATTATCATTCTAATTATTAATTTTATCGGAAATTATTAATTAACCAACTCATAAAAATATATATATTTTTAACACAAAGGAATATTGTTTTCTTATTTTATTTTTTTATTTTTCAATTAAGGTAGAACTGAGGACCAAATCATAATTATTTCTGCAAATACTCTTTTACTGATTTCATTTTATTCAATCAGAATATTTAATTTGTGCAATTTATTTTAATAGACTGAATTAACCTTAATTGAAATGCATAATCCCATACAGATATTAGTTATATATCATATAATTGATAAAGTAAATAAAATATTTACTATGAGTTTTTGACATAGTTTAAATTTAATTATCTGAATTTTAACTTTTTAGTAAATCTTTTTTATGATTTTTTTTTGAAATTGATCTTAGGATAATATATACCATAATATTTCAAACCAAGAGTTCGTTATTTTTGTAGTTAACTAAATATTGGCCTAAACTAATTTGTCAAGTACATCCTTTAATTATGAGTAAAAACAATTTACTCGTACAAGTGTAGTATTCGAAATACAAATAATTAAAATGTCTTGTCTATATGATTATGTACAATAGATAATGAATTCGTGGGATAGATGGAATGATATTAGGATTTAAATTATTATATATATATTTTTTTTAAAGAAAACTCTTAACACACAATTTTGAATTCATTGTATAAAGTGGAGATTGAAAGGGGGGGAAAAAGTAATTTAATTCGAACAAAAGCAATACCAAAATATTATTTCATATTCCATTGACGCAAACATTGTGCGTGCGTTCACGACAACATAAACAAAGCCTCCCACGTTGGTGGCGGCCCCCAATCCCCTGCTTTTTCTCTCACTCCTCCATACTAATTCACAACTCCTTCCTTCTTCTACCACTTCCTCCATTCCTCTCTCTCTCTCCACACTCTCTCTAAATGAGAACTCTGTGTCCGAACTTAGACCGAGAAGATGGCCTCGACACAGTCCTCGAGGTCCCGATCCCAGAAGAAACAATCCTTTCCAGCAAGCAAAACTCATGGCAGAACATGAAATCTTGGATGACGAGGCCGCACTCCGAGAGGGCGGCCGCCTCCGCATTCGGTGGCCGCGCCGCAGAGATTCAGTTCTTGCTTGGAGTCGTCGGAGCTCCCCTCGTCCCTCTACCAATCCGCTGCGATCGCACCGTTGCTGACAACATCAAAGGCTATCCCATTGTAAGTCGCTTTCAATACTAATGCTATCTCTGAAGATATTGATACCTAATTTATTTATTTGTTAGATATGATTGTTGTATTTTTCTATTTTTTTGTAATTGTATCTATATATTTCTCTTATTAAGATAGAAATAAATGAGAAGAACATTTATTTTATCATAATATGGTATCAGCCAAACTCAATACTAATGCTATCTCTGACATGTTTTATTGCAGGAGAGTTCTATGGCGAAGTACATCGTGCAGCAATACATCGCGGCAGCGGGAGGCGAGCATGCGTTGAACTCGATCGCCAGCATGTATGCCATGGGGAAGGTGAAGATGGCGGCATCAGAGTTCCTGTCTGGAGATGAAATGAAAGTGAAGAACATGAGACGGGGGCCGGGCGAAATCGGAGGCTTTGTATTATGGCAGAAGCGCCCGGATTTGTGGAGCTTGGAGTTGATGGTTGCAGGGTATAAAATCAGTGCTGGGAGTGATGCTAAGGTAGCTTGGAGGCAGACTCCATGGCAGCATTCTCATGCCTCTCGGGGCCCACCGCGCCCTCTCCGTCGCTCTCTGCAGGTTAGTCCACCTCCCATCGATGTTTTTTAATTGATACAATATTCATGAATAGATGGTTGAAATTGATTCATAGCTTTTCGGTATAACTGTCAGTTTTGATATGATGTTTCTTCCATGAATAATTCCATTCTTTGGTTTTTTTATTTTATTTTTTGTAAATGAGTTTTTTGAGTTTACGAGATGGAAAACCACCCTTGAAATCTTGATTTGTAACAGCTCATTTTGTTAGGTAAATTAGTTTGAAAATTGCAAGATTGGAACAAAATCTAATGTTGTTAACAACTCATAAAGTTGGTCTCGTTTTTTCTTATCACACGTGGCCCACCTCATTGTGTGTACTAAATCAGAAGCTTCACATAAGTAGTCAAATTATAATGGATGCAAGTTGTTAACAACTACAAATCCACCAACAGCCGTTCCATTCTTAAAAATTTCTAACATAAAGAATTGGTTAAAGGGACTTTCATCATAGTCCATATTGTCCGCATTGATTCCTGCAAAACATAGAAATCCCTCCAACAACGTTGTATTTTCGATCAATGTCACTATCAGTTGTAACATTATTTTCCTCGAAGCACTGGTTTAATTAGTGAGCATAAAGGGTGTTCCATAGTCCCTGATTTCTTGTGAAAATGAGCAGGGGCTTGATCCAAGATCAACAGCCAATCTATTCTCCAACTCCATCTGCATCGGCGAGAAGACCATAAACGAGGAAGATTGCTTCGTGTTGAAGCTGGAGGCAGAGCCATCAATGCTGAGAGCAAGAAGCAGCAGCAATGTGGAGATTATAAGGCACACTGTTTGGGGCTGTTTCAGCCAAAGAACAGGCCTACTCATCCAGCTAGAAGACTCCCATTTGCTGCGTATAAAGGCGCCCGGCAACGACGTCTTCTGGGAGACGACAATGGAGTCACTGATTCAAGACTACAGAACTGTGGATGGTGTCAACATAGCACATTCCGGCAGGACTAGCGTCTCCCTGTTCCGATTCGGCGAGAACTCGGAAAAACACACCAGAACAAGAATGGAGGAGATTTGGAGCATTGAGGAGGTGGACTTCAACATAAAAGGGCTGTCAACGGACTGCTTCTTGCCTCCTGCTGACTTGAAAAGGGAAGATGATGAAGAATGTGGTGATGGAGGAGGCATCGCCAACAATAGAGGGCTGCTGCCCTACAAGATTTTGGCCAATTCTTCTAGGATTGTTGGGGCTAGTATGGGAGCTGCAAAAGTTGTGGTTGTTGATGAAGAGGATTTGGAGATGTTTGAAACAGAAGAAGAGATGTAAAGTATATATAGCTGGTTTGATATTTGATCAAGTTTTTGTAAATATATGATAGGGATAGAGATAGCTAATGCTATTGGCCTACTGCCTGGTGAAGCCATTGTTTGTGCTATTAGTTAGCAAATTTACTAGGCAACTTTTTTTTTTCTTTTCTTTTGGCCTACGTGAGATTTTCTGTGTTATTTTAGCGTTGCATTATATGTAATAAATAATAATGAAAAAAAAAAAGAACTTTCTCAGTTTAACAAACACAAATTTTATTTCCTAAAAAAACGCCAATTTATTACTATCAATCCAAAATATGTGAAAGGGTAATTCTAAAAACAATTAATCTTTTTATTCTTTGTAGCACCTTAAAATGATAAATAATAAAATAATTTTTACATATCCCTTTATACCTCCTCATAGCTTATTATCTTTAAACTTGTTAATACTAAGAAAACAACTAATCCCCTAACAACTACGTGAAAAAAAAATAGAAGAAATAATCTTACATTTTTTTTTTAATTTTTTTAGAAGTAAACATTTTATTTCATAAAAACGCAGCAGTTACAAATCCAAATTCAATGCAGAAACAAGATGCTTTGGACAAAGTTTAAAACAAATGAAATCAGGTCCTTTTGCTACGAGATGGGCAACTTGGTTAGCCGTCCGCCGAACAAATTTGAAGGAAGGGTTGCCCACCAAGTGTGCAGCAACTTTGATGTCTCCAGCCACGACGTCACAATAAGGATTCGATTGCTACGATCCTCTAATGATCTGGATGGGATTCAGATTATCACTCTCAACTTCATGAATAGAAAATCTATATTGTTTGGTGACTTGCAATGCCCACCGCATGGCCAGGGATTCTAGGAGAGTGCTATCTCCATGAGCTGTCATTTTACTCCTAGCTGCAAGCTCAATCTCTCCCGATGGTTGCGAATGACGAAGCCCATGCCAATCTCTGTATCGTTCAAAACAGCAACATCAACATTAAGCTTCAGCTGCCGTGAAGGAGGTTTTTCCCATTTGTGAAGAGAGGTATCCTTGGGGTTGTTGCTATCATTTCTATCTTCCTGGGAGAACTCCAGCCAGAGACAGTGACCTTTTCTGATAATGTTATCCGGGAGAGGGCATTTGCCATCGAAAGTCCAACCATTTCTCGCTTTCCACAGCTCCCAAGCAGTACATAGAAAAAGAAGAGCCCTATCCTTATGCGAATCCAGTAAGCCCCAAAGGAGGCTTTTGAAAGAGATTTGATTCATGTTACCAATATCAAGCCGAAGATGAAAAGTATACCACATATTCCTAGCCACAGAACAGAACAAGAGAGCGTGGTCGATGGTTTCCACCTCTTCTCCGCAGACGGCACAGATGGGGTCAATGTTCACTCCTAGGTTTCTAATATTGCTTTTCGTTGGGAGAGCTTGGTTGCATGCTTTCCAAGCGAAGACTTTAACTCTCGGAATCACCTCCATGTTCCAAAGCTCTTTCCACATCTCCGAATGCGAGCTCGAGGAGGCAACCTGAGAAGTGATGCTTTCTTCAATCTGCAAAGATGTCTAGTAGGCCGATCTAACAGAGAACATACCCTTTTTTGAAGGTTTCCAAATCATGACATCCTCCTGCTGGTTTCTGCTGGTAGGGATAGCAAGAATATCAACAGCATCTTTTTCTGAAAAAATACCTTCAGTCATATCTTTATTCCAGGAGTTATCCGCGGGGTTTAAGAGAATACTCACTTTTGCACCCTGCAAACTTTGGTTAATGAGCTGATCGGGTTTCCTTTGTTTTTCAGTGCCAATCCATCGGTCTGATGCTAAGCAGACTTTAGCTCCGTTGCCTATCCTCCACGCAAGGCCCTCTTCAATAATACATCTAGCTTTAATCAAGCTTCTCCACTATGGCTGGGTTGGAAACCTATGGATGCGCCCATGAAGTCAGTTTTGGGGAAGTACTTAGCTTAGTGGACTTGAGCGGGTAAAGATCCAGGATTTTGAAGAATTCTCCACACCTGTTTTGCAAGTAAGGCAAGGTTAAAGCAATAGAGATTACGAAAACCCATTCCCCCAACTTTTTTAGATCTAATGAGGCACTCCCAGGAAACCCAATACAGTTTAATATTTTCCGACGAAGAAGCCCAAAAGAATCTAGCCGTACTCTTTTCTATCTCTTTGCAAAGGGATTTAGGAAGTAGCTGGAGACTCATAAAGTAGCTAGGTAAGGCTTGGATAACCGCTTTGATGAGAACCTCCTTGCCTGCTTGTGAGAGAGTTTTGTCCTTCCACCCATAGAGCCTTGCCTGCACTCTGCTGACACAACTGGAGAAGAAATCTTTCTTATTTTTACCGACGAAGGTAGGCAGACCAAGATATTTGCCTTTTTTCTCCATTTCCTTAACTCCAAGTTGATTCAAGAGTTGAATTTTTTGCTCTGCTGAAAGGTTAGGGGTGAGGAAGGCCTCAGATTTCTCAAAGTTTATCTTCTGTCCCGAGATCCTCTCGTATTTGTTAATCACGACGATAACTTCGTGGATCTCCTTACCTGAGGCCTCAGAAAAAATGATAGAATCATCAGCAAAAAATAAGTGAGAAATAGGGGGGGCCGATCTTGCCACTTTAAATCCATGGATCTTTCCTTCATTTTCTGCTTGCTTGAGGAGGGCAGTGAACATTTCCGAGCAGAAAAGAAACAAGAAAGGGGAAAAAGGGTCTCCTTGTCTCAGTCCTCGACTTGGGGTAAAGGCCTCAGTTTCAATGCCATTAACGATCACAAAGTAAGTCACCGAACGAACACATTTAAGCATAAAATCAATCCAAGCACGATGGAAACCCAGACGAAATAACATTTCCTCAAGAAAGAACCATTCGACTCTATCAAAGGCTTTGGTGAGGTCGAGTTTAAGAGCAAGCATGCCTTTTTTACATTTTTTCCTTTTATAAAGAGAGTGAAAAATCTCAAAAGCAATGATGGCGTTATCAGTAATAAGCCTACCCAGGACAAAAGCACTTTGATTTTCTGTGATAATATGAGGAAGAATTTTCTTAAGCCTATTAGCAATCACTTTGGAAACAACACGAGAGATCACATTAGCAAGACTAATAGGAAAAAAATCTTTAAGATTCAATGGGTGTTTAGTTTTAGGGATGAGGACTATATGAGTGTGATTAATAGGAGCAGGGTCCTTTCCTTTATTAAGAATACTAAGAGTTTCATCAAGAAAATCCTTCTTCACAAAGTTCCAGCATTTTTGAAAAAAGAAAGGGGACGTACCATCGGGACCCAGTGACTTATTAGGGTGCATTTGGCTAAGGGCTGTAGTGATATCCTCCTTGGTATACTCTTTCATGAGAAGGTCGTTCATTTCTGCAGTAACCTTTTGCTTGATAACATTCTAGGCTCTTAAGTCCCCGACGCAATTCTCCTTCTGAAATATATCCTTAAAGTAGCTCCGGATCTCCTTTGACATATTCTCACTATCAGTGATGAGACTGCCATTTCTAGCAATGATCATATGGATCGTATTCTTCCTTCTCCGATTGCTAGCTTTCTGATGAAAGAATCTGGTGTTCCGATCCCCTTCTTTCATCCAATGAGTCTTACTTCTTTGCATCCACATGATTTCTTCTTTTTTAAGAATATCGTCCAGCTCGGCCTCTACAGAATCAATCTGTGATCTAGCAACAACATCATCCTCTTTTTTCTGAAGTTCTTCCAGCATAAGACAGAGGTCATCTTTCCTCTTACGAATATTACCGAAGTGATTACAAGCCCAGTTCGAGATATCATCCTTAAAGATTCCAAGCTTCACATCTAGACCGCCGCAGTTCGTAACCCTCTCCCATCTCTCCTTGCAAAAGTCCTCAAAGCCCGGGTGCTAGAACCACATATGCTCAAATCAAAAGGGCCTCTTTCCAGGTTTGAATTCAGCAACTTCAACACCACCAGAGATGAGAATTGGAGCATGGTCCGACTTATATTTAGGGAGATGATGGACCGAGAAAAAGGGGAAGAGATCTTTCCAATCACCATTAGCGAGGGCTCTATCAAGGCGACAAGCAACATGATCCTTACCTGTTGGGAATTATTCCTGGATTTATGTTGTAAATCTCCTTTTAGATCAAATTGTAAAGGTTTTGTTGAATCAAAGCCTTAGTTATTTTGATGGATCATTGCTGAAGTCTAGAATAGTCTAGCAACTCATTTTTAAAGTCCTGTTTAGGCTATATATCGAGTTGTAATAGATTAGAAGTGCTTATGGAAGATTGCTGAAGGATTCATAATTGAAACAAAGGAAATCAGATTCCAAGCAACTTCGGAAGATTCTGGATGCTAGGAGCTTTCTCAGCAGTCAGGAAGATGTTGGCTTCTAGAGACATCAGCAGACAGAAATGACTGCTAAGGAGGTAGTAGTCAAGTGCTGAGAAGAATGACTGCTAAGGAGCTAGTAGTCATATGTTGATAAAAACGACTGCTAGGAATACTTGATCAGCAGTCAGAAGTAAAAAGATAGTAGAATGCTGAAGGAGTCAGCATTCACTAATACTCAGAAGATTGCTAGAAGTTGTAGCAATCAGGAATCAAGACTCAAAGTGCTGAATACGCAATTCCTTAGGAGTCAACAGTTAGATACAGTCAAAAGGTCTAAGGACTTAGCAGAATGTTCCAGCATTCTGTGAAAGAATGCTAAGCAAGGAAATATCCAGCAACTTCTGCTAAGACTCCCATTCTGACAAGAGGTACAACCAAGGACACATAGCTTTCCCGAAGCAGGTGAAAAAGCACTGTACCAAGTCGGAAAGGACGGAAAAGTAGTAGCTCCATTGGACAAAGAGAACGTTGTGTCTAACGGGTCTGGAGATTTAAAGTTTGAATCTCCAGATATAAAAGAGAAGTCCAAACAAGAGAGAACAACTACTACTACTACAAACAACAACTGCTTCTACGAGAGATAACTTTTACAAGCAAAGTAAAGCAAAAGAGTAGTCAGTTGAGAGCACGTTAAAGAGACAAGAAGAATCTCAAGCTCTCAACAAACAAAAGTGCCACACATTGAATATCTGACACTGCATTCAAGAAGAGATTCCTTGACTTTGTTCAAGAATCAATCATCGGGATAACTTCCATCCTAGGAAGCATCCAACAGTCATATCTCTGAAAAGATATTGACTAAGACGGGTGGTTGCCAAAAACCCACAAAAGAGTTCAGGAAGAAACTTAAAAGCTTCCATTACAGCAAGGATAAGTTTTACGAAGGTGTCACCCTTGACTTAGCCGCAGCTGTCAAAAGATAAAAGTGACGGAGGATAGCTTGGCTGGCTCGAAAGCTCACCACCTGCTACAAGTGACCGGTGAATCCTTGAACTTTCATATATCTTTTTAGTGAAATTCTCAGTGTTCGACTGAGTAGTGGACGTAGATCTTATGGATCGAACCACTATAAATCCTGTGTCTTTATTATTGTTCATTGTTACTGTTTTATTATTTCTACCATTTATTTAAAACCTAGCAACCTCAAGTTGCTAGTGTATATTTGAAGCAATATTAACTCTAACCTTAAGCTAAACATTTGAAAAGGAACTAAGTGCAAGATAACTTGAAACATTCCGCTGCATTTGTTAAATAGCCTTCTGTTGCTTAACACGACTCTGATCAGGGACCAACATTACCTTTCCTCTTGTTTGACCAGGTGAAGATATTGCCTTTGTAGCCAAGATCATCCATGTTACAGTAGCTAATTGTCTCTCTAAAATCCCACATATCCTTCTCCATTTTCTGCTGCCCACCCTTCTTCTCATTCTTAAGGAGAACTTCATTAAAATCGCCCACAAAGAGACAATCTGAAATGCACATATCAAAGACATCTTTCATTAAGTTCCAAGTAAATTTTTCTTGTCCTTTTTCGGCCATCCATAGAATCCAGCACAGTACCAACTCTTGTCTTCCTCATCCATAATATCAATGAGAATGTGATGAGAAGAGTACGATCGCACATTCACATTCACTTGTTCACTCCACAACATGCAAAGATCTCCACCTCTACCTCCTTTATTGTTCCTACAGGAAACAGGGAATCAACCTTTGTAACCAAACTTAAAGGAATTAATCTTTTTCATTTCTACCTCTAGTAACTTAGTTTCAATTAGGAAGACAATCTGCGACGAATCTTTTTTTAGGATCTTCTTAAGGGCACGAACTGCCTCTGGGCTCCCAAGCCCACGACAGTTCCAACTTAACACATTCATTGCGATCGGCGGGGCTGCTTGACTAGATTTGGGATCTGCCCTAGACTTCTTGGATGGTTCTCTTTGTTCTTCATCCATGTCCATCCAGTCCTCTCTTCTCTTCTCCGCAATCTTAACTTTATGAGGAATATTCGGGGTCTGCGGAGCGGGTTTTCTTTTCCATCGTCTAGGTTTTGGTTGTTGAAAACTGTTATCCCTTACTTTCGTATCAAGGCTAGGAGCCCCTTCAACCTTAACTCTCCCATGGCAGTTAGTTTTGGTCATCTCAAGAAGGATTGTGAATGGTGTAATTGGTAAAGTGGAGAAAGGATTATCAGGATGGGAATCACTCATGGAAGAATGGATGATAGGGAGAATATTATCGACAGGACTAATTTCTGGGCGTGGGATAGAGTGTTTCTTCTCACTTACTTCCACCTTCTTGAGATCATCCTCCAGATTCTTTATCACGCCTTTGTGGGTAAGATGACTGCCTTCGCTCTCCTTAAGCTTATCCTTCAACTCCGAACTACCTTCAATGTCAGTGTCCGTTTTCGCTAGCAGGCTTCTTCTAATTTTGTCAGATTCATTTTGAACACCATGTTGTATATTAACCACCGACTTGATTGGAGAAGCAACTATCCATTCACCAAAAGGGAGGTTCCTTTCATTTTCCTTTATCTGATCGTATTTCACGTCGTCCATGTCGCCGCAATCTTTGAAACTATGGCCTATCTTCCCACACCAGTAACAGAAGGTCGGCAATCTCTCGTAAGTTACTGGAATCCAACTTGGGTTGTTCTCCCCGATCTGTATTTTTGTACCTTTTTTGATACCCATGTTAAGATTCATTCTAACCTTAAGCCGAATACTTCTTGTCATTCCTTGGATAGTTTTCCTGTCAATCTCCTCCACTTCTCCAAATCGACTTCCAATGACCTTAAGCATACTTCCATTCCTCGCTTTCATTGGGAGATCATATAGTCAGATCCAAAAAGCTTCTGTATCAAACGTCATCTGGGATGGCTGCAGACTATAGAGACTTGTTTGAGGACTAGAAGGTGTTTGCTGAAATGCCAAGGCGCCATTTCTAAAACCCTGTCCATATCTCTTTTACAACCGACGGGAACCTGGGGGGGGTAAGGAACAAGTCACACAAGCTACAAAAAACCCTAACAGAGCAGGGACAACACCGGGATTAAAGCAAATGTTTTAATATTATGTTTTTAAGTCCATCTTTATAAGTCTCTTTTTTATTTGACTTATTCTACGAAGCAAAATAATGATAACTCAACGACCTTGACAAATTTTGTTACGTCTCAATCTATAAATAAAGTATAAATTTGATATTGAGGCACATTGAGTGCGAGTCATGCATTTAATATAACAATCAAGAAGTAAAAATCAAGCAATTCAAGATATAATCAACACAAATATCCCAAATATTAAAAAAAACTGTATAATTTTGCTTCCTCGAAAAGGGATCTTAGCTTACCGAGTAATGGAATAACAAGAATTATCAAGTTTAACACCATCAAAAGTCCAACAAAAGACAAAGAGTTAGCAGCGAAAAGTTATTAATAAAGTATGTTTGTCCCGAAATCAGAGAGTTGAATATGTAGCGAAAGTAAGTTTACAATTGCACTTGTTCTCCTAAACTGACTGGAACTCAGTTTAGGGTTTCTAAACTGTTAAGCTTAGGTCCGATAGTTCTTAAGTAAGTTTTACCAATATACACTTCAATACTTAGACAAGTATTGAAGGTTTTAAGGTAAGTCTTGAAGAAACTAAGTATGCAAAAAATAAAATAAAATAATGGCTCGGGATATTATAGTGGTTCGGATCTGAAATATCCTACGTCTACTCTTCTGAAATAAATCAGGAAATTCACTAAGTATGATACAAGCCTCCTTACGATCTATTCGTAGCCCGTCGGAACTCCGTCCTTCAGTCTGCTATGGTCACTCGCCTAGGAACTCCTTGTAAGCTTAGTCTTCAAGTCAAAGTAAGGACGCACCCCGCAGCCTTCTCCTTGGTGGTTGGATGTTCGTTGTTCTTCTTAGAACTCAGTAAGGGTGGCTAGACGCCCGTGATAGTCAGACTCCCAGAATAGGAACTGACTTTTGTGAATATATCTTTGAAGGATATATTAACCTAGAAATAGCTTAAGCTTTAATGCTTAGCCTCGTGCTTTGAACCACTTAGCACAGATGATTAACTTGAGTTAGAAACTCAAGTCTCGTGAGTAGAATCACAGAGTAAATAGAAAGCTTGAGTAGAAAGATTGGCAGAGTGTCAGCTTAGTTTTCAGAGAGATTCAGATATATTCTTCATTCGAAAAGTTGGGGTATTTATAGGAGATTCCTCAGATGATTTGAAATCTGTCTGTTAGACACATTAATCAAGTCGTTAGAGACATGGAGAATGTTGTTCAATCATAGCTCATACATTAGGTCTGCTCTGCTCTGCTACCTGCTTTCTACTTTGGGATTGTACTTCTCACCAACTTTGTGTCAGACTAAGTTTCAGTCTGAGGAATCGAAGTATGGACATCCTCGTACTGACTTTTACTTAGCAAACAATTGCCTTGAAGTATGAGTGAGCTTGGTTTTCTTCGTGTTCCACGTGTTTAAAAGCAAAGGCCTCCATACTGACTTTCCATAGTCAATATAGGTAGCTTCTCATACTGACTTCTCATAAGTCAGTATATGGCGACCTCTATACTGAGTACCTAAAATCAGTATAGGTCTTGGCCATACTTGGTGAAACCAAGTTTCACGCACGAACACTTCTTCAAATCTCAAGCAAGTCCTTTGCTTGGTCTTCAGCATCTAAGATCTATTACAACACAATTGATCCTATACATGGATTACATTATGGACTCTAGAAACTTAGTGCTAAAGTGAGTTTTGACATATCAAAACATCAAATTAAGGAGGGAACTAAAACTTAGTTCCTAACAATTTCCCCTTTTTGATATTGTCAAAACCACTAAAAGAGACAGAAAGAAAAGAAAGCATGGCATACTGAGTTTACAACGACACTACTCAGTATACGTGTCATTAGTTCTGTCCTACTCTATTTAGTCTTCCCCCTGAATTGGAGAGACACTTCTCGATTAACCATTAGAGTGAGAAGTCAGTTTTGCTGCTCACACTTAGGAAAAGTGAGTTCGGTTAGGTTAAAGAAACTTTGAAACTTAGAAAAGGTAGATGAAGATAGACAATGAGAGATTGCCTCAGAATAGTTTCTAAACTTTCATTAATGATAAGAGAAATACAAGTACAATGAACTGCAAAATCCTATGTACCAGACAACTTAAGGAGGAGGAGGATCGGATGTAGATGCCTTGGATCCACTCTGTTTGGCAATGAGCTCCTTTGTACAATCTCTGCTTTTCCTTTTCTTTGTGATCAGGATGAGGCTGTTCTCGTTCTCACTCCAAGATGAGGCACGATCTTGGTTTGCCAGTTTGGATAAAAGTCAGATTAGGACATGGGACTTCGACCTGAATTCCTCACCAACTTCTTCCCGCCAAGTCTTCTGCTGAAAAGGAAAGCTGCCATCACCCACTTCAATCAAAGATACGATGAGTCGCTCTATGAGGCTTGGAAGAGATTAAAAAAACTATTGAGATTGTGCCCGGGACATGGGATTGACTTGGAGATGCAGGTGTGTCACTTCTACGAGGGACTGACTCCCCACATGAAGGAGTTAGTGGATGCATCCGTCGGAGGAATACTGATGAAGAAGAGTGGTGGTGAGGGCATGAGACTTCTTGCAGATATAGCTTTGAATAGCCATTAGTGGCCAACCGAGAGACAACTACTAGTCGAGGCAGTTGAGGCCAAACCAGAGTTTGACGTTGTTGCTGAGGTGAAGTAACTCCGAGAGGACATTGGGAAATTGGAAGCAGCAAAAGTCGCATCTGTCGCTGTAGTTGAACAAAGTATTGCCACTATCCCCATTGAAGCTGACTACATCAACCGTGGAGCAAGCAGTTCATCTGGAGTTGCCGGAGCAAAAGTGAATTACAGTGGAGGTGGTTATCAAAATAACTACCGAGGAGGAAATCAAGGCTATCACTACAACCATGGGAGAACTCACCCTGGTTTTTCATATGATAACCCTTCTGCAGCCGAGAACCCACCACCTGGTTTTGATGTAGGTACTGGTGGAGAGATCGTTAAAAAGAAGAGGACCGTGTTGGAAGAGTCCCTTGACAAATTCATTAAAAGCTCTGACAACCGGTTTGAAAAAGTTGAAACTAAAGTGAAAAGTATGGCCAAAATAATGCAGATGATGACAAAACACCTCCAGATGTTGGATACTCAATTAAGCCAAATTGCTACCACCCTCAGCAATTAACACAAGCCCGGACAGCTCCCGAGTGCAACCGAGGTGAACCCGACAAAGGAAAAATCAGTCAGCGCAATATCTCTGCGATCTGGGAAGGAGTATGAAGGTCCGAGGAGGCCAAGGAACGAGTTTGTGGGAGAAAGGGAGAAAATTCTCAGGGAGGAACTCTTTGTTTCGACCGATGCAGACTTCGCGTTGGTCGATGCAGAGGGTCGACAGGCAAATGAGACGGGCGACATGGTTGGATCCACATCGACCGATGCAACCCTGCATCGGTCAACACAAGCTGAAGACAGGACGGCCATTATGGAGCCCCGACGGCCGACGCTAACTGAAAGCAGGACGACCGAGATGGAGGAGTTTCGGTCGAAATAGAGCCTTGTTCTGGGCAAAAAAGAGAAGGAAAAAAGAGCAGCTGATCCCACTCCTCTGATGCCTTTTCCTCAAAGGTTCGCAAAGAAGGAGGACTCCAAATTCACCAGGTTTGTGGAAAACTTGAAGAAGGTGAATATCAACATCCCATTGGTGGAAGCACTCCGAGAAATCCCAGGCTACATGAAATTGTTGAGAATGCCGATGAGTCAGAAGAAGCAATTCTTGGAGAATGAGACTGTCAAAATCCATGAAGAATGCAGTTTGCTACTACAAAAGCAAATCCACATCAAGAGATCCGATCATGGCTGTTGATCCATTCCAATCGAAATTGGAAGCATGGAATTCCAGAATGTGTTGTGTGATATAGGGGCAAGCATTAACCTAATGTCATTGTCCATCTACAAGAAGCTGGAAATTGGAGAGATGAGAGCCACCACAATCACGTTGCAGATGGCGGACCGATCTGTGTCTCGACCTAAAGGTATTGTGGAGGATGTACTAATTAGAGTTTGTCATTTGATCTTTCCTTGCTGATTTTGTAGTGCATGAGATGAAAGAGGATGCCAACACACCGGTGATCTTAGGGAGAGAGTTTCTTGACACAGCCAAAGTACTTATTGATTGCAAGAAGGGGGAGATCACTCTTCGAGGTAACGATGAATCAATTACCTTTTGCATTGACAAAAACAAGAGAAGAGAAGAGTGCAACCAACTGATAGCTGCCGAGGAGGAAGAAGAAGAGGAAACGTCGGATGAGAAAGAAGAAGCTATTCCGTGGGAACGAGGAAACGAGGAATTGAAATCAGCAATTAAGCTACCTCAGTCTAAGTTCACCACCATCATCAGAGACCGGCGGGTTTTCACTATTGATTCAAGGAGTCGACGAATCTGGACTCGACCGCCTTGGTAAGTTAAAGCTGTGTCGAGCCACGACGCTAAATAAGGCATTGGATGGAAGGTAACCCATTAGTTATAACTTTTCTTTTCAATTTTCATTTTTATTTTCAATTTTGTTCCGTTCATCTTTTTCTGTGCTGTTAAAAAAAATCGAGCTCTGTTTTGATCGATGCAGTTGCGTGTCGGTCGATGTTGAGCATGGCGACATTGCACACTTGGATCGACATGATGGTCGACTGAGAAGGCTCCACATTGACCGACACAGAGCCTGCGTCGGTCGATGCAGAGTGCTAGCAGTCAAAAGTTCGCGTCATTCGAAATCTGAAAAGAAGGAGATAAAAAGTTGGTGTCTGAGGCCAACATTCGAGGTACAGTTTCAATCCCTAAGGCTGATCTTCAAACTTATTCTCTCTGCTTTTCGAATAAGTTTAGGGGGAGGAAGATTAAGGGGATTGAAGATTTTTTCTATCCCTTTTACTTATCGCTTTCTGTCATTTAAATTTATGCCTAAGTAATTTTAGGAAAATCTGTTTTTTTTTTATGGGAATTGTGAGTTATGATTGAACCCTATGACTTGAGTATGAGATAAGAATTGATTGACAGTATTTTGGACTATTTGCAATAGTTTTCGAGAATGCCTATGAATGTAGAAAACTGCACGATTTACTGATTTGAAACTTGCATTGGCATGATGTTAGATGAGGATTTGATGTTTCTGTGGAAGAAAATTTGCCCAAGTGTGAGTCTTGAGCCTTAAATTCGATTGTGAGTGTGTCTGCATGTTTAAGTTTCTCTAGAACTTGCACTGTTTTTGTTTCAAGACTGCATAGTGTGCACAAGTCTAGGAAGTGATTTCAAGCCATCTTTGTATAGCCCGTGTCCCATACACTGTCCTATTTGAAAATTTATCCCTAGTTAGCCCTTTTGAGCCTATGTGTTTTTCTTTCTTTGTCTATAAAGTTGAGAAAAAATGATAGGATCACTCTTGTCTATAAGATGTGGATTGGGTATATTTGTTTGAGAAGGATAAGATATTAATTGTGGGTGAACATAAGGTTGTGCTCTAGATGAAAAATATGTGTTGATATCCTTATAAGAACAAATTCATAAACAAACTTTTTAAGAGCATAAAGGATTGAAAAAAAATACGTGAAAAGGAAAAAAAAAAAGAGAAATAGAAACTGATAAGAGCTTTGTTATGTGTTGAATAATTCAAGGAGAGTGGGAGATCGCCTGTTAAAACTACAGTTTTATTATAATATAGCGATGCTAATAAATTTATAAACCCAAAGGAATGTCGAACCCACAGGGATAGTGCAACGAAATTATTTCATGTAGTGCACAATTTATCTATTCGCTATTTGAGCAAATCCAAAATTGAGAAGGGTTTTTGTTTTCAAAATGGAAAATAACATGAGAATAAAATTCAATAAATAAAAACACAGATTCCAGGGAAATCAACCAATCCAATTTAACATGCATAAACAATCGATCCAAACCCAAAATAATTACTTAGGTGGAAAATCTTATATTTTGGAGTTAATTCCTTTATTGGGCAATTTAAACCTAGATTACTAGAAAGTGAATTTTATCTCTCGGTCTCAAGAACACAAACTAGTCAATCTCGATAAAGATACAGATTTGAAAACCCTACAACTGATTCTTCCTTTTGAGACAGAAACCAATTATATCAAAATTCTATTTTCCTTTTATTAAGTATCTCCTCTCGGTCTCAAAATAATAACTATAAACCTAATCCAATTTTCATCTCTCAATCCTTCAATTGAAAATAGATTTTGGAGTGAAAACCATAGAATTTGAACCAATTAATTAAGGGTTGGATATAGTTGAATTAACACATACTGAAAAGGATAGAGAAAACCCTAGAACATGTTAAAGGTTCTAGCCTAATATAATGGAAATAAACATTGCAATAAACATAAATAAACTTACTTAAATCATTAAAGGAATAGGAACCTTAAAGTCTTCGAATCCAAATGCAACAATAAAATTAAGAGTACTGGAAAATTAAAATTCTGAAAATTAAAGTAAAAATAACAAAGAATTGAATATTATTTTCGAGCCTTATAAGTCCTATTTATAGGGGGAGAAATTAAATCTTAAAAGGGTAATGGCTTGGGAAGGAAATATCTCCAAATTGGGCAAAAATCTACCTCTCCGGCGCTCGTGTCGATGGACAGGCTGCATTTCGATCGACACAGCTGCAAATCGACATCTTCTGCGCAGTCTCACTGTTTTGGCCATAACTTGTGCTCCCGAACTCCGATTGACCCGATTCCAGTTGCGTTGGAAAGATAACTCAAAGATATTACTATTTCCATGCTCCATTAGCTCAGATTCCACGTGTGGAAGAGTTTGTGACTGTTTATTTGAACATCAACTGCTTTTGGTACGGGTTTTCATTGATTTTGGCCTCAAACCTACAAAATTTGAGCACGACAAGCGTAAATCCACCATAAACAGTTCATGATTGATTATTAACTAAAAACTCAAGTAAATGCAAGAAACCAATAAGAAAACAACGTGATAAGTGGGGTAAAATACTAGCTTAGCAACCCCCCCCCAAACTTAAACACTTGATTGTCCTCAATCAACAAAAGAATGAATCAATAGTTCTAGTAGAAGAGAAGTGCAATGCCTCACAAGTTTCATCATAATCAAACTCATAAATCCACAAAACATCAACACTTTGTAAGTGTTGGTCCCTGAGATCAGAGTCGTCGTGATTAAGATAAAACTCTCACACGAATTGCAGCGGAATATTTAAACGTTCACTTGCACTTTAAGTTATTTTCAAAGAGTATTTAGCTCAACTAGACTTAGGTTTTCTTGTACGTATACACTAGCAACTCTGTTGCTAGGTTTAAAAACACAGTTCAATCGTTAAGCAATAAAACAGTAAACAAGATAACGACACCAAGTTTATAGTGGTTCGATCAAAAGATCTACGTCCACTCCTTAGTCGAAATGCTAAGAATTCACTAAGAAAGTATACAAAGTACAAGGAATCGTCTTTCCCGTGTAGTAGGACAGTGAACTTTCGAGCTGGCTACTCCACAACTATCCTCCGTTACTTCGCAGTCCTTAGTCAGATCCAGCTACAGTCAAGTCAAGGGCGACACCTTCGTAAAACTTGACTTTCGCTGATAGTGATGGGAGATTTTAGAGTTCTCTCATGAACTTATTTGTTTTTGGCAAGATGCACGTCGGAGTCAGATCTTGTTAGAAATGACTGTTGGATGCTTCCAAGGTCGGAAGGAATACCAATATCTGAACCTTAAAGAGGATTCAATAAATCACTTGAGTGTCAGATCTTGAATGTGGGGGACACTCAGTGGTTGAGAGATTTTAAGATTCTTCTTGTCTCGTTAAAGCTCTCGTGACTACTTTTCACTTTGTTGTCTGAGGAATCTCTTGAGTATGAGTTCGTGAGTAGAGAGTGAATGAAGCAGTAGTTGTCTCTCACTTGTGGACTTGACTTTTATACCTGGAGATTCAAACTTTGAATCTCCATATCCGTTAGACACAACGGTTCCTTTGTCCAAGAGTGGTTTGACTTTTTCTGTTCTTTCTGGCATCGTACAGTGCTTTTCAAACTACTTCGGGAAGGCTTTTGTCCTTTGTATACTTGTGTCAGAACGGTAGTATAGCGGTCTTGTTGGTTGTCTCGCTTTTGCTAAGCTTCTTCCGAACGGTCTGCAACCTTCCTTAGCAATCTGCGAGTTGAATATCAAATTGTTGACTTCTTAGCAATTACTCACGTTATCTCCAATTCCTTAGCAATCTGCTAGCATCATCTAGCGTTCTGTTGATTTTCTTATCTTCGACTGCTGAGAAGGACCCTTAGCAGTCTCTTCACTCGATTGCTAATGCCTTAGCAATCTCCTTCTTCGCACTTGTTTGCTAGCTTCTTTAGCAGTCTCATCTATTTACTAGAAATTCTTCTAGTACTCTAATCTATTACAACTCAATATTTAACCTATACAGGACATTACAAGAGTTGCTAAACCATGCTAGAATTCAGCAGTGATCGACCAAATGCTAAGGCTTTGATTCAACAAAACCTATTACGAGTTGATCCTAAAGGGAGAATTACAACATAATTCCCAACAGTAAGAATCAGAAAATCTGTAAACCATGGAAGACTCGCAAGGGACGTATTTTCACTCATTCACTCAAGTGTTTAGGATAATATAAGATCACACAAGTCATGCAAATCAAGTTCTACCATAAGCTTGCAAATATTCTAAATCTCTGCTACAAATATGTGTACGCAAGTCTAAGATAAAAAAGGACTTTATTCAAGGTTGTAATGTAGGCTTTTTAGTGAAAGGTAGGGAAATATATGGCCAAGTGACTAAAATCAATTGAGTTCCCGACTCTTAACAAATCCAACCACTATCTATTGATATCCACCCATCTCCTATAATAATTAACACAACCCAAGGCTCTTTTATTTCTTTTTTCTTTTTTTTTTCACATCCTTTTGTTTAAACATTTGAGATTATAAGGATTAATTCACACATAGACATTTTTTTTCTTTTTATTTTCTATTTTTTTTTGTAGAGCCCAACCTTTCTATTGTTTTCACCTTTGTAATAATATCTTATCTTTTTCAAACAAATCCCAACCCACTCTCATAGACAAGAGTTGATTCTTCTATCATTTTTCCAATTAGGACAGTGTATGGGATAAATAGGCTAAACAAAGATGGCCTAAAATCACTTCCTAAACCTGTGCACACTAGCAATCTCGAAAAAGAAACAAAGCAAGTTCTAGAGATACTCAATAATGCAGACACACTCACAAACGAAATTAAAGCTCAAAATCTCACACTTGGGACAATAATTCTTTCATAGTCATCAAATCATCATCAAACATCATGCATTTGTAAGTTCCAAAACAAGTAATCCTGTGGTTTTCTACATTCATAGGCATATTCAACCAATATCACAATTAATGCATATTAAGGTCAATCGATTTAAATCTTGCATTCTTGCTAGGTTTATCTCATAGCTTTGTAAATTTTCTCACAAAATTACAATTTTATTCAAAAAATGCAATAAAATTTTTTAAACTAGGCAGAAATTTAAACAAACCGAAAGCATAATTGTTGGGATTGTATACTGAAAGCATATATGATTAAGTGTTTCGTA
>JAPKLW010001104.1:49570-62410 GCA_026898455.1 Plectranthus barbatus
AGTTTAATGGCAATTAATATTGCCCGTCGTAGACTCAAACCCTACAATAAAGTAATAGGGAAGAAATAGTTTCAACTCCAAGTCCTCCTCCCCCCAAACTTATTCAATTGACAAAGGGAATAAGTTTGAAAATCAGACTAGGAGTGAAACTGTACCTCAATGTTGGTCTCAAACACAAAATTTTTATCCCTCGGAGGCTGCAGAATGCGGAAGATGAAAATTGCTGGCTGCTAGCACTCTGTGTCGATCGAAGGGGGCCCGTCAATCGACACAGAACCTTCCTATCGGCCGGGATGGCAGGTCAAAGTGTGCTCCATCGATCACCTCTGTGTCGATTGACACCCCTTGTGTCGATCGAGACAGAGCTCCAATTTTTTTTAATTGGAAACACAAGCAGCACACAAAAATTATAGAGAACTCGATGCTTTGTCTGACAAGGACTTAAACAAACTGTTGGAGGCTGGAGTATTTGATGCCCCTGCACGTCCTCAAGGACAGGGAAGCTTTGTCATCAGAGAGCCTGCTGCTGTGCAAGGCGTTAGCAGTAGTGCTCCGCCTGAGGGACGTCAGGATGTGAATATTGGAACTTCTGGATCGGGACAAAACGCTGAGCAAATGGCTAGCATTTCTCAGAATGCTGAGGAGAGGCCCAGCAATTGTGGAGCTGAGGGTCCAAGTGCCGAGGAGGAGCCTAGCACTGCTATTCCCTCATCTGCTGAGTCGATGCAAGAGGATGAACCAGATGAAGGTTTTTTTGGCATCATGCTATTCAGAATCAGATTCCGATGGAGAATCAGAAGATGTCTATGATGTCCGATTCCTCCGAAAGATTCCTACAGGAACCAATGAGATGTTGCAAGTTCCCTTCAAAGGACTTCCAAGGCGCAGATTCAAGATAAAGAGAGTAGCACAATGGTGTGCTCCAGTCTTTCTCGAAGAAGAGGTAAATTCTGACCTCTTTCCTATGATTTCTGAGATTAAGGAATTTGTTATGGCTGAGATCGAGAGAGACATTGCCAATATTTTTTATGTTGAGTTGGATGAGAAAACGAAGGAAGGGAAGGTGTTAAGCAGTGAATTGAGGCGATGGAAGATGTATGATTACATCATGTATCAATTGTGTTTTGAGTAGAGGATGCTGGTGATAACCACCAAGGGTCTCAATTACTGGCACCAAACAATTCTCAGACAAACAAGTCATTGCTAGACTTCAAGCTATTCGATTCCACCGCATGTTCACTACTTCCCAATCCCTACCTAAATCCACTTTTGCTCCCGATTGTCACTCAGATGCTCGAATTGAGCTCTCCAAGCGCCAAGCCAAAGCCGCTGCTGAATATAGAAGGCGTCAAGCTGAATATGTAGATCAGAAGAAAGAGAGGTTGCTGGCTAGGATGGCTACTGTGCGAGAGAAAGAGGAGCTAGAAAAGAACAAGTGTCGAGAGCTGACCGCACATCTTGACAACCAAGAGCAGAAGCTTATCCATTTCTTAGAAGAAGATATTTTGGAAGTGACAAGAGCTGCAAGATCTGCTGAAATAGAGGAAGCTAAGTGATATGTGCGTAAAATGACCTATTTTTCGATGTGTGAGCGTGCATGTTTGCGGTTTGTTGTGTTTTCGTGTTTTTGTGTTTTGAATGTTGTAGGATAGATTTTGAGCATAAACTAGCATTTTCGGTGGAGTTTTGGAGGAAAATCGCACGAGTTTGGAGTTTGGAGGCGTCGACCGGCTGAGCGGAGCAGGACCGGCCAAGCCTAGATGGACAGAGAGCTCGACTGGCCGAGCGGAGCAGGACCGGCCGAGCCAAGCCAAACAGAGGCGTCGACCGGCCGAGCTGAGTTTGCTCGACCGAGCCTTGCCAACAGAGAAATGGCTCGGTCGAGCCAAATCCGACCGGGCGAGCAAGACCGAGATTTCTAGCAATTTAGCAGTTTCCAGCTTCGACCGGGCGAGCCATACTTCGACCGGGCGATCCGAGGCCCTGTTTACTCGTCTATAAAAGGGGGAAATTCAGTTATTTGGAGAACTTTTGCCATTTTTACATTAGATCTAGTTAGGAGTTCCCCTATATTCCAACTTCCATCACGATTCCATCTCAATCCTAGAGTATCAAGGAGCTAATTCATCAATCCTTGGAGGTGAATTGAAGATCCAAGGGGGTAGATCAAGACCTAACAAATCCAATTGGGGAAGATTTCACTTTCTACTTATCAATTGTAATGGATGTATTTGATTTCAACTTTGTATTGTTACAATTGAGAGGTATGTTGCTCTAATTCAATTTGGATGTTGATTTGAACAAGGATGCATGAAAATTAAGTTTGATAATTGTTTGTTTACTTTCCTTTGAGAGATTGAATTGCACTAGAACTTGTTCCTTACCTCTTAGGTGTAGGTAATAGCTAACTTAGGAGGTAGTTGATGTGAACGTTGCAGCCAACACGCGGGCGGAATCATCGTGAATAGTGCAGATTCATACGATTTTAGTTCCAATCCCTGTGCGGTGCTAGGTCATAGGGCAATAATTGACGTTCTATTTGGAGTGGTCTAGGGCTTAATAACGTAGCTGTTTGCAAGTCTTAGCATCATCAACCATTAGCTCGCCGTGATAAGGGGTTAACGAGTATAGGGTCGATTGCTCAATCTCCAAGGGATTAAAATGTGTTTACATCAATGATTAACCTAATTAGATTGCATCTACGTTTATTTCAACATCCTATCTACCTCATTTGAGTATTTGCTTGTCTTGGTTTACCAACGTGTGGAGAGAATTGATTGAATGTTGAATTTCGATTTATGCACAATGATATTGATTGCTTGTTTTAGTATGGTTGTAGAAGTTTAATTTTGAATTAGTAATTTAGATAAAAAACTCAACGATATATTTTGCCTAGCTATAACATTTCCAAAGTTAGTAAATAGTATTCTATAGAGCGAATTGAAAAGAACCTTGGATTGAAAATTTAACATGATATAGTGTTACATTTACACCGCATCATGTTTTTGGCGCCGTTGTCGCGGTGTTCTTTCTAGTAGGTCTATAGATATTATTGAAAGTTTGGAGAATTGTATGCTAGGTGTTTGATTAATTGCTTGTGTGAACTTTTTGCATTTTTCTTATTGTTTGATAGTTGTTTTTCCTTTGTTTGATCAATTGGTTTCGGTTTGGTAATTGAGTTCTTTTGTGGAGTTTGTAGGTTGTTTATGATAACGAGGTCAAGAGCTCGTGAGCTTTTGGAGAGGAAATTACAACAAAGGCAAGGAAATATTGAGATTGATTTGGAAATGGCTAACCAAGGAGAGGATACGGTTAGGATTGAAGAGTTAGAAAGACAGATTGAGTTTATGAAAGTTATACTAAATGAGAGGAATTGTCCTCGTAGACCACTTCAAAACCTTTTTCGACCTCAAGGGGAACCGATGATTGGAGGTTTTCGGTTAGGAGTAAATGCCACGCAATTTTAGATAAAACCACAGTTGGTCCAAATGATACAGAACAATCAGTTTGGGGGACATGCAACCGAGGATCCGAATGTTCATATATCTCGATTTTTGGAGATTACAGATACCATAAAGATCAACCAAGTTCCCCAGGATCAAATACGGCTGTGGTTATTCTCATTTTCCTTGAGAGACTCGGCGAGGAATTGGTTCGAAGGTCTAGACAAGTCAAATATTGTCACTTGGGAAAATTAAGAGAAAAGTTTCTAGTCAAGTTTTTTCCACCAAGTTTGACTTTGAAGAGAAGGGCTGATTTAACATTGTTTGGACAGCGATACGATGAGCCACTTTATGAGGCATGGGATCGGTTCCGGGAGCTTCTCCGGAAATGTCCTAGGCATGATCTCTCCTGTAGCCAGCAAATCTGTCAATTTTATGGAGGATTAGATTATGAGACGAAGATGTTGTTGGATGCATCGTCCGGAGGAGTGTTTCTTGATTTGGAAGAGAATGAAGCGTGGAGTTTGATCGAGCGGATAGCTAATAATAGTAGTCAATGGCCAAGAAGAAGAATGGAACATAAGGCAGTGGAAACGGTGAGAGAAAGGAGTGAGATAGAAATGTTACGAGATCAAATGGCTTCGATGCAAGAAAAAATATTGAGGTTGATGTGTGAATTCGAGAGAAAAGGCGATGAATATGAAAGAGATGTATATACTCTGGAAAATCATTGGAGGAGACATCAAGAAATTGAGTATGAGCCGTATAGTGGAGACTATTCGTTTGACCCATGGAAGGGGGCAAGGTTGTCATCGCAATTTTGGTGGAATGAACCGAATCATTTGTACTTCGAAGAGAAAGAAAGGATACCGGAAATTGAGGAGGACCTCGAGTGGAAGTGTGAAGGAAATGAGGAACTCTTGAAAGAAATCAAGTCACAAGTAGCATGTATAGTGCATCGATTAAGTCAAGAGTAAGAGGGTCCTCTTGAAGGCGCATGTGGAGTCATAACCACTAGGAGTGGGCATTCTTATGATGGACCAAAGCAAGGGGCACAAGAAGGTGAAAAGGAAAAGACCGACGGAGGTATTAGGAAGAAGGTTACGTTCAAGGAGGAAGAAGAAGTCATACCAAAGGAAGATAAAGAAAAAGACGTAACCGTGGATAAACCTGCGGAGAAAGATGCTATCCCTCTTATGTCTTATCCTCAACGGTTTGAGAAAAGTAGGAAGAACAAGAAGTTTGCTCGATTTCTTGAGCACATGAGCAAGATTCAAATAAATCTTCCTTTATTAGAGGTCCTCCAAGAAATGCCTGGATACATTAAGATGTTGAAGGAGATGTTCACTCAAAAGAGTAAGTATGACATTGGTGAATATGAGACGATAAATTTATTTGAAGAATGTAGTGCTGTGATACAAAGGAAGATGCCATTTAAAAGGCAAGATCCAGGCAGTTTCACTATTTTGTGTATAATCGGTGGAATTGAAGTCACTCGGGCTTTGTGTGATTCGGGGGCTAGCATCAACTTAATGCCTTTATCCTTGTTCAAGAAATTGGAAATAGGGGAGATTAAGCCAACTACGATGACACTCCAAATGGCGGATCGGTCTTTGTCGTACCCCAAAGGAATTGTGGAAGATGTTTTAGTCAAAGTGTGAGATTTTATATTTCCAGCTGACTTTGTCGTACTTGATATGGAAGATGATGGAGATGTTCCTCTTATTTTGGGAAGATCGTTTTTGTCCACCGGTGGAGCATTGTTTGACATGAAAAATGGTCAATTAACCTTTCAATTTGATGGAAGAAAGATCACTTTCTCCTTCCCGGAAGCCATGAAGAGAAGTGTGGAGGACGAGAATGAGGAGAAATGCAACATGATAGAAGTTGTGTTGGGAAATTATTCCTAAAATATCCCTTAGGAGTCGTTTGTAAAAGGTTTTGTTGAATCAAACCTTAGCATTTGGTCGATCATTTGCTGAATTCTAGATAAGTTTAGCATATCATGTAATGTCCTGTATAGGTCATCTATTGAGTTGTAATAGTTTAGTTTGCTAGAAGATCTAGCAGCAGACATCGGAAGTCGACGTTTGCTAGAAGCCATGCGGTAGCAGAATGCTAAGGCTTTAGCATTTGCTAACGGTCAGCAAACCAAGAAAAATGCTAGCAGAACGGATGTCAAAGAATCCTCGCAGGAACCTTTAGCGTGACAAACATTCGATAGCAGATTGCTAAGGAGCACTAGCAGAACAAGAAAGTCAAAGGTTGGAGACACACTGCTATTCTGACAGAAAGTACACAAAAATGGACGGAGCCTTCCCAAAGTAGTTCAAAAAGTACATTGCAACGCAAAAAGGGACTGAACAAGTCATATCACTCTCGGACAAAAGAGACGTTGTGTCTAACGGATATGGAGATTCAAGATTTGAATCTCCATCTATAAAAGGCAGGTCCAAAAGTGAGAATGACTACTGCTTTTCTCACTTCAGACATTCACGAACACTCAAGAAAGAGATTCCTTTGACAGAGTGAACAAAGTAAAAGTAGTCAGTTGAGAGCCTTGTGAAAGAATATTAAAAGCTCTCAACGACCAGAAGTGTCGTTCATTGATTTACTGACACTCCATTGAAGATATTCTTGATTGCATTCAAGAATTCTCAATCATTTGGGATTCCTTTCTTTTCAGAAAGAATCTAACAGTCGAACACCTGAAAAGGTCTAGAATAAGACGGGCACTTAGCCGTATTCAAGGAAAGTCACGAAGTGACTATAAAATTTCCAAATCAGGCAAGGAAGGAGTTTCGAAGGTGTGCCCTTGACCCAGCCGAACCAACATCTGAGGAGTTCAGGTTATCGGAGGATAGCTGTCAAGTAGCCAGGCCGAAAGCTCACTGCCTACTTAACTGTAAAAGGCGAATCCTTGTAATCTGTATACTTTCTTAGTGAATTCTTAGCGTATCGGCTAAGGAGTGGACGTAGATCTTTTTGGATCGAACCACTATAAATACTGTGTTCTTTTACTGTTACATTGCTCATAAGATTTGAAACCTAGCAATCATATTGCTAGTGTATAACTGTGAAGAAACTTAATCTATCTCCGAGCTTAACTAACCTTGAAAGGAAAAACATAAAGTGTAAGTGACGATTTATTATTCCGCTGCATTTCGTGAGTTTATCTAACACGACGACTCTGAAACTTAAGGACCAACAAGTTGTGCAAAGTCAAAGTTTTGAGGAAGGAGATGGACGGGAGCCATTAGAAGAGATTTTACAAAATTCCATTTTTACGGCCAATATGGTTGATAATAAAGAAGAAGTAAGTGAAGATATTGGGGAGTATGTCCGAGTTTTGGATAATTTTCCTATTGACCCATTACATGGGGAGGCTAAGTTCTTGGAATTAAGAACAAAAGAAGAGGAAGATAAGGCTAAGCAAAGGAAGTTGGAGATGAAGAATAAAGCACCGGAAGTTGAATTGAAGAAGTTACCAGATCATTTAAAGTATGCATTCTTGGGAGAAAATGGGACATATCCGGTGATTATCTCAACCGGACTTTCGGGGTGTGAAGTTGAGAAATTGCTTCGTGTTTTGAGGATGCATAGGTCAGCTATTGGTTGGCAACTTTCCGATATAAGAGGAATAAGTCCCGCCATTTGCATGCACAAGATACTTCTTGAGGAAACGTGCAAACCTAAACAACAACCTCAAAGGAGGTTGAATCCTATGATGCAAGAGGTGGTGAAGAACGAGGTGCTTAAGTTGCTTGATAATAATATCATCTATGCTCCGAGTGATAGTGAGTGGGTAAGTCCCACGCATATGGTACCAAAGAAAGGGGGATTTGAAAAGGTGGTAAAGGACAATGGCGAAGAAGTCATGGAGAGATTGATAAAAGGGTGGCGGTTATGTATCGATTATCGTGCTTTGAATTTAGCTACTCGCAAAGATCATTTCCCTTTACCATTCATTGACCAAATGCTTGATCGACTTGCAGGGCACTCTCACTATTGTTTCTTGGATGGCTATTCGGGTTACAATCAGATTATGGTGGCACCGGAGGATCAACACAAAACTGCTTTTACATGCCCTTATGGGATTTTTGCCTACCGACGGATGCCATTTGGACTTTGTAACGCACCGGCTACATTTCAACGATGCATGATGGCTATATTCCATGGGCTTATCGAGGAAATTATGGAGGTATTCATGGATGATTTTTCGATTTTCGGTAATTCCTTTGATGCCTGTTTAAAAAACTTAGAAATTGTTCTTGCTAGATGCGAAAAGACTAACCTTGTTCTTAATTGGGAAAAATGCCACTTTATGGTTTGTGAAGGAATTGTGTTAGGCCATAAAATTTCTTGTAAAGGTTTAGATGTAGATAAGGCCAAGATTTGTGCTATTGAACAGTTACCCATTCCGAAATCGGTAAAAGGTGTTAGGAGTTTTCTTGGACATGCTGGGTTCTATAGGAGATTCATTCAACTATAAAATAACTAAACATTTGTGTAGTTTGTTGGAGAAAGATGTGCCATTTGTTTTTGATGAAGCATGTGTTTGTGCTTTTGAGAAGTTGAAAAAGGCTCTTGTGACTTCTCCGGTTTTAATTTCACCTAATTGGAATGAAGAGTTTGTGTTGATGTGTGATGCAAGTGATGTTGCACTTGGGGTAGCCTTAGGTCAAGTTAGGGATAAAGTGTTTAGGGCGATTGCCTATGCTAGTAAAACTCTAAATCCGGCTCAATGTAATTACACTGTCACTGAGAAAGAATTTCTAGCCGTGGTTTATGCATATGATAAATTTAGAGCTTATTTGGTAGGAGCTAGGTCGATTGTGTACACGGATCATGCAGCCAATCGATATTTGTTTAAAAAACCGGACGCAAAACCTAGACTCATTAGGTGGATTTTACTGTTGCAGGAGTTTGATATAGAAATTCGGGATAAGAAAGGATGTGAGAATGTGATAGCCGATCATCTGTCTCGTTTAGAGGAGTCGGTTAGGGGAGATGAGCATGAACCATGCATTAATGATAGTTTCCCGGATGAACATGTTTTATATGTGGCTCACAACATTCCGTGGTATGCTGATTTTTCAAATTTTCTTGTTGCCGGAGTGTTTCCTCCTGATTTTAAACGCCATCAAAGGAAGAAGTTCCTTAAGGATGAGCGGTATTATTATTGGGAGGAGCCTTTCTTGTTTCGTAGATGTGCAGATGGAGTCATTCGGAGGTGTGTGTGAGCGTGCATGTTTGCGGCCATTTTACTCTCATATCATATGTTTTTGTTGTCCTTTTGTTGTGTTTTCGTGTTTTTGTGTTTAGAATGTTGTAGGATAGGTTTTGAGCATAAACTAGCATTTTTGGTGGAGTTTTGGAGGAAAATCGCACGAGTTTGGAGTTTGGAGGCGTCGACCGGCCGAGCGGAGCAGGACCGGCCGAGCCTAGCTGGACAGAGAGCTCGACCGGCCGAGCTAAGCTGGACAGAGGCGTCGACCGGCCGAGCTGAGTCTGCTCGACCGAGCCTTGCCAACAGAGAAATGGCTCGGTTGAGCCAAATCCAACCGGGCGAGCCAGACAGAGATTTCTAGCAATTTGGCGGTTTCCAGCTTCGACCGGGCGAGCCATACTTCGACCGGGAGCCCTGTTTGCTCGTCTATAAAAGGGGGAAATTCAGTTATTTGGATAACTTTTGCCATTTTTACATTAGATCTAGTTAGGAGTTCCCCTATATTCCAACTTCCATCACGATTCCATCTCAATCCTAGAGTATCAAGGAGCTAATTCATCAATCCTTGGAGGAGAATTGAAGATTCAAGGGGGTAGATCAAGACCTAACAAATCCAATTGGGGAAGATTTCACTTTCTACTTATCAATTGTAATGGATATATTTGATTTCAACTTTGTATTGTTACAATTGAGAGGTATGTTGCTCTAATTCAATTTGGATGTTGATTTGAACAAGGATGCATGAAAATTAAGTTTGATAATTGTTTGTTTACTTTCCTTTGAGAGCTTGAATTGCACTAGAACTTGTTCCTTACCTCTTAGGTGTAGGTAATAGCCAACTTAGGAGGTAGTTGATGTGAACGCTGCAGCCAACACGCGGGCGGTATCGTCGTGAATAGTGTAGATTCATACGATTTTAGTTCCAATCCCTGTGCGGTGCTAGGTCGTAGGGCAATAATTGACGTTCTATTTGGAGTGGTCTAGGGTTTAATAACGTAGTTGTTTGCAAGTCTTAGCATCATCAACCGTTAGCTCGCCGTGACAAGGGGTTAACGAGTGTAGGGTCGATTGCTCAATCTCCTAGGGATTAAAATGTGTTTACATCAATGATTAACCTAATTGGATTGCATCTACGTTTATTTCAACATCCTATCTACCTCATTTGAGTATTTGCTTGTCTTGGTTTACCAACGTGTGGAGAGAATTGATTGAATGTTGAATTTCGATTTATTCACAATGATATTGATTGCTTGTTTTAGTATGGTTGTAGAAGTTTAATTTTGAATTAGGAATTTAGATAAAAAACTCAACAATATATTTTGCCTAGCTATAACATTTCCAAAGTTAGTAAATAGTATTCTATAGAGCGAATTGAAAAGAACCTTGGATTGAAAATTTAACATGATATAGTGTTACATTTACACCGCATCACTAAGGCGGCCAAACGTGCTAAGGCTCAGGAGGAAGCCTGGAAAATAGTGGAGGTCGAGCGCTTAGCAGAAGAAGCTCAGTATATTGCTGCACATGCCGATGAAGCAAAGGCTTCTGACCTTGCTGAGGCAGAGGCGAAGGCATGGAGATTGCTGGAGGCCAAGCGCATAGCAGCAGAGGCTCAGTACTTAGAAGTGCAAGGCGAATGGTGTCAGGAGGATGCTATGGATGTTGAGCCGATTATCGAAATTCATACGACTGCTAGTGTTGGAGAGCTTGTGCTATCAACTTCTTCATTCGATGCGCTACCTGTAAGTTCTCATAATTTCCACTCCTTTCTGGATACTGCTGTCCAATATGCTCTCCAACGTGCCCTGTCCACTACCATTCCCATGGCCATCAATGAACGAGTGGCTATGGAGGTTGCTGAGGTAAGACAAGAAGTGGCAGAGTTACGAAATGAAGTTTCTGAAGTCAGGGAAGCAGTATCAGAGGTTAAAGAGGATGTTTCTGGAGTGAAGAAGAATATGGAAATTATGAAGGAGGAAGTAGCCGAATCTCAACAAAAGCTTGTCCAAAGTGTTAACTCCTTTTCATCAACCTTTTTGGCTGAAATCAAAGAGGGGGAAAGAGAGGAGAATTGCTGAAGCTGAGAAGAGGAAGAAAGAAGAAGAAGAGCTAGATGCCAAAGAAGAAGAACGCAGACTAGCAGAAGAAAAGTTGAAGAAGAAGGAGGTAGAACTCAAGTTAAGGAAACTTGAGATGGAAAACAAAAAAATTGCTAAGAAATTGGAGAGGGAGACTGCTGAGCGAGAAGCGAACAGAGCATTCTACGACAAATTCATGCAGATGGCTATGAGCAAATTCGATGAATATGACAAGAAGCCTGCTCCCGACTCCTAAGACGAAAATTGAATATGTTAGCAAGATTTTTGTAATCTTTTTGCTATTTCGGTTTCATTTGTACTTGTAAACTCTCGAACTATATATGAAACTGAATCAGAAATAGACAACTACTCATTGTCCACTTCTGATTTTTTGCGTGTCTTAGTTGATATACACTATTTGTGTATTCAACGAAATTGCATGTGGATGCTGAGTTATTTGTTTTGTGATTGGTGGTACGTGCTTGCTGATTGATTGGGTGCTAGATTCTAGCATTTTCCTAAGAAGCATTTTACTTGTGTTTTTATCGAGAATATTTCCCAGCATTTATTGAGGGGGAATTTATTTGAAACCAATTCTTGCTAGATTTAAGTTGGTTAAATTATGAGTTAGACTGCTAGGATAGATATGAAACTTGTATTAGAATTACTTGTAAACTCAGAAATTTTTCCTTCTTAGATTTAGCAATCGATAGTAGGCTTTGATCGCACCAAAAAGTGGGAAATTGTTGGGAATTATTCTAGAAATTGTTAAGAATTATTCCTAGATTTATGTTGTAAATCTCCCTTTAGATCAAATTGTAAAGGTTTTGTTGAATCAAAGCCTTAGTTAGTTTGGTCGATCATTGCTGAAGTCTAGATAGTCTAGCAACTTATGTTTAAAGTCCTGTTTAGAAAATATTTCGAGTTGTAATAGATTAGAAGTACTTGCGGAAGATTGCTGAAGGATTCAACAATTGAAACAAAGACTTCGAAAATTTTGGATGCTAAGAACATTCTCAACAGTCAAGAAGATTGCTAGAGAAGTCAGCAGACAGATCTGACTGCTAAAGAAATAGCAGACAAGTGCTGAGAAGAAATGACTGCTAGGAGTACTTACTCAGAAGTCGGAAGAAAAGAGATAGCAGAATGCTGAAGGAGTTAGCATTCGCTAAACACTAAGAAGATTGCTAGAAGTAATAGCAATAAGGAATCAAGACCTAAGTGGTAAATACGCAACTGGTGAAGAGTCAGCAGTTGGATACAAAGCAGACTCCTAGAAGAGCTCAGCAGTCAAAAGGTCAAAGTACTTAGCAGAGTGCTCCCAGCATTCCTTGATAGATTGCTAAGCACGGAGATATTCATCAAGCTCTTGCTAATACTACCGTTCTGACATAAGGTACAACCAAGGACAAATAGCCTTCCCGAAGTAGGTAAAAATGCACTGTACCAAGCCGGAAAGGACGAAAATGAAGATGGCTCTTTTGGACAAAGGAGACATTGTGACTAACGGGTCTGGAGACTCAAAGTTTGAATCTCCAGATATAAAAGAGAAGTCCAAAACAAAGAGAACTGCTACTACTGCTCATACAACTTGTGAAAGACAAGTATTGTGAGAAAGCGAACAAAAAGAAAAAAGAGTAGTCGGTTGAGAGTGATAAGCTCGTTATTTCACTCACTTATCTATATTATTTTTATACTATTTTATGTAGAATTATTGAGTTTATATATATATTTTATGCATGATGTCAATATTAGGTGGTTAGGTGTGTTTTGATGTTTATGCAGGTTTTTAGGCCTAAACTCATGAGAAAACCGTTCCAAAAGCAGTGATGTGTAAGAGTAGCAGTGAAGAGTTTTTCCACAAGAGGAATTCGGGCTATTGTCGCATGGCAATGGATGATGCTTTGAGTTAGCTCTCCAATGCAACTGGAATCGGGTCAATCGGAGTTCGGATGAGGAAGTTATGGCCAAAACCGTGAGACCGCGCAGGAAGGGCTGAGTCAATATTTCCACGTCGATCGATGGGGATGCTGCGTCGATCCACGCGGACCTCCTGGCGCGGGAAATTGGCTGAATTCGAGATTTTTCA
>JAPKLW010001104.1:67857-105617 GCA_026898455.1 Plectranthus barbatus
AGTTAATCCTAAGATGTGGCCAACAAACTCAAGATTATGAATTAACATAGATTTCACAAACTACGAAGGGAAAGGAAAAATAATTCAATTAATCAAAAATGTATATATTGATAGTTCGAAACCCTAGAATCTGAAGAAGAAATTAGTTACACATATTCAGAGAAATATTCGTCATAGAAAAATAAAACTTGAATTGCATAAAAACTCGGATCTGAATGTCTTCCCACAGAAATTTGTCTTCAAACATAAAACTCAAAAAAACATCGAAATCTTCAATACTAAATTCTCTAATTTATTCTAATGATTTTCCCCCTAAAAATGAATTTACACATGGCTATTTATAATAGTGAAGGATGTATCAAACAGTATCTAGGAGTAGATATGTGTTTATCTTCAAATCAGACTCAGACCAGGAATCCCGCGAGCGCGTCGATTGTTGGAGAACAGCGTCGATCGACACTGCTAAAGTACCCTCGTCGATTGACGTGGAATGGCGTCGATCCACGTAGGTTTGTTGCTTCCGTCGACCTCCTTCTTCTCCTTCATCGAGCACTTCTCTTCCAATTATCGCGTCGATCGATGAGACATCCCCGTCGATCGACGTGGTCCTGAACTGGGAACCTATTCTTCGTTGTTTTCTACCAAAAACCTGCATGATTCATCAAACACGACATTACAAGTACAAAAGCCAATTCATGCACGAAAAAGACACTAAAAACGATCTTCACACCACACAATTAGTCAAAGAACGACCAGATAAGATTGTGAGAAGTAGGAGCCTCTAAGCAAACGGTCTACTCGGGTAGCTTGCATTGAGACAACTTTCACTGGTCTCTAAGATTAATCTAAGTGGGATAACAAAGAATGTTAAGGGCATGCAGTATGGGTCTAGTACGTATGCTTAATCGCCCTTTTACATTCGGAGTTAGGATTGTGGTTATTTTGGCTTAGATGTTGCCTGGAGTATAACTCATTTGTGATGTCCCTGCTCTGGATAGGTGAACATGGTCTTGGGATCTCCAATATTAATTTCTTTTGTCATTAGATACCTACATGTTAAGAAATTAAAGGATCATTTGATCTGGCTGAGCGTTCATCGTAAACGGTATACTCGGGTAGCTTGCGGTGAATTAGCTTGGGCAATTGGAGGAAATAAATTGTATTGTTTTTATCTAAGGGTTACTATGCATATTTGTTTCAATTTTTCTGTTGTATGTTCTTAATTTATTTCTTTATTCATTTTCAGATATGTCTATCATTATTCGTATTTTGGCACAAAATCCCTTGAAGGGTTCTATTTTCCTGGAATGGAAATGGCTCATGGAGCAATGTATGTTTGCTACACAGACTGTGTTTGTTTTACTTATGCCTCGTCCGGCTGTACCTTTCATAGAGTCCTCAGATTCCTCAAGAAGGTCCTTTAAAAATTGGATGACGAACAACGATAAGTTATTATCTCGTAGACCTTCTGAGGCAGAGCCTTTGTGAATGGATCCGCTAGATTATTTCTTGTATCAATCTTCTCTACTAGCACATCACCTCTTGCTATGATTTCTCGTATAATATGGTACTTCCTTTCAATGTGTTTTGTTGCTCTGTGAGTTCGTGATTCCTTTGAATTAGCCACAGCTCCCGAATTATCACAGTATATCGTGATTGTCTTGGGCAGCTTAGGAATCACTCCAACTCCAGAAGGAAGTTTCGAAACCATACTGCTTCTTTCCATGGTGGAGTCCGCAATGCACTTCTGCTTTGCTCTCCTCCATGATATGGCCCCACCTCCCAATGTAAACACATAGCCAGAGGTGGACTTCTTTTCATCTCGGTCTGCCTGGAAATCCGAATCAGTATAACCCACAGGGCACAACTCCTCACACTGATAGACGAGATAATAGTCTCTAGTCCTTTTCAAGTATTTGAGTATGTGCTTTACTGCAATCCAATGCGCCTGTCTAGGGTTAGACTGGTATCTCGCTACCATGCCTACATCAAAGCAGATATCTGGCCTCGTACATAGCATTGCATACATGAGGTTCCCCACGGCCGATGCATACGGCACGTTCCTCATTTCATCTTTCTCCCTTTGTGTCACCGGACACTGATCCTTGTAAAGATATATGCCATGTCTGAAGGGTAACAGACCTTTCTTGGCAGTTTGCATGCTGAAACGGGCAATCACAGTATCCACATATGATCCTTGAGACAAGGTCAGCATCCTCTTATTGCGCTCCCGCAATACTTTTACCCCTAGGATGTATCCGGCCTCCCCAAGGTCCTTCATATGAAACTGCTCGGATAACCACCCCTTTATGCCCGATAATACTTCCACATTGTCGCCAAATAGGAGAATATCATCTACATAAAGTGCAAGGAACACCACGCTTCCGCTGACACATAGACGGTACACGCAACTCTCGTTTGAGCATTGTGAAAATCCATAGGATTTAATCACTTCATCAAAATGCAGATTCCATGACCGTGAAGCTTGTTTAAGTCCATACGGCGACTTCCTTAGCTTCCAGACCAAATGTTCTTCGCCCTTCTGCACATAACCTTCTGGCTGTTGCATATAGATGTCCCTAACTTCTTCAAGGTACCCGTTTAAAAATGCAGTTTTGACATCCATCTGCTAGATTTCTAAGTCCTTATGTGCTGCTATGGCTAGGATTATACGAATGGACTTAAGCATGGCTACCGGTGAGAAGGTCTCGTCAAAGTCTACACCTTCTTTCTGACTATAAACCTTCGCCACCAGCCTTGCATTGAAAGCTGTAATTTCACCATTCGCTCCTTTCTTTCTTTTGTATACCCATTTGCACCCTATGGCTCAACAGCCATCTGGCAAATCAGTTTTCTGGTATACATCCATAGCCGTAATGGATTCTATTTCGGAATCCATGGCGATCAGCCATTTGTCTGCATCTTTATCAGATACCGCCTCGTCATATGTCCAGGGATCGGTATCATCCAGTCCATTTTCCGGGATCAAGTCAGAAGACTCTCCCACAAACATGTACCTTTCGGGTTGGTGGATAACCCTCCCACTGCGACGAGGCATCTGAACCGTGTCAGTAGTTGGAACAGTACGCGTTAGTCCCATACCTTGCATTAGTGGCAGTGTTGGTATAGCCTCACCTATTATAGGTGGATTTACCATTACACTGGGCTTTCCTGATGGAATTGCTTCTTTGTCCTCAAGCTCGTGGAGGACAATTTCACTCTTGGATCTGTGGTTTCTTACATATTCGTTCTCCAAGAATCTCGCGTTGGTACTGACAACGACTTTCTGATTCTCATGACAATAGAAATAACCACATTTCGTTTGCCTGGGATATCCTACAAACAGCATTAGCTTACACCTACTTTCTAACTTATCAGGTTCCTTTGTCAGCACATATGCTGGACAACCCCAAACCCTCACTCTGTTCAAACTTGGCTTTCGCCCATACCAGAGTTCCAGAGGTGTTTTAGGAACTGATTTAGAAGGTACCAGGTTAAGCAAATAGGCCGTTGTCTCCAAGGCATATCCCCAAAACGAAATCGGCAAGCTTGCATAACTCATCATCGACCTGACCATTTCCAAGAGAGTTCTATTTCTTCTTTCCGCTACACCATTTTGTTGAGGGGTTCCTGGTGCAGTCCACTGGGATGTAATCCCGTTATCTGACAAGTACTGCAAGAACTCGTTACTGAGGTATTCACCACCACGATCTGATCGTAGTGTCTTGATAGTCTTACCCAGCTTCTTTTCTACCTCAGTCCTAAACTCTTTTAATTTCTCAAAGCATTCAGACTTATGGTGAAGCAAATAGAGATATCCGAATCTTGAGTAATCGTCAATGAATGTGGCGAAGTACTCATAACCTCCACGAGCTTGCGTGGACATTGGTCCACATAAGTCAGAGTGGATCAATTCCAACACATTCTCTGCTCGAGACTGACTTGCCTTAAAAGGCCTGGTCGTCATCTTTCCGTCTATACAGGACTCACAGATTTGATGCGGTACCACTTGAAAAGAATCCTAGAGCCCATCACATGCTAGTCTTTTAATCCTCTTTAGATTGATGTGACCTAGTCTCAAGTGCCTGAGATATGTTTGATCCTCATTGGAAGAAAACTTTCTCTTTAAATGCTTATTATTATTGGATGAGTTTGCAACATTCACGGAAGATTTATGCATACAATCAATGATATAGAGAGAGTCAATCAGTTTGCCATGACAGATAACACCGTTATTACCAATGATAGAAACTCCACTATAAAAAATAACTGAATATCCATCACAAAATAACTTGGAAACTAAAATCAAGTTCCGCCGAAAAACCGGCACATATAAAACATCTCTCAAAATCAAAACAATGTTTTCAAAGCATAAAGTAAAATCTCCAATGGCTACTGCTGAGACTAGCTCTCCGCTGCCCATTGAGATGGTAATCTCGTCATGCTTCAGCTGCCTTGTCGGCCTGAACCACTGCAAAGTATAACAAACATGGTCAGTAGCTCCAGTATCCACTACCCAAGAATGGGTAGAAACCGATGCTAAACATGTTTCCGTTATAAATGCACATGACGTACCTTGTCTACCCGTGTCGAGCACTAGACAATCTACTTCACTTCGCTTGTGTTTGCATGGCCTGATGACATCTTCTGCTAAATCAGTTTCATCTAACCTTTTAAGCATTTCCTTTGCTTCAGCAACTGTCTTGTCAGAAGCTGACAAAGTTGGAGCAAATTCCAATGCCCTAAGATCAGACTCCTCTCGCATCAGGGCTAAGAGTAACTCAGGAAGAGTAAACTCGCGTCTGGTACCGAGGGACTTGATGAAATCATCATAAGAATCAAAGAGAGAGTGCAGGACAATGTTTATTTCTGCCCGCTTACTGACTTGTCCACCTCTCTTTCTATACTTTCTCATAATTTTCATCATACTGATAAAGTGCAGAAGCAACGAACTCCCATCAGTCATCCTCTTGCAGACCAGGTCCTCTACAAGATTATAACTGACAGTTCGTCTCACCTTCCCATAAACCTTCACAAGGTCCCTCCATATCTCAACAGCAGTTTCGAACTTCTTGTACTTGAGCTTTAATTCTCTAGACAGACTCTTCATGATGAGTTTGCGGGCAAACTCATCAGAAGCTACCCATCTGTCATAGAACACTCGCTCATAACCAGTACAGTTCCAATACTGAGGAGATACTGGGTCCATGTAAAGTACATAGGCATGTTTTGCAGTACAGAGTATTTCCATGAAGCAAAACTTCTATTCAGGAAAATTGGGACCGGTTAAAGGGTTTGTTATTAAGAGGTTGACAACGTGAGCAATAGACATGTCTGAAAACAATAAATTAAAACAGAAATTAAAATATAGTCGCAAACTATTGAAAAAATTAAATATTGAAACCTTATGATAAAGCAATATTAATGTTCCCTCCAATTTGCCTAAGTATTACTATTGCAAGCCACACATGTGGACGTTTACAACAAAACACATAACCAGACTGCATCTTTCAATTCCAGTCCTTTAATTCCAATCCATGCCCGGGTTCCTTAGACAAATGGAATTAATAATTGGAGACTAACTTAAGACCATATTATCCTACTGAGCAGGGACATCACAAATGAGTTATACTCTGGATAACATCTAAGCTAACTTACCACCAAAGCCAACCCTCCCTTATAAGGATCTATTAGAACACACCCGATCCCTATAATAAGGCTGTCTCATTTAATTCAATCCCTAGAGAACTTATGAAAATTCAATACGCAAGCTACACATGTAGACGTTTACGCATGAACTCCCACTTCCCACATGAATTAAATGTTTGTTTTAAGAAATCCTATCTATTAGAACTTATGAATAATAAATTAAGTAAGCTACACATGTAGACGTTTACCTAATAAATTATCCACTTCCAATAAAGGATCGCTTTGTGGAGGTCTTACTAAATTATGAGCTTAGTAATTTTTAGTTCATAAGGTTCAATTGCATAGATTATTTTATGTAGCCATAATTACAACATTGCTAAAATTCTATCATGCATAGCATGAACCCCGAATTTATAGTTATAATTAATTACACAAAATAAATCACATAGCATGCTTTAAAGCTGTAAATAAAAGCAGTAAACGTTCTCCTATTATCTACAACATGCTTATATGCTGCGCAATTAAATTAAACACATATATCATGCGAAGATAGATAATAAAGCAAATAAAAATGTCCTCGTGGCCCCATGATACGAAATAAAATTAATTCTAACTATTACAAGTTGAAATTAATAATGCAGATCTTCGACTGGGCTCCCACTACTTGGACTGAGACCCGAATTTATTTTCTGAATCTGGGCCTCCAAGATTTGATTTATCAGAAAATTGGACAACTGGGTCAGTTAACCAAATCGCGGGCCTAGGCACACATTGCAAGCCCAATGGCCCGCGAGAACTTAGCTCGATGAGCCACCACCGGCGAACCACCGCCGCCGGCGACTCACCGCCGCCGGCGACTCGCCGCCGCCGTGAGGGCTCCCAGCATGCGCAGCAGCCATGCACGTACGTGCATGGTTGCAGCCCGCGATGCCGCCTCCTCCGGCCGTTGCCCGTTTCACATGCCGCCGCCCCGGCTTGCCCCGTCCATTGCTTGAACCGCCGTTCATTTTTCTTCTCCATCGTCGGCCTCTGTAACTCACCGGAATCGCGCAAGAATGGAATCGGAAGCCCGCACGAACCGCAAAAAAACCCAAGGGTTTTTCCGCACCCGGATCGCGTGCCCAGCCCGTCGCCGCCCCAGCCTGTGTCGCCGGTCACCCGAGACACCGCCGCCACCACCTGCTCCGCCTGCCGACGTCGACCGAGGGGGGGTGACGCGCCGCCGTCGCACGCGCAAGGTCGCGCAGGCCTGCTGTGCGCGCGCGGAACCTAGGGTTCTGCCGCGTTGCGCGCGCGCCCGCGCGCCCTGGCCGCGCGCCGCCGCACCAACCCTAGGGTTTCCGCGCGCGGCTGCGCCTCCGCCGTGGCCTCGCCGAGCGCCCTTCCGCCGTGCCCCGCCGTGCCTGATCGTCGTGCATGGCCTCTCTTCCATGTCGGCGCTGTCATGCCTCGTGCAGCCCTTCTTTCTTCGTGTTCTTCACGTTCTTCGTTCTTCATTTTACAGATTTTGATTTTTGAAATAAAAGATTACATGGAATAATCCTAATTACAATCTAAAAAATCTAAATCTAACCACGGATTTATCTCGTGGGTGAAAAATGAATCCATATAAAAGGGCGGATTAACCCGAGAACCACGAGGACAAAAATCATACAATTCAATCCAAAACCATCCATGACATGCATTCAATAATAATAATCATGCAATTCATAGGCAATATTATTTTTCCGATAGAGCCAATTAATTAAACCTAGCTCTGATACTAATTGAAGGGATTCGTGAACTGAATCACGAAGTCCGTTTGCCAAGGATCGTTAATTGGAATATCAAAAATAAATTTCTATGCCTATGAACAATCCTAGCATGCTCCTATTATTATGCATAAGAAGGTTTATGCGGAATACCTGGATTGATGAACTCTGAAGAACGAGTGTGCGGAGATGCCCTTTGATCTTTCCCAACACAAAGATTCAATTCCTAACAGATTGAGGAAATAAATCTTGAGAAAATAAATTAGTTATTTTCGAAAACAAGGAGAGAGAGAAGAAGAAGAATCCTCCTGATTTGATCTTCTGATCTGTATCCCAACTCGATCTGAAAATCTGGTGAAGATTCTCTATCAGATCCCTTGCCCAGTTGAGAAGCAGAATTTCCTCCTCGTTCTTAGATCTTAGTCGATCACCACAGCTGCCAAAACCTGGTTTGCTGTTTGCAACTTATGATCTTGTGGTGTGTTGAGATCTGAGGAACTGAGGCCTGTTTATAGGAAAATACTGGACTCCTATTAGGCTTGAGTTTCATGGGCCAGACCAGGGACCAGAATGCAAATAGCAAATAAGGCCTATCAATTAATTAATTCCCATATTCAACCCAGAATATAATTAATTAATTAATATTGAATCATTCCACCAGAGAATCAATATTGTCCTACCTATTTGCTACCACATTTTGAGGTACGGGTTGCATGGGCTCGGTATATCCCCACATTTAAGGTTACAGGCATTCGTTAATTAATTTAAGCTCTGACAAGCTATTTAATTAATTAACATCTTATATTCCTGAATCAATCCACTCAAACCTTTTCACTTATGCTTGAACTTAATCAGCCTGCAGGACTTAGCATAACGAACCTTTTGAGCTGTTCAGGGAATGTCACCATCCTATACTGGATGAGGTAACCTAGTTCCAGTACCAGACAGTCATACACAAACTGCTATTACCCAAGAGACAGATATACAAGCTCAACTAGAGCCTTTCACTGCAACTCAAAGTAATACACAATCTGCATATACTTTTGTACCTTCATTTAGGCTTAGGATCTCGTCAAGCCATAGAGATCTAGATTCTTTTAATGTAAGATAAAAGAATCGATCTCGACTTAGGTCCTTATCAATGTGTGCCCCACACCAGCATACCAAGCCATCCAAGATAAGATGTTTATTACTGCGTATGCTGCAGCCTACACCGACAGTTTATCCTGGAACTGTCTCTGCTGTGATAACTATTTATATCTCGCTAGGTCAAACGATCCATACGATCTTCCGTGATCTTCTACACACCGTATGATCTCCCTATTGACGAGATAAGAGGATAATTGCTTTTGCGACACATGTTTGTTAATTCAGACAGGAGATGAACATACAACATTTATGATTCCCAGTATATTAACCAATCGACCTTGTACATAATATACCAATCATAATGCTTTCAGTATATAAATCCATCAAAGTCTCCGCTGCAGCAATTGGAGATGTTACTTTATGTTTTGGGAATAATGTTTGAACACTAAGAGATGTTTTGTTTGTGCCGACTTTTCGGCAAAACTTGATTTCAGATTCCAAACTCTTTGATGATGGATTTTCTGTTGTTTTTGGTAGAGATGTTTCTATCATGAGAAATAACGTTGTTATCTGTCATGGGTCACTGAAAGATTCTCTTTATGTTATTACATATTCAAACAAGCCGACAGGGAAAGAGGCATATAATTTTTCTAACCAACAGAAAAGAAAATTTTCTTCAAGTGAGGATATAACATATCTTTGGTACTTGAGACTCGGTCATGTCAATCTTAAAAGAATCAAGAAACTCGTTGACTGTGGAATTATGGATCCAATCTAAGTAGTTCCACATAGTGTTTGTGAGTCTTGTATAGAGGGGAAGATGACGACCAGGCCTTTTAAGGCAAGTGAGCCTCGAGCAAATGACTTGTTGGACCTCATCCACTCTGATCTGTGTGGACCTATGTCAACACAAGCCCTTGGTGGGCACAGATACTTTGTCACCTTTATAGATGACTACTCTAGATATGGATTTGTTTATCTACAACTAAAAGTCTGAATGCCTTGAGAAATTCAAGGAGTTCAAGGTTGAGGTAGACAAGAAGTTGAAAAAGACCATAAAGACACTGCGATCTGATCGTGGTGAGGAGTACCTCAGCAATGAGTTTCTCCAGTATCTGGCAGATCATGGGATTACTTCCCAGTGGACCGCACCTGGCACCCCTCAGCAGAATGGTGTAGCAGAAAGAAGAAACAGAACTCTGTTGGAAATGGTTAGATCAATGATGAGCTATGCCAGCTTACCAATTTCCTTTTGGGGACATGCACTAGAAACAGCAGCATACTTACTTAACTTAGTTCCTTCCAAATCAGTTCCTAAAACTCCAGTTGAACTCTGGTATGGACGTAAGCCCAATTTTTCCAAGCTAAGAGTGTGGGGTTGTCCAGCATACGTGCTGAATAAGGAAGCTGATAAGTTGGAAGGCAGGTCTAAGTTAATGTTGTCTGTGGGCTATCCCAAGCAAACAAAGGGTGGTTTCTTTTATGACCCAGAAGATCAGAAAGTTGTTGTGAGTGCCAACACAAGATTTCTGGAACATGAATTTATAAGAAACCACAAAACCAAGAGCGAGATTGTACTTCAAGAAATTGAAGAGAACAATTCAAATCCATTAGGAGAACCCCGTGGCAACCTGAGCATACCCGAATTGGGTATGGAACCAGGTGCACGGCCGCCTGTGCAAGATGGTGAATCACAAGTGATTGCACCAAACACAAACACATTAAAGGGGCCTCGTCGTAGTGGAAGGTTGTCTCGGCAACCTGAGCGGTACATGTTCGTATGAGAGTCTTCTGACTTAATCCCTGAAGACGGACTGAATGATACCAACCCATGGACATACGACGAAGCTATGAGTGACAAGGATGCTGATCAATGACGAAAGGCCATGGATTCTGAAATAGAATCGATTACAGCTATGGATGTGTACCAGAAATCCTTACTGCAAGAAGGTTTTCGGGCCATAGGCAGTAAGTGGGTATACAAGAGAAAGAAGGATTCAAGTGGTAACATAACGGCGTTTAAGGCCAGGCTGGTGGCGAAAGATTATAGTCAAAAGGAAGGTATTGACTATGATGAAACCTTCTCACCAGTTGCTATGTTAAAATCCATTCAGATACTTCTATCCATAGCAGCACATATGGATCTTGAGATCTGGCAAATGGATGTCAAAACCGCATTCTTGAACAAGTACCTTGAGGAAGGTCGTGACATCTACATGCAACAACCAGAAGGATATGTGCAGAATGATCAAGAGCATCTTGTCTGGAAGCTCAATATGGACATAAGCAAGCTTCAAGGTCATGGAACAAGCGTTTCGATGATGTGATCAAATCCTATGGATTTGCACAATGCGAAAACAAAAGTTGTGTATACTATTTATGTGTCAGTGGGATTTGGTTGTTCTTGCACTTTATGTAGATGACATTCTCCTAATTGGAGACAATGTGGAGGTGTTATCAGGCATAAAAAGTTGGTTATCCGAGCAATTTCAGATGAAAGATCTGGGTAATGCTGGTTACATCCTTGGGATCAAAGTCCTATGTAATCGTAGGAAATGATGTTGAGCTTATCCCAGGGTGCTTACATTGATACTATGTTGGCTCGTTTTAGCATGGAAAATTCCAAGAGATGTCTTTTACCTTATCGTCATGGAATTCGTCTTTCAAAGTCACAGTGTCCTGTGACAGAGAAGGAGAAGAATGAGATGTCTATAGTACCATATGCTTCGGCAGTGGGAAGTCTCATGTATGTTATGCTTTGCACGAGGCCAGATATCTGCTATGTTGTTGGTATGGCAGCAAGATATTAGTCCAATCCCGGGCAGGCGCATTGGAATGCGGTGAAACACATTCTCAAATATCTGAGGAAAACACGAGACTTATGTCTTGTATATCAGAGTGAGAACTTGTGTCCTGTTTGGTACACGGATTCGGATTTCCAGGCGGATCAAGATGAGAAGAGATCGACCTCTGGATATGTGTTTACCTTGGGAGGAGGAGTTGTGTCTTGGAGGAGTGCGAAGCAGAAATGCATCGCAGACTCCACCATGGAAGCTGAAAATGTAGCAGCTTTAGAGGCAGCAAAGGAAGCTGTATGGTTCCGGAACTTCCTCCTGGAGTTGGATATTATTCCGAGCTTGCCTAAGGCAATCACAGTATACTGTGATAATGTTGGTGCAATGGCAAACTCAGGGGAACCCAGAACTCACAAGGCCTCGAAACACATTGAGAGAAAGTACCACATCATACGAGAAATCATGGCAAGGGGCGATGTGCTAGTCCAAAATATAGATACGAAAGAGAATCTAGCTGATCCATTTACAAAGGGCTTGCCTCAGAAATCTATAAAGAACACGTTCGTGCTCTTGGACTGAAGATCTAAGGCTGGACATCTTATAGCTAGATTGAATAGACACACTTAATACTCTGTGAAAGTAATGGTATTATGCTTTTGAGTTAAGTGGGAGATTGTTGGGATTGTATACTGAAAGCATAAATGATTAAGTGTTTTGTATACTGGCCTTCATTTATGTGTTGCATCAACGATTCTCGCTATCTGATAAATGTGAACATACGACGAACTATTATATCCTTTTATCTCGTAGATAGGGATGACCATATGGTGTGTAGGAGATCACAGATGATCATATGGCTCGTTTGACCTAGCGAGATATAAACAGTATCAAAGCTGAAACAGTCCGTGGATAGGTTGTTGGTTTAAGCTGCTACACATCGGTTCACAAGTGGGCTTATCCTAGCTACTTGATGTGTCGGTACATGTTTATGTATTGATGGGATCAACAGTGGGATGTGCCATTCTCATTGACATATGAATGAGCCAGATCCCTAACATACTTCCTATGATCTTAAACCTTACTGAAGGATGAGGGGCACACACGGATTGACCACACTTTGATCTGCTATGGTGGCGAGTCTTACATGTACTCTTATACCTGCACTTTGGGTGTTGGCAATTTGTGTGGGGTCTGCTTAGGCTGGATGTGTAGGTAAGCATATCGTTTCAAGATGGTGACATTCCCTGATGAACTCACAAGGTTCTCTATGCTAAGTCCTGCAGGCTGAATGATTTGTTCAAGCATAAGAGAAAATGAGTGAGTGGTATTAATCAGGAAATAAGAAATTAATTAATTGTGATTGATTGTCATAAACCAAATTAATTAATGAATGTCTAAAACCTTAAATATGTGGATCATGTTAGTTTAATGCAACCCGTTCCTAATAACGTGGTAATAAAGGGGCGAGTCAGCATTGTTACTGTGGTGAAGGTTAAAACAATGTTTTATTAATTAATTATGTTCTGGGTTGAACAGGGAAGGATTAATTAATAAAGAGGGCTCACTTTATTATTTGCATTTGATCCCTGGTCTGGCCCACATACTGCTCAAGCCCATTAGGGTTAGGGTTTCTTAAAACCCCAACACTATATAAAGGATTTCTCTCTAGGTCAGAAGTAGCCACCACAGTATACAATTTAATATTCAAATCAGAATATTGAATTAAGAGAGAGAGAGATCGGCGGCGATCAGTGGGAGGGTTTTTCTGATCGAATCCTCCAGCTTCCTGATTTAACTTGGTAGATAATCCTCACCAGATTTCAAAGGAGCAAGGGAACAGATGAGAAGATCAAATCTGTAGGAACACAATCAAAGTAGGGTTCCATTCTGCTTCAGATTTAACTTCATCATTCATCCTCTGATCTAGATCTGTAGATCAAGCGATTGAAGATCAGGTATTATCTTGAATCCACTCTATGCAATTAATTATTGTAGGAGCATCAATAGGGTGACATGGTTTATTTAATTGAATTTTGTCTTGATATCCTAAGAACGGTCCTGCGAATTAAATAACAACTAATGTTGTTGGTCGTAGACTCGAATCCTACAGTAATTCACTTCAGCGGTATTGGAGGTGCTCCAACTGCCTCCTCGGTAGATGTAGTCGGCCTCAACGGGAACAATGGTTGTGTTTGGATCTAAAATAGCTGCTATCAAGGCTCTACCAGCCTCCAACTTGGCGAACCCTTCTCTAAGCTTCTTCACTTCTGCCACCACATCAATTTCCGGAGTAGTGGTCACTGCCTTGACTGCTTTTTGCTTTTCAGTAGGCCATTGATGGTTGTTGAGGGCCATGTCTGCAAGTAGTTGCATCCCCTCGGCTCCACTCTTCTTCATGAGAATGCCTCTAGCTGAGGCATCCACCAAATCCTTCATGTGAGGGTTCAGTCCCTCATAAAAGTGGCACACCTGCATCTCAAGATCGATCCCATGGCCGGGAAACATCCGCAACAGCTCTTTGTACCTCTTCCAAGCTTCATAGAGGGTCTCGTTGTACTTCTGACTGAAGTGAGTGATATTGGACTTCTTCTTTATGATGACACTGGGCGGGAAGATGTTGGTGAGAAATCCTGCTCGAAGTTGTGCCCATGTGGCGATCCTGCTCTTGTCCAAGCTAGCGTACCATGACCGAGCCTCATCTCGAAGTGAGAATGAGAAGAGGCGCATCCTAATTATGTCTGGGGGCACTCCGTTCTGCTTCACCGTATCGCACACCTCAATGAATTAAGAGAGATGGGCATACGGGTCTTCAATGGCCTTCCCTACATACTGGTTCTGCTTATCTGAATTAGGCCTATCTTCAACTCAAAGTTGTTGGCATCAATGCCAATTTGGAATCCCGGCTCCTCTCTCTGTGGCAGGAAATGATCAAGAATAGATCTTTGAGGCACCACAATCTGTCTTTCGGGGTTTCCTCCATTGTTCATGACTGCCAGTCTGGTAGCTTGCTCTGCTTGAATTGCTTGTGCTGCTTGGAGTTGCTCCCTGAGTTGTCGAACCTCATTCATGAACTGTATTTGCTCCTCGGGAGTCATGTTTTTAAGTTGTGCTTCTGGTGGTTGCTCCATCTCTGCCTCTCTTTCCTTGTTCTTTCCTTTACTTTTGTTTCTCCTACAGGTGGCTTCAATTTTTGGGTTAAAGGCTTCAAGTTTCTTCCCCCGAGCTCTTGTGTTAATGCACCTGAAAACAAAACAAAAGAGAGGAATCAGCCTCTGTGTCAATCGACAAGGGCTCTGTCGGTCGACACGGGTGATGCGGTTGTGTCGATCAACACGCAGTGTGTCGATCGAAATAGAGCGCAAAACCTGAAAAATCACACACGCACACAAACTCGAAAATAAAATAAAATAAAATAAACTCAATCCAGAAAATATCAAAGCAATCCAATAACAAAATAAAATCCAACTATCCCCGACAACAACACCAATTTGATCGCCTGTTAAAATTATAGTTTTATTATAATACAGCAATGCAAATAAATTTATAAACCCAAAGGAATGTCGAACCTACAGGGATAGTGCAACAAAATTATTTCATGTACTGGCATAGTTTATCTATTCGCTGTTTGAGCAAATCCAAAATTGAGAAGGGTTTTTGTTTTTAAAGTAGAAAATAACTTGGGAATAAAATTTAATAAATAAAAACACAGATTCCATGGAAATCAATCAATCCAATTTAACATGCATAAACAATCAATCCAAACCCAAAATAATTACTTAGGTGGGAAATCTGATATTTTGGAGTTAATTCCTTTGTTGGGCAATTAAAACCCAGATTACTAGAAAGTGAATTTTACCTCTCGGTCTCTAGAACACAAACTAGTCAATCTCGATAAAGATACAAATTTGAAAACCCTACAACTGATTCTTCCTTTTGAGACAGAAACCAATTATATCAAAATTCTATTTTCTACTATTAATTATCTCATCTCGGTCTCAAATTAATAACTATAAACCTAATCCAATTTTCATCTCTCGATCCTTCAATTGAAAATAGATTTTGGAGTGAAAATCATAGAATTTGAACCAATTAATTAAGGGTTGGATTTAATTGAATTAACACATGCTAAAAAGGATGGAGAAAACCCTAGAACCTGTTAAGGGTTCTAGCCTAACATAATTGAAATAAATATTGCAATAAACATAAATAAACTTACTTGAATAATTAAAGGAATAGGAACCTTCAAGTCTTCAAATCCAAATGCAACAATAAAATAAAGAGTACTGGAAAATTTAAGTAAAAATAACAAGGAATTGAACATTATTTTCGAGCCTTATAAGTGTTATTTATAGGGGGAGAAATAAAATCTTCGAAAGGTAATGGCTTGGGAAGGAAATATCTCCAAATTGGGCAAAAATGCATTTCCGGTGCTCGTGTCGATCGACAGGCTGCATTTCGATCGACACAACTGCAAATCGACTTCTTCTACGCAGTCTCATAGTTTTGGCCATAACTTGTGCTCCCGAACTCCGATTGACCCGATTCCAGTTGAGTTGGAAAGCTAACTCAAAGATATTTCTATTATTATTAGCTCAGATTCCACATGTGGAAGAGTTCGTAACTGTTTCTTTGAACATCAACTACTTTCGGTACGGGTTTTCATTGATTTTAGCCTCAAACTACAAAATCTGAGCACACCAAGCGTAATATCCCCTATAAACAGTTCATGCTCGATTATTAACTAAAAATTCAAGTAAATGCAAGAAATCAATAAGAAAACAACGTGATAAGTGAGGCAAAATACGAGCTTATCAGTGGGTGAATGAAGGTAGATAGTGGTTTTAGATTTAGTGATCAACTCAATTTATTTTTAATCACTTGGCCAAATTTTGCTACCCCTCACAGAAGCCTTACATTACAACCTAAAATAAAGTCCTTTCTGATCCTAGGTCTTGTGTGCACATTTTTGCAGTGGAGGAATGAGAATATTTGCAAGCCTATGGTATAGCTTTACTTGCATGACTTTTCTGTGTGACCTCATATGAACATCCTAACCACTTGAGTGAATGAGCGAAACATTTTTCCTTGTGAGTCTTCCACAGTTTACAAATTGTCCAAATCATTCAAAGTGTTGGTGTATTGTGGATTTTGGTTTTGAATGTGATGGATCTTGTGAGGCATTGCACTTCTCGATTATTTGAGCTTTTGGTTTATTTTTTCTGTTGATTGAGGACAATCAAGTGTTTAAGTTTGGGGGGATTGATAAGATCATATTTCTACTCACTTATCACATTATTTTCTTGTTTCTTTTATTCATTTTAGTTTGTTTTTATGAATAATTCGAGCATGAGTGTATTTTAGAGGTTATGATGCTTGTGGTGCATGGTTTTTTAGGAAAAATGAAGAAAAAGAGAAAAGTTGGCCAAGAAGTTGAAATTTACCACAAGTAGTCTGTTTTGACCGAGGTGAGGAGAAAATCGACCAATGCGCGGAGATGATCTGCTTCGACCGACACAACCTTTGTGTCGGTTGACGTGATGCTGTCGACGCAGTTGGAAGTCGGGCTCTCGAGGGATCGATGTTGGAGGTTCACGTCGATCGATGCGGAGCCCATGTCGGTCGACGCACGCGTTTTCCAAAAATGCAAAGATGATTTTTGCACGATTTTGGAGATTTTTTAAGATGAAAGTTGTCAATTGAAGACATGGACGAATTTGAAGAAGAAAATACCACATATCATTAATTCCTACCTTTCAAGAGCACAACTCTACCACTATATAAACTCTAGTTTATCTCTTAATCAGAGTTCCAGTTTTTAGTTTAATTTTTACTCTTTAGTTTTCAAGTATTCAAGGGTTGGAACCAAACCTCTTTATTTTTCTTGTATGTTTTTACTTTAATGCAACCTTTAATTTTCGTTTTAATGTTTAATTTCATTATGCTAGGCTAGAACCTTTATCAGATTCTAGGGTTTCTCCATCTTTGATTTTATTTCAAATCTATTTTCAATTGAAGGATCGAGAGATGAAAATTGGAATACGTTTTAGTTATAATTGATGGACCGAGAGGTGAAAATTAAATAATAGGAAGTGAGAGTTTAATACATTTGATTTTCTGTCAAACAAAGAAGAATTCAACTGTAGGATTAATCTGATTTTTATTGAGATTGATTAACTTTTGTTTTTTAGACTGAGAGGAGATAATCATTAATTAATAATCTAGGTTTTAATTTCCCGACCAAGGAATTAATTCCACTTTACCAGATTTTCCACCAAAAGTATTTTATGGGTTTGAATTATTTGTTTATTGCATGTTGATCGGATTGGTAGATTTTCCTAGGATCTGTGCTTTCATATATTTGAATTATTCTTAAAGTTATTTCCATAAAACCAAAACCCTTCAAAATTGGAATTGCCCAAACAAAAGATCGAAAAACTATATTCAATACATGATTTACCCTCGTACTATCTCTGTGGGTTCGACAAACCTTCGGGTTGATTATAAATTTATTTGCCCTTTGCTATAATCTTTATGCAGATTTTGCATCGATCACTAGTCTGTGAAGATCAACTATTCTGATACCACTTGTTGGTTCCAAATCAGAGTTAAATAATATGCACAATGGATGTTTTGCAAGTTTGTACTCTTCAAGCTAGTGATTCTAGCACCAACTTGAGTTCAGAAAACTGGTTGTTTAGTGAGCGGTATATTATTTAGTTAACATTTCAGTAATATACTCCAACACTTGAAGTGTTAGGTTTTAAATCCAATGCAGAAATTTAAAGAAAGAGTAAATGACACAAAGGATTTATAGAGGGTCATCTCTTCAAACGTGCAATCTGGAAAGCATTAAGTTGAGGATTACAAAGATATCGCACGATCTATTGCTAGCTGGTGAATACCCGTGTCCACTAGAGCACTTGTCAAGTCCTTTACACTCCTTAGCTTCTCCAGGTAAGAAGTGGGTACACCACTCAAGCTCCAGCTGGTCGTGGGAGTTTGTGCTCTTTCTAAATATGTCAGATTTTGGTATACACCCGTAATTGTTAAACCCCGGAGTAGTGGTAACTCTAACATGTTTTCTTACTTGGAAAGTGAAATAGCGACCAACCTAACCATCATTAATACTACCCGTAATAGTTATCCTCATAAATGACTAGCTTCAACCTAACCATTTAATAGTATATTAGTATTTTTTTTATCTACTTAATGACCCAACTCAACCTAACTTTCTAATTAAAATATTAATTTATCTCTCCTTTAATATAATATTAAAAGTATTTTAATATTTTACATCTTCAAATTGTAATTTTAAAAATGAAGTTTTTATTAACTAAAAACTCATAATTTAGTTGACAAATCAAAATTGCGATAATTAATACATAATTAATGATAAATTTAACAAAATACAAATGCATTAAATTGTATATTACAAATTTTTGAATTATTAATTATATATTAAATTATTAGTACTAAACTATAACAATATTAAACTAAAGAATATTTCTTTTTATGAGTTTAGTATATATTTTTTTAAAATTTACTTAAATACAAAATTTAAATTATATTAAAAATAAGTGGCAATTTGGTGCCACGTGTGTTTAGTATGGATGAAAGATAAAGGTTAGCAGGAGTTGCCACGGGTCATGAATGTTTTACCATTTTTTCGTTATTTTTGTACTTTTTATTATTTTTTTACTTCATAAACTACTTACACAGTTACCAATGACTGTAATCTAAATCTTCTTATTGAGAATTTGGCCCACATTGGCTACGAGGAGAAGAACAGATTAGATGGCTTCTTATGATCGGAGACTCACATTTCAGAACATAGGGGCAAGCTATTTAGGCTTTGTAGAATTATATTCCTATTCATGATTCTTGATTATCAAAAAAGTGCATTCTTTGTAAATATATTCAGATGCAGAAGCCGAAAAGCATAGTATAAGATTGTAAGCATCAACTTGGGAATTTAGTTTCAAGATTGCAGTTTTTTTTTATCAACTTTTTAATAGTTGGATGAACAGATAAAGGGCTAATGTCCAAGGAGATAGAAGAGTAAAATTGAACTAATGTATGTTACTAATGGCAATCAAAAAGTACTGGTGGTGCGTCATCCCATGGGGGTAATCCATTTCCTCCACTTCATAAAATGGGTAAAAGCCCACCTCCATGGGAAGAGGAGGCGGCCCTGCTTGGTGAGATAAGCACATAAAAACAATTATGAACATAGATCCGGTGTTTCTTGGTGTTCCAAAAAGTTGTTGTTTTTATAAGGTTAGTGTCCGCATATTGTTTGGTTTTATTATAAGACTAAAGCAAAGCATTTTATATGGTTAGTACTAGATATATATAGTTCAAAATGAAGGCAAACACTATCTTATTTTGCAGAGCTACGACTCCTTGTCTATTGGATTATGAGATTGTTGGACTGTAGGCTCTTGAGCATTTCATATGCATCGATTGTTTCGTTGCTACCTAAAGGAGGAGAGACCATTTTGGGTAACTTGGATTGTGTGATGCATGGTGACTGCATGAGAGTTGGAGCTCAAGTATGAGCTTTGTAGTGTTGTGGTAAACTTGGTGTTGATCTTGGCTAAAGTTACTCGAGCAGCTCAGATGAAGGAAAAGTGTGTTTAACTAATAAAGTCGGGTTTTTCATTTTTGCTACAACATAGTTATGACACATGGCGCAAGCTGATTGGTGTGTTTGTTTTGAGAGTTAGTTAATTAGTTGGATTAAGGTTTAAGCTACTTTTTCTTCATGTATTCAGTTGAGAGAGAGTGCGAGAGCTCTGTGTGGAAAAAAAAATCGAGTTGTGCAGCTTCTTTATTTCCTTCCAAAAGCAGTAATAATATATGTCTTCACCTCCCCATGGATGTAGCTAGATTTATCCTGTAAACCATGTAAAATTCTTTGTTTTTAGTTTTGTTTGGATCGTTGCAAGCTCGTGCTTGATTTTTGTGTTTGGTTGATCATGTTGCTCACCAACATAACAAATGTTTCCGTCTGTGGGAAATGATACGTGCGCAATCGTGATCAATAATGTGAAAGGAAGTTTCAGTCGAGGACTAGTCTACTGCAGCTGCCGCATTTGATCAAGTAAGAAATCAGTCTTGATCGAACTTTGAAATCCCTGAGTTGAATGTGTTCTTTGCCCTGAGATTGTTTTGGTGTGTCACTATAAGAAAATGCAATTTTAGCAACGTAATTAGCAACGGAATAAAATTCCGTTGCTATTTGCGACGGACCAAATAAAATTATGATTACAGAAACGGAATGGCGACATGATTTTATTGTTGGCAATTCTTTTTTTCAATAGCAACAGATAAATCCGTTGCTACATGCATTTCCCTATTTTTTATATTGCTTTAGATTTCGTCTGTTGCTATGTTTTATTAGTAATGCAATGGAGACAATCATTCTTATTTCATTTTTAATAACTATGGATTACTTCTGTTGCATTATGTTTTTTTAGTTTTTATTTTGCTACGGATTCGTTCCGTTGTTGTATTAATTTTTATATTTCTACGGATTCATTCTGTTGCTGAATTGGTTTTTATATTTTTGTGATTGATTTCTGCGATTGTTTTTTATATTTTTACAATTTAATTTATTTTTTATTTTGCTACGGATTTGTTCTCTTGTAGGATTGATTTTTTATTTTGCTAAGAATTTGTTCCGTTGCTGAATTAATTTTTTATTTTGTTACGGATTTATTCCGTTGCTATATTGATTTTTATATTTTTTGCTAGTTCTTTTCGCTTCGGATTCAGTCTGTAGCCTTGAATTTCTTTAGTCTTATACGGAATATTTTCGATGTTGTTTGATTTATATATTTATGTAAATTGATTTATTGCTAATTCTTTTATACGGATACTTTCAATCGATTTGGGGTTTTTTTTATCTAACTACGGAATGTTTCCGGTTGCTCGACTAATTTTTTTATTTATCCAAATTAAATTGATTGATTTTTTTAATTTTGTAAAAGATATATTTTATTGTTGCATTCAACTATAAGGATATTTTCCGTGGTTTTTGGTTTTCTTTTACAACTGCGGTTCCATTCTATAATTTTTATTTATATATAGATTTAATTCATTGCTAATATGCTATGGATACTTTTCGTTGCCGTGGGTTTTTCCTTTTCCTAGGGATTTATTCCGTAGCTTAATTGATTTTTTATATTTTTTGGGAATTAATTTGTTGGTAGATTTTTTAATTTTGCAAAAAGATACTCGTTCCTTGCTGAATTATAGAGATAGTATACCATCGTGATTTCGAGTGCAAATTCCGCCGCCTCATTTCACAAATCCCGCCACCTGCCATCACAAATCCAGCCACCCGCCATCGCCATACCATCGAGAAACCGAGTGCAAGGAGAAAAAGGTGAAGGCCCCAAACCTAAGCGTAGGCGGAACTTTCACGGGCAATGAACTCGCCGAAAAGTGTTTGTTTTTTCAATTTCAATCTAGTTTTCTATCGATCGATTACTTAGTTTTTATTAGTTCATTTTGTAGAAATCTAAGATGCGTTGATTATAAATTGGAATTTAGGTGTTCTCAACAAACTAGAGCGTGACGTTGAAGCCTTGTTGGATCTACTAGTGTTCCACAACTTCCCGGCAGGTGTGAAAATCGTAAAATTTTCATCCACTTTGTTGGTGAACCTATTGCTCTGATGTGTAACATTTGTTTATTTTTTGCAATCAACCATAACTTTGAAACTAAAGCTCTACCTGAATGGTGTTTTAGACCTAGATAACACTTATAGCAGTGAATGCGATGCCAACCTAGCTGTATGCATTAGAAGGGTAGGGATTCATCATTGCTTTGTACTTGCATTGTTTCCAAGTTTGTAGATAAGGAATAGAAGAAGTAAGCTACTGATCATCATTAGTTAAGATTGTCAAAATGTCTGATAACTTCTGGCATGGTTTTAATTGGATTCTCTTGAGATAAATGTGACGTTGAATTTACATAGGTCTTTGTGAATAAGTGGGAGCGAGGGATGGGTAAGAATGTATGAGTCCCTTGAAGAAGTTGGTTTGTGCTTTGATTTGTTGAGATCTTGTAATATTATTACTGCACAGCTCAAGTGGAATAGCTATAACAGGAATGCTTAAACTGATGTTCATTATTTCTGAGATGCTTTTTATTGCCAATGTAGTATTCAAACATTTGTTTTTGCCTTTTTAAATATTACGCTCTTTTATTCAAGTACAAAATGTCTGATTAGCGTTAAGCTGATTTGGATGTGTATGGCCAAACTGCTTTATATATTGCATTTCATTTCCACTAATTGAAGTTTGGTAGAAATATAAACATGATCAGGCTGGATAAAAGAATGAATCTGTACAGTGAAATCTTTGAGCCAATGACATAGTACTAAGAGTAACCCTCTGCTGATTTGCTTTCTTATATATGCTAGCGATAAATATTGACAATTTTTTTGCAATTCACCTCTTACGTAATCTTTAAATCAATGTTAATTACTCCAGATTCAGGTCACTTGCTGATTTTCACATATTTTGTTCTGGGGGAGTTCTGCTGCCAACAGTTAAATTTGACCATATCTTGCAGGGGAGGTTAGTCATACCAACTGTTAGTTACTCAACACCATTATCATGTGATGTATCGTATAAAAGCATGTATTATAATGTCTCATTAATTCCTCTTAGATTATCTCTGTGGGCTTGGAGGCTAAGCAAGTGGACGCCGAAAATAAAGTGAGTTCTAAATGATATTACTTATCTTTTCATATCAAGAGTGACAGAATATTCCCTTTAATTCAGTTATATTATGTATTTGATTAATTAATGTTTGTCTAATGAATTTATTATCAATGGAAAATATTGAAATTTCATCTCAACAATATAAACTGCAACACAGTGTTTTTCAATTATCCTAAGAGCCAGAATTTACTATTCTCATCTCCACCACCGCCTTGTACCCTTTCTTTGCTCATTATCTTGCAGAGATAGTGTACTCTTCATGTACATATCACAAATCCATTTTGCCTCTGCTTAAGATCTCATCTCCCACCACAAACAATAGCTAGCAACTATTCACAGATCTTTGCTGAAGATCTCATCTTCATTTGAGTCAGCCAATCTCCATCTCCTTGGTAACTTTCTTATTTCCTTTTCATTCCTTCTTTTGTTTTGTTATTCTTTAGTATCATATTTACCCCTTTTTGTTTTCAACTACTGCAGAGTCTTCTGAGGGTTTATTGTATTTTGGCTGAAATCGGAAACTGAGTTGTAGTCACTCAATTTCAGACTTGCTACTCTTCTTTGTGAGTTTATTTTTACATATCAAATATATAGTAGTTGCTTCTACGTTTGGTTCTTCCTTCGTGTTTGCAGAATAACCAGTTATCAGACTATGAATTTTGCATATCAAAGGATTTATGTGTGAACGGCATCATGGTGTTAATATCCAAGATTGAGCCCTTGATGTCGTGGCTCAACTGTGAGCCTAATAAATTGATACTATGGAGAGGAAGAGGATAGAGCTCGAAGTTGAACTCCATGCTCTTGAGAAGGAGAAAGGCAAAGTTATCAAAGTAAGGGTTGTTGAGGTGAACATCATTCTTTGTATGGAGAATTTGTATAGTTATGTCTGTCCTTGGTCTAACATTTGTCAAAAATCCTTTCAGGTGAATTATGATGATGAAATACAGAAAAGAGGAGACAATTGATGAGCTCAGAAAGTTGAAGCAGATGAGAGACGAGCTCACATATGCCTTACAAGAAGCTGATAGGAGAGGTTGTAACAGTGAGTTGTGGGACGTCATCACGTAGTCATTGCTGTGTTGAGATCGTGGGTTGGTCTTACTAGGTTTCAAAAAACTAACTGGTTCATTCCTGTTTGGACTGGTGTTGGTAGAACTAAGCTTGCCAAGGCTCTGGCGGGGCAGCTCTTTGATGATGGGAACTTGATAGTCAGGATTTATATGTCTGAGTGCATGGAACAACATTGATAGATGGGAACTCTAGGGCGCACGTAGATGCTTCAAAGGATGGAACATGACTATCATATAGGGTGGAGAGGAATGGAGGACTGGTGAATGCTGCAACGGGGGAGAAGTTGGATATAGTGATTTAGATTTCTAACAGGGGGTGCCGTTCGGATGCTGCTCAGGCAGTGAAGAGGATGAAAATTGAAGAATTTGATGATGATGATGAGATGAAAGACGAAATCTAGAAGCAGATGACAGTGTTTTGTGCACAATTTATTAGTTTTAGACCTTCACCAAGCTCATAGGCTATATCTTTTATTTTGATAATACATGAATGTTTGAATTTTTTAGAATATTTTAAATATATTGTATTTGCTCACTTTTTTATATAAAACTTGTTGTGGTATGATTGTTTTGTGTAGTATAGGTTATTATATAAAAACTTTTACAGGTTATTATATAAAAACTATTATAGGTTTATTATAAAAAAAATACATTTAATTATAATAAGTGGGACTGAAATGAGCTATGGTTGTAAACACCAACAAATCAAATATTAGCTACGGATAATCTATTGCGATAGAATTTAGAGATCAGCTCCGATTACTACGGAATATTCCATCACAAAATGTAGCAACGGACATTCCATCGCGAGATATCTTTCCTACACCGACGGAATATTCTGTCGAAACATATAGCAACGGAAATTTCGTTGCAATATGTATATGTTTTGCAACGGATCTTCCATCTCCATCTCCGTTGCAATTATCCCGATAGAAAACTTATTTAGTTGCAATAGGTTAGCAACGCCCAATATAACAATAGAAATAATTCGTTGGAAGTCCGTCGTAGGAACTGTTCTGCAACGGAAATATGCTGTTTAGCAACGGATAACTCTGTTGCTAATAAACCTTTTTTTTTTGTAGTGTGTGCTCTCGATATTGCTGCTTGATTTGAAAGATCTTGTATCTCCTTATGTGTTATATCATATCTGAATCCATATTTGTGCTTGTGCGAATTGGTTGAGTTTCATTCGCACCTTGTTGGTTTCTGGGTTTTTCCTTTAAACAGTTTTTGCAATAAACTGTGTCTGTGGTATTCCTTTTGGTTGTAAACCTATTTGTGGATCAAGATTTTCATAGATCTTGTGAGTAATGGCTTCTGGGAGATATGGTATTGAAAAGTTTATGGGTAAGAATGACTTCGGGCTTTGGAAAGTGAAGATGCAATCGGTTTTGACACAACAAGGGCTAGAGGAAGCCATCCTACCAGGTGATACCGGTTTTAAGATAGAAACGGCAAAACAGAAGCTTAAATTGGTGAACAAGGCTAGGAGTGCTTTGTTTTTAAGCCTCGATGACAAGGTTTTGAGAAAGGTCTCAAAGGAGAAAATGACCGCATATGTGTGGAAGAAGCTTGAAAGGTTGTATCAAACGAAATCACTGGACAATCGGCTCTACATGAAACAAAGGCTCTATTCATGTAGGTTCTCAGATGATAAGAGCATTGTGGAGCAACTAGATGACTTTAACAAGGCCGTTGATGAATTATGCATAAAATCCATAAATCGATCCGGTTCAAATTAGTTTTGGTGATTCGGTTCACGGGAAAACCCTACATATGTCACTATTGTAAGAAGCCTGGACACTTGAAAAGAGATTGTCCAATCTTGAGACAAAAGAATCAACAATGACAAGGAAACAACACAGTAAGACCCCTTGAAGAGCTATCAGATGAGGTGTTTAAATGATGAAGGGTAGATCTTAGACTCGGAAATTCTTTGCATATGTGATACAAGCTATGATGGTTTGTAAACATCAAGATGGAGAATATAGGGACTATCATGTTTGGTAACAACCAAGTATGTTAGGTTGATGATATTGGGAACATCAGAGCCAAGAACCACAAAAGAATAACCAAGATGCTCACTGATGTTAGGTATATTCTTCAATCCTCAGATTCAAAGAAACCTCATCTCATTAGGTACCCTAGAGGCAAAGGATTACAGTTTCCTTAGAACTGAAGGAGAAATTACAGTACTAAAGGGAGACGATGAAGTATTAAAAAGGTAAAATTAAGAACATCATATATTATTTGTATGCTGAAACAGTTTTTGGACAGGCTGATTCAGTGAAAGAGCAAAGCAGCAAGCTATGGCATCTCATAACGGGCCATATCAGTATTAGGGGCCTAAATGAACTGAAGAGACAAGGACTAATTCAGTTCCAGGAAGAAGGTGATACAAGTAGCTGTGAGGATTGTATATTGGCTAAAAGTAAGAAGCTCCCGTATCAATCGAGCAGCAAGAGAAGTAAGACTCCTCTAGAGTATATACATGCTAATATTTGGGGTCCATCAAGGACGATAACCCCTGGAGGAGGGAAGTATTTTCTCTCAATTATTGATGATTACACAAGAAAGGTATGGGTTCATATATTGAAGTCAAAGAATCAGGCTGCTGAGAAGTTTAAAGATTGGTGTGTGCAGATTTAAAATGAAAAAGGAACAAGAGTAAGGTGTTTGAGAACAAATAATGGCATGGAGTTTTTATCTGAAGAATTTGATTCCTTCTGCAGATTTATGGGAATTAAGAGGCATAGGACTGCTCCCTACAGCCCTCAGCAAAATCGGGTTGCAGAAAGGATGAACAGGACCCTATTGGAGAGGGTCAGATGCCTCCTTCTTAACTCAGGTATGCCCAAGAAGTTTTGGGGTGAAAAACTTGCCACTGCAAGTTATGTGGTGAATAAAAGCCCTTCTGCAGCACTAGAGTTTAGAACTTCTGATGAGCTGTGGTTTGGAAAGGCTGTTGATTACTCCCTTTTGAAGCCTTTTGGATGTCTTGCCTATGTACATGTAAATCAAGACAAATTAGAACCCGAGCTCTCAAACGTGTAATGCTGGGATATCCAGCTGGAACTAAGGTATACAGATTATGGTGTATAGAGAAGTATCACCAGAAGATAGTTACTTCCAGAGATGTAACTTTTAATGAGTTGCAGATAGCTTTCCTTGAAAGCAAGAAAGTTGAAACAATTGATAATCAAATGAATGATCAGTTCACTGATGAATAAAGATAAGAAGGAAAAAAAGGATCAATAGAATGCAAGGAAGAATCCAGAAATGAAATTGAGATGCAAAATGAGCAACAAGTTACACCAACACCTCTTGAAAACTATATGCTAGCAAGGGATCGAGTTAGAAGGGATATTAAACCTCCTAGAAGGATTTTAGAGGCTAATGTAATCTTTCTAAGTTTACATATAGTTGAGAAGTTGCAAGATGAAGAGCCTAAGTCATATGAAGAGGCATGTGCAGGAGTGGACAATCAGAAATGGCAGCAAGCAATGGAAGAAGAGATATCTTCACTAAAGGAGAATCAGACATGGAGATTGATTGATAAGCCAAGAGGGCAAGCCTGCATAGGGTGCAGGTGGATTCTCAAAAGAAAGAGAATGTTGATCCAAAGCAAGTGAGACTTAAGGCCAGATTAGTAGTTAAAGGCTACACACAGAGAGAAGGGGTAGACTTTTATGAGATCTTCTCTCATGTGGTTAAACACAGCTCAATCAGACTGTTGTTGGTTGTGGTGGTTTAGATGGATTTGGAACTACTTCAATTGGATGTAAAGCTAACATTTTCACATGGGAAATTAGAGGAAGTGATCTACATGGACCAGCCTCTTGGTTATGTAGAATCAGGAAAAGAAGATAAGGCGTGTTTGCTGGAAACGTCATTATATAGACTCAAGCAGAGTCCTAGGTAGTGGAACAAGAGGTTGGTTGAACACATGTTGAAAATAGGTTTCTCAAGATCTGAGTTTGACAAATGTGTGTATCTCAGAAATGGTAAGGATGGCAGCTTAATCTATCTTTTGATTATATGGGGATGACATGCTTCTGGCTGGGAATCATATGTCAGATATCAGGCAGGTAAAACATGATCTAGCTATGGAGTTTGATATGAAGGACTTAGGGGAGGTATCTAGAATACTGGGTGTGGGTATCTTAAGAGACGAAAATTCTGGGAAGCTAAAACTACATTAATTTAGTTATCTGTCTAAGGTCCTGAATAAGTTAAGAATGGAGAAGTGCAGGCTATTAGCCATCCCATTGAGTTTAGACTCAAGATTGAGTCAAGAAATGTAGCCCAAAAGTGAAGATTACTGGGCATGGATATCTTAAGAGACAAAAATTCTGGGAAGCTAAAGCTACAACAATCTAGTTATCTGTCTAAGGTCCTAAAGAAGTTTAGAATGGAGAAGTGCAGGCCTTTAGCCATCCTATTGAGTTTAGACTCAAGACTGAGTCAAGAAATGCAGCCCAAAAGTGAAGAAGACAGGAACTTCATGGAGAGAGTTCCCTATGCAAGCATAATAGGCAGCATAATGTACATAATGATATGTATCAGGCCTGATGTATGTTATGTTGTGAGTGTAACAAGTAGATACATGGAAAATCCGGGCAAAGATCATTGGAGCTCACTCTCAGGTATACTCAGGTATCTCAGAGGTACAATGCAGTTTGGTTTACTATTTGAGAAAGGAAGTTATGAAAATTCAGGAGCTCTCTATGGTTATGTTGATTCAGACTATGCACCAAGCATAGATACACCAAGATCTCAAACTGGTTTTGTATTCCTTCTCTTTGGGGTTGCTATGACATGGAAATCAAACTTGCAGTCAGTTGTAGGCTTATCCACAACAGAGGTTGAGTTTATGCCTATAAGTGAAGCCATAAAGGAAGCCATTTGGTTGAGAGGGATTAGAGTTTATGCCTATTAGTGAAGCCATAAAGGAAGCCATTTGGTTGAGAGGGATTATTAATGAGCTGGGAATTCCACAACAAACAGTTACCATATTTTGTGACAGCCAAAGTGCATTGCATTTGGCAAAACATCCTGTGTTTCACAACAAATCGAAACACACAGATGTTAGATTCTATTTTGTGAGAGAAATAGTTGAAAAGGGGTGGATGAAACTTGAGAAAGTTCGTACTTCAGAAAATGCAGCAGATGGCTTGACAAATCCGATTCCATCTGCCAAGTTCAGACATTGTCTTGAGCTGATGTTTGTGTGCTGATTTTTTATCAGCATATTTGTCATGTAATGGGACTAGGAGGGAGGAAGTGACTGGAGTAAACTGTAATGAGGAGGGAGAATTTGTGATGCATGGTGACTGCATGAGAGTTGGAGCTCAAGTGTGAGCTTTGTAGTGTGGTGGTAAACTTGGTGTTGATCTTAGCTAAATTACTCGAGCAGTTCAGATGAAGGAAAAGCGTGTTTAACTAATAGAGTCGGATTTCTCATTTTTGCTGCAACAGACTTATGACACATGACGCAAGCTAATTGGTGTGTTTGTTTTCAGAGTTAGTTAATTAGTTGGATTAGGGTTTAAGCAACTTCTTCTTCTTCTTCTTCTTCTTCTTCTTCTTCTTCTTCTTCTTCTTCCTTCTTCTTCTTCTTCTTCTTCTTCATGTATTCAGTTGAGAGAGAGTGCGAGAGCTCTGTGTGACAAAAAATTCGAGTTGTACAACTTCTGTATTTCCTTCCAAAAGCAGTGATAATATTTGTCTTCACCTCCCCGTGGATGTAACTGGATTTATCCAATGAACCACGTAAAATTCTTTGTGTTCATTTTGTTTGGATCGTTGCAAGCTCGTGCTTGATTTATGTGTTTGGTCGATCACGATGATCACCAACATAACATATTGGTCTCACAGTTAACAACACAAATGGTATAGGATGGTTTTAAGTGAAAAGTCGAAACTATGGATGCATCATCTCTCATTAGAGCTGCACTCTTCAGAGCTCCAGACTATTAACAACATTCAACATCAAGATGTTGTCATACTTTAATGGTAGACATATAGAATGAGTCCTTTATCTTAGGGATTATATATTTGAATATCAATTTTCTTAATTGGGATTTTAAATTAAGTTAGAAGAATAATATTTGAATATCATGTTTTATTTTTTGAAAGGGTCTATCAGCAGAAAAAATGTAGTTGTATTTAAAAGCATCCATTATTATCATAAATATGTTGTTATTCACGAATTCGAATTTGTATATGGAGAAACCAATATCATGCTATTATTATTCACGATCCTCTATTATACATATTTTGTACTTTCTTCGTCCCACTTAATTAGTCCCATTTGATTTTGACACAATAATCAAGGAGATAGAGATAAGATAAATTAATAATTTATTAGTGTAGTTTATTACATTTCTATTTTTGGTAATAAGACTATTATATGAGAATGAGACACATAAATATGAAAAATGAGACTAATTTCATAGGACAAAGTATTATTTTTCGTTATTATATTTTATTTATTTATTTTAGATTAGTTTTTATTCTCATAGTTTAGATTTTAGTTTAATTTTAAGATAATTAAATATGATTTATTAGATATACTTGAGGAATAATTAATTTTAATAATTAATCATTAATAAAAATTGAAGAAAATATAAATATAGAATTGAAGAACTTAACTACTGCTTAAAATATAAATTGAAGAACGGAAATGAGGTGTGAAATTATTGCAACACAAAAGCGTAAAATAAGTTTTATTAATACAATACTTTTTTAAAATTATTATTATTGTTATTATTACTATAACTATTTCAACATTTAGTTATAATTGATGTAATCAAAGCAAATTATATTTCTAGTTTTTTATTAAAAGTAGAAAATTAATAGATGTATGTATTATTATATTGAGTACTTTTATTTATACAAATTAAAATTATAAACACAAAATAAATAAATTGGCATATAAAATGATAAAGAATTTAAAAATAATCGTCTAACAGTTGTCTCTTTCTTAGCTAGCGTATAATTTTAATAATTAAAAAATTAAAAGAGAAAAATTCTAAAATACCCATTTTCATTATAATACATCACAAAAATGCCCCATCTTATGAATATATCCAAGAAATGCCCCAAGGACATATTTATGACATTCTGCAAGATACAGTTGTACTTTTTTTAGAAAAACTCGTAAAATAAATAATTTTGAATTAATTCTTGAGTCAATTAAAATTAAAGAATCATAAAAAAGCAATCTGATCGGTGATGACTGAAATTTTTTTTTCAAAAAAAGGAAAATGGGTCGGCACCATTTGGAACATTTAAAAAAAAAAACTTGGGTCGGTACCATAAATTTGAAGAAGTCGGCACCATGAATTTGATCACTTTCTTGAAGTGTTTATAATAAAGGCTTGAAATATGGGGTTGATCACTTTCTTGAAGCTCAAAAGAATGGAGAAATCAATGAAGACAATCTCCTTTATATTGTTGAGAATTAAAATAATAATAATAATAATAATAATAATAATAATAATAATAATAATAAGAATAATAATAAAAAGAAGTCGGCACCGTGAATTAGAAGAAATAAAACTTGGATCAGTTTTGTGATTTATTTTGTTTAAGTTTTTTTTTTAAAGATATTTGTGTACTTTTTACAGAATTTTTTTAAATTTAATTTTGATTCAATTGATTTTTTAACAATTAAAATAATTTGTCCTCTTTCATCTTATTAATGCCCACTTGAATTAAATTTAAAAAAAATAAAAGTGTTGTAGACACAAGAAAAATCAGGTGCCGACCACTCTTTAATTGGAAATTATTTCAAGTTGGCACCTAAATATTTTTCTTAGCATCTTATGTAATAAAATTTGGGGTGGTGAAATTAATAAAGAAGAAAAATAAGATTTCTCATATTTATTTTTTTCGGTTTGGTTTGTAAGATTAATTTAGCCGGTTTGGTTTGAAATTTTTTTCAAACCGTATAATTTAGTTTGGTCCATACTTAAACCTTGAAATCGGTCAAACCGAATTGTGTACACCATTGGACATGGATCGGAGGGTTCTCACCATAACTAAATATAAAAAATAAAGCAAACGTCCCTTGTTCAAGTGCAGTGGTGAAAGCACTATACCTAAGATCAATAGATCATAGGTTCGAGCTTTTAGGGGGACATGTAGGATGTGTGTTTAAATTAATATTACATTTTTAAAAAAAACAAATAAAGCAAACTATTACTATAATTGAAAAATATAGGTCTGGAGCATATTAAGACAAACTATTTCCCTAGTTTAAATTGTTAATAAAAAAAATAAGTGAATTAAGATTTAGGTCGTGACCCATATAAAAATAAATAAAGTATTTCTCTAATTTGAATTTTGAATTAACTTTTTAAATATATATTGTTGAAATCAATAAAAATATTTGAATGTCTATTTTAAGTAATGATTTCAACATCATCACAATATAATTGTATCAATTTTATAAAATTATGTCAGAATATGTACTTTTGGGGTATTTTTTGAAGTTTTTTTTATAAAAGAGGGCATTTCCATTATGAATATTATAAAAAAGGGCATTTAGAACTATTAAGACAAATTAAAATGACCCGTTATCCCTTTCAATACTAGAACTAGAAATAGAATCCCTAATCTCAAATTTCAATTGCTGCCCACCACCCTGTCGATTTCCTCTCGACATTTCTTCACTTCTCAATTCAGTTTGACGGCGCAACCACCCAGCAGTAGCAGTAAGCACCTCGCCAGTTTGAGTATGCTCCACTATCTTCTACTTTGTGTCATTGCCCCTTTCAAATGCTTATTTCTTTGCATCTGTATCTCAACTTGGGACTGCATTGATGAAGTTTTGAATTTGTATTCGAACTTGCGATTACGTTGATGATTTGTAAATTATGAGTTTGTATTCTAATTTTTTAATCCCGGAGATGATGAGGGTTTGAGCTTCTGTATATGACTGCAGCAGGGATTAGGACCGTAGTTGCAATTCTCAATATCCATTCTCCCTCTCCCCGCTAGTCGTCCTTTTATTTGCTTTCTTGAAGAACACCATTTCCTCCCATTCCATAGTAGTCCCGTACGCCCATTTTCTTGTTTATTTTAATTTTATAGTTAATTATTATTATTGCTCATAATTTTTCTCTTTATTTGTTTGTTGGTATCTGAATTTATATGAAAAATGTATGAATTTTGGGTTTGAATTGCAGTTTTTGATATGTAATGTTCCTATTTATTTTCTCGGTTTTTTTAGTATTTGTTTGGACTGGTTTGTGAGACCTTTGGTTACAGATTTTCAAGCACACTGGTCAAAAGAATAAAACATGAACATGAACAAAACCTTTCCTTAGATGTGTTGGTTCCTTAAAATTCTCTTAATTTTCCTTTCTGTTGAGTATGCTCGGATAATTGTGCATTTGATTCCCTGTTTTTGGACTGCAATTTAATCGTATGGTATTGTGTCTCTCGTTCTTCTTTCTTTCTGCTGTTTCGGTGCTGTCCATCAGTATCCTAAAGCATTCTTGATTGACTTATTGAATTCAGAACGATGTCGTTCATGAAAGGAGATTTGCTCACAAAAACTCGGAAACTCGTTAAGGGGTTTGTTAAAGCAGAGCCTGTGTGGCTTAAATCCATGGAAAAGTAAGGGTTTTTTTTTGTTGACTGTTTACTTGTCAATATATTCGGAATTTGTTAAGATTGTACAGAAATGTGATATTTTTTTCTTTTCCTTTAATTTTGTGATTTAGGGCACCACCTGCTACATTTCCCCGTGTTGAGAATAAGCTCAGGCGGATAACTCTTCCTGAGGATGCTTACGTGAATAAGTTTTTCCAGAAGTATCCAGATTCTAAGTTCGAAGATCCCATCAAGTATTTGTTTCAACCTCTTTAGTTTTTCTTTGTGTTTAGAGTTTGGATTTTTTGGTGCAATGTTGCTTTTGCTGCTATTAGAAATGCTGAAAGGGAAGTTAATAAGTTGTGCTATTTCTTCTTGTTTGTCTATGAAAAAAAATTGAGGTTTAGGTGCATTGTTATGCACTGAGATTGCTTTCAGATGAAGAGTCTTCTTTCTCATTCATGGAGCTGTGATGAGCTTTTCCATTTCTCTGTTTGTTAGCTACTTTTTACCTGAACTCGCAACCATTTGGTATGCTTAACTGATCTGTATAGCATGTATATATGTGTAGGGACTAGTAGTTTGCAAGTGATGTGATTCATCTTAGATTATAGTTTGCAGTGACCTAGAATGGTTTTGAAATGCATTGATATAATAATGATATCAATTTTTCTTGCTGCAAAATGGAGTGCCAGTATTCCTTTCCAAGTTGGTAAAATACAAGTCTGGTTTCAGAGAAGAATTTACTTGATGAAATCTTGAGAATATGAACCAATCACATTCTTTACTTCCAATATATCATCTGAAGTAATTAAAATTCTACCTTACCATACATGTTTTGACTTCTCTCTTACAAATTTGAACAGGATTTCTGATTTTGATCCACCTGGAGCTCGTTTATATGCTTGGAGAGTGCTTGAATTAAAGGAGCTGGGAGTTGATGAGGACAACGCTGTGGCTATTGCTGATGTATGTGTATTATCATCTGTTAAGATTTTTAGCTTATATACATGGTTTCTTTGGCAACTTAAGAAGTTAAATTTCTAATCATCTCCCAACACCTAATGGTTACTTTTGCGGTAGTCTGAGTATCGGGCGAAAAGAAAAGCTGGAAAGACAGCATATGCTCGGCTGAAACAAATTGCTAAGCTTCAGGGGAAAAGACCCCCTCCAAATCCCTTCCCAAGTGCTATCAAAGAGATTCAAGCAGAAGAAAGGAAGTTCGTTAATGACCGCTTCTATAACCCAAAAACGCGTAAAATTGTGGAAAAGCTGCAACAAGAGAGGAATGCAATGCTGATGGACAGAAGATGAGGTTTCCCTTGCTTGAACCAGTAAAATCCCTTCCCTGCAAGATTATTTGTTGTGTTGAATTTTATGTTCTCTTTTTAAGGGCCATAATCTCCGGAATGTTTTAGAGATCATGCTTTCTCCACTATTGAACAAGTGAAACAGTTTGACTCTATAGAACAAAATTTGTTTGGTTTACCTTCAAGGTGTTTTTTACTGTTTTGTTTACCATTTACTATCGAGGGTATGAGGCCCTACTTTGAGCAGTTTGAACAAGCTAAGGCTTCAGAGAAAAGTAGTTTTGATGGTGTAGAGAAACAAGCTCTCAAATCATTAAAATCATTGGAGGTCTCAGGTTAGGCACGCCTAAATGGTTTCGGCGGGTTTTATCCATTAACCCAAGTCAAACCTATTTAATATATCCTAATTAGGGATTAATAAATCCTATTTAGAATGGGTGAACCCATTTGGGTATGAATATTCACCCATCCCAAATAGGGTTTATTAATCCCCAATTATGATATATTAAATGGGTTTGGCTTGAGTTAATGAATAAAATCCGCCCAAACCGTTTAGACGTGTCTAACGCAAGTTTTTGCCTAAAATCATTAACCATAGCAATATTACATTATTATTAAGGAAAAATATAGAATTTTATCCAAAAAGCTTTTACTTTTTGAAAATTTATCCATAATTTTATCTATTAGGGGATTTCATCCAAAAAGAATTTTCTCTTTGAGATTTTACCCAAATTTTTATATGTTATGAAATTTTATCTAAAATAATTTTACAATTTTATCTAACTTGCATTAATATTTTTACAATAAATCACCCGTTAAATTTTGTAGTATTCAACTCATTAATAATCTATGTACATGTTAATTGGACGCGACGTGGATATTATTTTGAATTTAATTATTGATTCACTGTATATAAAAAAAATTGTCATTAAAATTTGATAAAATTCTCAAATATATAAAAATTTGAAGAAATTCAAAAAAAAGTGAACTTTTAAGATAAAATTTCATGTGTTTCCCTGTTACTAAAGTGAAAGAAACAAGTCGAAGTATAAATTACTATTTCCCAACACCATTACTCTTGAATATGGCGTAGTTTTGATCGTTGACGAAAATTACTTTGGAACTTGTATTTGTGTTACAAATTTGAGAACCATTTCAAAGTTCACGATAAAAATCAAAATTTTCTCTATTTCTGAACGAAATAGGGCAATTCTGCTGATACATATTTTCTTAAAACTGACATCTAATAAACATACTAAATTAGTAGATCAGTCCCCATCCTGCCTAAATGCAGAAAAGCCGCTCAATCTTCAGGCAATTACATGCAGCGTTAACTAATATAATAAGAATTCATTTGTATATCAAAATTGAGGCAAAATCAAGCACTTCTCGCATTTACTTAACCAAAAAGCTATCTGACAAGAATAGACTACAAATTCAGCCCATTTCAAGGTTTACATTCCCAATGAAATTTTGAAATTCAAATTTACAAAAACAAAGTACTCCCTCCGTCCCGTCATATTAGTCACATATCCCTTTTCGGTCCGTCCCATTTATTAGTCTCATTTTTCAAAATAACAAACTTTTTAACATGCACTAATAAAATATTAATTCTTCCAAACTAATACACATGTAGGTTATTGTGCATTTCCTTCCGTCCCTAATATGACGGGACAGAGGGAATACTTGTTAGAATCATATACTTAAGCTCCCTCCTCGAAGAAATATTTTGATATGTCAAAACCCATCTTAGTCTCTTTTTCCAGTTTCCAGAGTTCTAAACTCCAATCCTTGTATAGGATCAATCGAGTTGTAATAGAACTTAGGTTGATGACCGAGCAATGGAGAATCCTCGAGAATTGACTACCAACAGGCCTAGCCTTGACCAAAAATTGTGTTGGAGCACTCAGTTTAAGGTCTATCCATACTGACCAGGAGAAGTGTTGGGAAAATTATCAAAGTTTCCCTTCCCCAGTTGATAGCTTAGATCTTTGATTTGGTGTTTTGGTGGATCAAATCCTAAGTCCAACCAGCGTCAGTTTGTCTCTAGAATAGCTCTAGTCTCAAATGTAAAGTCCTGTTTAGGTCTTTTGAGTTGTAAGTCGTAGCTGATCAAGACTCATGCTGACACTGTTCATCAGCATGAGAATCTCTTACCTGGTGAAGGATTTCACCAGCAGACGACTGACAGACCCATGCTGACACTGTTCATCAGCGTGGAGTCAAGAGCTAATGACTGGCTACTGTTCACCAGTTGGAAGGATTTCACCAGCAGGAGGCTGACAAATCCTACCAGCAGAATACGTGTTCTGGCTGACACTATTCACCAGCGGTGAAGCCACCAGTCATGGGAGATTCCAAGAGTTAACATCCAGACAAATTGGTAGACCTTGATTGTGCTAAGGAAAGTCACCAGCAGAGACTGCCAGCACAAGATCACCAGTATGTTCTACCAGTCGGAGGTTACCAGCAGAATTGAAGATTCGTTCTCCCAGAGTCTTAGAGACAAAAAGAAGATTCGTCTGAGGAATATACTGACAAAGTATGACTTTAAGGGAGGATACCTTAAAGTCTATCAGTTCAAGACACCAGTTGCGATTCCTCGTACTGACGAAATAATGCCGTTCTGACACATAGAGGTCTGTGTCAGAAAAAGCAGACACAGGTATGGCGTTTTCCTGAAATTCCTACCTGCCGCCGTCTGAAGTACATCCGAGGACAGAGACCCATTCCGGATGTGTCCAAACGGCTAGAA
>JAPKLW010001104.1:115617-177208 GCA_026898455.1 Plectranthus barbatus
TCTCGCCTCAGTGGACCGGCTCCTCTCGTGGAGGCTGGGGCGTGACACATTATTTTAGAAGGAAGGGAAAGGCCACAGGTGATGTCAGCAAGGGTAACACCAAGCTGAAGATCACACAAGTCTGGATTCCGAAAGGAATGATCCAGAGATCTAACCCTGCAGGACCCGCCGATGATCGGGGACCTAAATGATTCTATTTTTCTTGCAGGAACTAGGTCATGCAAGTCAGCTTCAGAGGTCGAGCGAGTGGATCATTGATAGTGGTTGCTCCGCTCATATGACTGGTGAGGAGTTCCTATTTTCTGAGCTCACCAAGGTCAGAGGACCTCCAGTCATTTTTGGTGATAACTCCAATGGCAGAGTTATTAGCAAGGGCTGCATCGAGAAGAATGATGTCAGAATTGTGAATGTATCCCTTGTCACCAACCTGAAGCACAACCTCCTGAGCATCAGTCAGCTGTGCGACAATGGTTATACCATTGTGTTTGACAAGTCTGGGTGCCAGATCAAGAATGAAGATTCTGGTGAGACCAAGCTGAAAGGTGTCAGGAAAGGAGGGCCTTTATGTCGTTGACTGGCAAAGCGGGAAGACTGATACATGCTTTGTAGCCACCAGCTCCTTGGAGACTAACTGGCTGTGGCACAAAAGGTTAAGTCATTTGAATTTCAAAACTATTAACTATCTAACTAAGCATGATCTTGTAGATGGTCTTCCCAAGGGCGGGTTCAAGAAGGAAGGAATTTGCAAGGCTTGCCAGCAAGGCAAACAAACTAAGAAGTCCTTCAAGAACCAGTCGCCAGTCTACCCCAGTACCAGTCAGGTACTTGAGCTGTTACATATGGATCTGTTTGGACCAGTAACGCCGCAAACCATTGGAGGAAGGCGATATTCGCTGGTAGTAGTTGATGACTACTCGCGCTATACATGGGTCAAGCTTCTCAGAACCAAGGATGAGGTGAAGGTGATTCTTCCTGAGTTGATCATCCAAGCGCAGAAGCAACGCGAAGCAGTAGTGAAGCGAATTCGTTCGGACAATGGGACTGAATTCTGCAACGGTCCGCTGATGGATTTTTGCGCGGAGGCCGGGATCAAACATGAGAGATCTACACCAAGGCAACCGCAGCAAAATGGACTGGCAGAACGTAGGAACAGGACGCTGAAAGAAGCAGTCCGGTCCATGCTGGCTGAGTCCAGCTTGGGACAGAGTTTCTGGGGAGAAGCGTTGGTGACTGCCTGCTACACTCAGAATAGAAGCGGGATCAACGACAGACTCCAGAAAACTCCCTACGAAGTGTACTTTGGTCGTAAGCCTTCTATAGCTCATCTTCGTGCATTCGGTTCAACATGTTATATCCATAATAATGGGAAGTCGAAGTTAAATGCTTTCTCGCCTAAGGCTGATGAGGGTATGTTTGTCGGATATGGACATCCCTCTCACAAGGGCTATAGAGTATTTAACAAGACTACCCAGCTTGTGGAAATAACATGCAATGTTGTTTTTGATGAAGCTACTTTAGTGCGCAGGACCTTACGCCAACTGGCTGAAGATGTTCCTGAGGTCGAGGATGTCAGCAACCAGTTGGGCAGGAATTCTTCCGATGCTCAACCAACTGGTTCGACTAGACCTATGACTGGATCATCTTCACAACCAGTTCCCTCAGGTGCCCATCAGCAACCTGAGAGGGTCGGTGATGCAAATGACCTTGCTGAGACCTTACACTCAATCTCCCTGAGTGGATCTAGCAAAAATCAAGGGGGAATTCCGACTGGAATCTTTGAGCCAGAAGACAATGATGGACCAGCTGGAGTGGATGTTCCAGCTGATGCTGACAACGCTGGTGAAGGTTCAGGAAGCCAGTCAGACGGAGAAGCTGATGAAGAAGTTCCAACTGGTGAAAATCAACCAGCTGTTGAAGTTCCAGTTCCAACTGGTGATGTTCAACCGCCAGTTATTCTTCCAGCTCCGACTGGTGGAAATGTGGAAGCACCAGTCGTCAGGACAGATGAACCTAGTTCACAGCCGGCACCAGCAGTCGCTGGTCCTCCCAAATGGCTGAGGGATCACCCAACTGATGCTATTCTTGGTGATCCGGAAGGTTCTGTCCAGACTCGACACGGCAGTGCGCTCCTGAGTTGTTTTATCTCTCAAATGGAACCCACTTCCATAGGAGTGGCGCTCGAATCTGCCGATTGGATCAATGCCATGCAAGAGGAGCTTGCTGAATTCACTCGCAATAATGTTTGGGACTTGGTGGAGAGACCATCACATCAGTCAGTGATTGGCACCAAGTGGGTTTTCAAGAACAAGCGAGATGAGAATGGCACCGTGGTCAGAAACAAAGCTCGATTAGTCGCCAAAGGTTACAGGCAGTGTGAAGGGATCGATTTCGATGAGACCTTCGCACCAGTTGCCAGAATGGAGGCGATACGGCTGTTCCTTGCTTATGCAGCGTATCACGGCTTCACAGTGTTCCAGATGGATGTGAAGAGCGCCTTCCTGAATGGCGAGCTAAAAGAGGAGGTATATGTCGAGCAACCTCCAGGCTTTGAAGTTGGCACCAAGGTGTACAAGCTGAGAAAGGCCCTGTATGGATTGAAACAGGCGCCCAGGGCTTGGTACGAAACGCTGTCACAATTCCTCACCAGCAATGGATTTCGGAAAGGGAAGATTGATAGGACTCTCTTTCTTCTCAAGGATGGTGGTGACATGCTAATGGTGCAGATCTATGTAGATGACATCATATTCGGATCAAGGAATATAACTCTTTGTGAGAAGTTTTCTCAACTGATGCAGACATCATTTCAGATGAGTATGATGGGCAAGTTAACATACTTCCTAGGACTCCAGGTCCAGCAGTCAGCTGATGGAATTTTTATCAGCCAGCGGAAGTATACGAAGGACTTAATCCAGAAATATTGCCCAGAGAAAACTAAGTCCCTCAGAATACCTATGAGCACCAGTTGTCAAATATTTCTTGATGAGCAAGGTGAATCAGTTGATCCTACCATTTACCGAGGAATCATTGGATCACTTCTCTATCTCACAGCCAGCAGACCCTACATTTCTTATTCAGTCGGAGTGTGTGCCAGATTTCAAGCCAATCCGAAAAGGTCACACATGGAAGCTGCCAAGAGGATAGTGAAATATCTGAAGGGGACTGAATCTCTCGGAATATGGTATCCCAAGAATGATGAGCTTACACTCATTGGATATTCAGATTCAGACTTCGCTGGATGCCGTATTGACCGAAAGAGTACCAGTGGTACGTGTCAGTTTCTAGGACACAAGCTAATCAGTTGGTTTAGCAAGAAGCAGCTCTCAGTTGCTACATCTACCACTGAGGCTGAATATGTTGCCGCTGCCAGTTGCTGTGCTCAAATAATCTGGATCAAGCAACAACTGGAGGATTATGAAGTGGACACTGGCTGTGTTCCAATCTATTGCGACAACAACAGTGCTATGTGCATCACGAAGAATCCGGTTCATCACTCCAGAACCAAGCACATAGATATTCGACATCACTTCATTCGTGATCATGTCGAGAAGAAGGATGTCAGCGTGGACTATATCAGAACTGAAGATCAACTGGCTGACATCTTCACCAAGCCACTGCCAGAAGCAAGATTTAAGGAGTTGTGCATCAAACTCGGTCTTATGGAGATTGATGCGAGCCCAAATGATGAGGAAGAATGAGTCCCAGCTCTCATTCTGTTCTTGATCTTCTGGAGGACGCTGATTACGACTAAGTCCAAGCTCTTAGTTGTGCTTATTTCAGTGGTATCTCTATCTATCAAGTGGTGTCTACTGGCGGAATCTTGCCAGCATAGGCCATCAGTTGAAGCGAAATTGGGTCCCAGCTCCCAATTCCTAGAGAAGAGAAGATTATGCGGAATAAAATTGAGTCCAAGCGCTCAATTTTCCATCTTTCCAGTTGCCAGCTGATAACTGATGAAAGTCTGCCAGCAGCAAGTACTATCAGCAAGTGGTATCAGTTGCTAACTGATGAAGAGGCCAACCAGTTAGGGGGAAGTATGCAACTGGTATGTGCTACTGATGACCAGTCTTGCCAGCTGTCTCAGAAAAGGCGGGATTGTTCAAATCCAAGTAGCGTGTACAGCTCTCAGAATTTAATGCGGCATTTAATGCCACATTTAATGCGCACAGCGTCTGCGCAGTCCGACGTTTGGTTGCCACCAATCGCTGAGCGCCACGTCAGCTACACGACGTAGCCCACGTCAGCACGACCGCGCACGTCGCACAGGGAACCGGGCTTGCTGATGACCGTCGATCCCCGCTTGCTGAGCGTTGATCTTGATCGTTTGATCCTGCATGGACTTGGGTATAAATACCCGATGCCTTTCGACGGAAAAACCTTTTACGATCATTCAATTTCAGAAACCCTACTCTCTCAAGCTTTTCTTAAGATTTCTTCTGAAATTATGGCTTCATCTTCCCGACAACCAGATGACAACCCACCATCTACATCTTCTTCGTCTGGTTCACCAGACTTACCTGTCGCAGAAGCCCACATGCCGACTTACACTGGCATCACACAGATGAACGATGTAGACTACACTCTTCCATTCGCCCGCCTGGTTCAGTTGAACAAACCAGCGACCAGGGCTCAACTCTCAAACGCGCAAATCAGGGCGGCGCAAGTTCAGAAAGAAAAAATTCTGAACGAGAAGCTGGCGCGCAAGAATTTTGGAGCGGAGTTGATCGAGATGATCGACCGGGAAGGTCTTCGACAATATCTGACGGCAAGGCCCGAGACCTTCCATCCGCATATGGTGGCGGAGTTCTATGCACGGGCCGTGATTGCTGACGGGAGGAAGTCTTTCACCACTTCCGTCTTCGGCCATCTGATCACTGTCAGCGCCGAATACCTCGCCAACCTGTTCGGATTGAGGAACGAGGGAATGGAGATAGCCACCTACTTCCACAACGATGTAGAGGAGTTCAGGAGGCGGTGGACTCAGTGGAAGAGGGAGGGGGTGACGAGTTTTCGCACTGGAATGCGGAAGTCGGAGATGGACGACTGGTGGCAGATGGTGTGCGACATCGTCGTCAGGATGCTGCAGTGCGAAGTTGGCTCATATGCTGAGTTGAGCCTGCGCAAATTCTCCGTGATGTGCGCGCTGGTGGATGGCGTGGAAGGGAACTGGGCCGAGTTCTTTTTCGGGAGACTGCTGGAGAATGTTGATCGCAACATCAACATTCCAATTGATGGGACGTTCACTCACTCCGTATCCTTTGGGCTGCGGATCAGCCATATTTTGGAGATGGAGATTGGAGATGGAGTGGACCAGGGGGAGCAACTGGTGAGTTCGGATTTCATTCCGCCCACCAAGGAGCAGGCAAAGCTGCCCCGCCCTGACTACCATAAGCCGCGGAGGCTGAAGGGAAAGACCGCAGTCGACCCAGCCACGGTCGTTTCTGAGGAAGAAGAGGAGGATAAGGGGGAACAGGTGCCAGTCATGGCACAGCCGCTGACAGCTGAGGCAAGGGCAGCGCTGAAGAGGAAGATGGAGACGGAGTCTCTCTTCGACACCATGGAAGGCGCGGTGGCTGAGGCGACTGGTATCCACCCACAGGATGTACAACTGGTACCAGTCACCAAGAAGCCATCCCACAAGAAGCCTAAGACTTCCCAGCACCAGCAGCCACCATCAGCTGTGGCATATCACCCCGAGTCTGGGAAGATCTCCATCCCAGTCAAGAAGTCCGTTCTGGGCCTGACTGAGAAGGAGACGCTGGAGAAGATGACTCGCAAGCGCAAGCGAGTCATGACCAAGGCGCAGAAGGCTGAAAAGCACGCCAAGAAGGCAAGGAGTGCTTCCTTGGTGAGGAAGAAGCAGGCCAAGTCAAGGCTCCGGGCTCTGCTGGCGAAGCAGAAGAGAGAGGCGGAGCTGGCGGCGAGGGATGAGCGCTTTGCTCAGATCAAAGCTGAGACTGAGGCCAGGCGCCAGCAGGAAATAGAGGAGCAACTGAGGCTGGCGACCAGGGGCAAAGGAAAAGCGTTCGAATCCACAAGTGCAAGGCCACCAGCACCAGCACCAGGCGAAATCTTATCTGAAGAAACTTTTGAACGCCTGCTGGTGATGGGCGCTGACAAGGATGTACTATCCCTTGTGGATGAGTACCAGCCGGAGGAGGAAACCGCTGATGTCCCTCCACCCGTGCAAGGGGGTGGTGGAGGTGACGACGTCCCACTGGCCGCGCAAGGGGGTGCCAGTGGAGGAGAAGAAGAGCGGGCGACCACCCCGGTACAACTGGCGAGCTTCTCGGATGTCAGTTCTGAATCCGAGGATGAAGAGGAACCAAGGGCTGAGAAGCCAGAGCAGGAGCCAGCTACGGAGGTGGTTCATCACTCAATGGTGCAGAGGATGGAGCCAAGGGATCTGTTCCCAGACTTTGAAGATAAGGCTCAAGTTTCTGCCAGTCGCCCCCGATCCACAGATGCCTCGACATCAACTTCTGGGCGACCAACAGCATCCTCAACATCACCAGTTAGGCGTGCTCGAACTGAAAGGCGCCCTTATATGCTCTGCATCCAAGAGCATCAACTGGTTGATGAGGATACTTTCCAGGCACGAGTGACAGGAGTGCACCGGTGGGAGCAGCGCGGGGCGATGGCATTTCATAATACAAGAGTGCCAGAGCCATCTGCATTCAACATCATACCTTTCAGCGGACTCCCCCACCAGTCGGTATATGCCTCCAGAATCACTGACTGGTGCCTGCCTCTGCAGCCAGTGGAATATTACAACTCCACTCTCTATGAGTATGCTGAGAACATCACGGTGGAGGTGGAAAATGCCGTCAATGACGAGATAATATCCAGCTACCGAAGGCTCTGGAGGGTGGATCCGGAACTATGTCTGGAGTTCCGGAGATGGAGAATTTTTGACAGATGCCAGCGCCTGCTGACTGTGGAGAAGCGGGCGGTTCTCTATGCCAGGCTGGGCCTTGGCTACTGGAGAGCGGAGGAGGAGTGGGCCAATGCTTTCATGGGAACCGATCCTGAATGCCACCAGCAACTGTCTACAAGGAGGATCCAGCGCCGCTTGCTGAAGATTGCAGAGTATAGGCAGCTGACTGGAAGCTCCGGCCTCCCGCCACGGCAAAAGGTCAAATTACCTTTTCTCCAGTTCCGAGTCAGCAGTCGGGGGTACCAGCTGACGTACGCGCTCCGACGCCTCAGAGTGCTGGTTACCCTCCCAAGGATCCCTCCCTATCATGCTATCCTGTTCGACATGGCTGCCTGCGCCTTGCTGGTAGACCATATTGTGGAGGAGGATCCTTCTCGTGGCTTGTGGCTGACCCTTGCCGTCCCTCATGTTCCTATTGTCTCGGGCAATCTCGTCCCTGATTCTATGGACTGGCAAGTGGTGGAATTCACTGAACAAGTCCAGCCAGCTCCAGCCACAGTGCCAGTGGTGGAATCAGCTGAGGAGCCAGCTGAGGAAGTACAAGTTGAGGCACCAGCAGCTGCTGCAGTGCCAGCGGAGGAGCCAGCCCCGATGGAGATATCAGCTGCATCTGAACCAGCAGCGGCTCCTTCCGCAACTGATGTGCCTTCCTCTTCCCTTGCAGTTTCAGCACAGCCTCTCTCCGAGGTCCATCCGCCTGCGCAACTGCTTGCTCTCATTGATGCCAGGATGGACCAGCGCTTTTCCTCCTACCGAGCAGAGATGGCGCAACAAATGGAGACCTTCACCTCTGGGGTGAACTCCTTTTTGGTGCGGATCCAAGAGGGGGAAGATGCGCGAGCACGTGCCGAGGCTGAGAGGTTCCGTCTTGCTGAAGAGGAGAGGAGGATAGCTGCTGAGGAAAGGGAGAAGAGCAGACAAGACATGGCGGCTCTTACTGAGATCTTGAGGAACCTAGCTAATCGAAATCAATCTCCTGGATCTTCTTCTCAGCCATAGGTCCTGTGCTCTTCAATTTTTTGTGTAAGTAATTTTGTATCAGTCTAGACTAGTCAGTTGTCATTCCTGTATTTGTAATTTCACATCATTAATGGATTGATTACTGACGGGTTGATGACAACTTCTCATTGTCCAACCAATGTCTACTGATTTTTACTTACCAGCTGAACTTACACATTTTGTGTAATCAGCACCAGCACTCCATTTGGTATTTTTTAATTCTAACCTGGCTCAGATTCTTACTTCATAATTTAATCGAGCAATATCTCTCCCAGTTTGAGGGGGAAGATCCTTAGGTTAGAGCTGATGTGAGGAAGTGGTTTCATGGGTTTAGATCTGATAGGTTTACTTGTAAAACCCAGAAATATTCTGTAACTTTCCTCATCAGCTGAGTGCTCGCTGGTTAGGCTTTGATCGCACCAAAAAGGGGGAAATTGTTGGGAAAATTATCAAAGTTTCCCTTCCCCAGTTGATAGCTTAGATCTTTGATTTGGTGTTTTGGTGGATCAAATCCTAAGTCCAACCAGCGTCAGTTTGTCTCTAGAATAGCTCTAGTCTCAAATGTAAAGTCCTGTTTAGGTCTTTTGAGTTGTAAGTCGTAGCTGATCAAGACTCATGCTGACACTGTTCATCAGCATGAGAATCTCTTACCTGGTGAAGGATTTCACCAGCAGACGACTGACAGACCCATGCTGACACTGTTCATCAGCGTGGAGTCAAGAGCTAATGACTGGCTACTGTTCACCAGTTGGAAGGATTTCACCAGCAGGAGGTTGACAAATCCTACCAGCAGAATACGTGTTCTGGCTGACACTATTCACCAGCGGTGAAGCCACCAGTCATGGGAGATTCCAAGAGTTAACATCCAGACAAATTGGTAGACCTTGATTGTGCTAAGGAAAGTCACCAGCAGAGACTGCCAGCACAAGATCACCAGTATGTTCTACCAGTCGGAGGTTACCAGCAGAATTGAAGATTCGTTCTCCCAGAGTCTTAGAGACAAAAAGAAGATTCGTCTGAGGAATATACTGACAAAGTAAGACTTTAAGGAAGGATATCCTTAAAGTCTATCAGTTCAAGACACCAGTTGCGATTCCTCGTACTGACGAAATAATGCCGTTCTGACACATAGAGGTCTGTGTCAGAAAAAGCAGACACAGGTATGGCGTTTTCCTGAAATTCCTACCTGCCGCCGTCTGAAGTACATCCGAGGACAGAGACCCATTCCGGATGTGTCCAAACGGCTAGAATATTTGAATGGGATCCCTCGGCTATAAATACCTGGGATCCATCAACATTCAATGTTCTTGGCCAACACTTCACCTACCGAAAGACTGAAATTTATTACGCTCAAGCAAGTAAAAGCATACAACTTTCGAGGCCTCTCTAAAGGCTATCCGTGTGTTGATTTATTCAAACACGAGACTTCAAGCTTCCAGCTTGTAAGTTACAGACCTCGCTTGGTGTTCTTTCTCTTTCTGAGGAAGAACATAGCAGCTCTAGAGCCAGCCAGCTCTTGAGTTATTACGGGCAGTTTACCGTAGAGGATTTACGAGAGGATTTACGTTCTTGGGAGAACTCAACACCCAACCAGTCAGAGGAGGAGATCAAAGTGACGTGCTCGCACTCCATCCATCTGACGAGAGCTGAAGAAGGACAAGGACCGGGAGCGGTTGATCCAGTGGACTGGTAGACGGGGCATCTACCAGCTGGAGATAGATCGTAGGACTCTTTGTACCTGATTGCTTTTTAGTGAATTTCCAGTGAGTCGACTGGAGAGTGGACGTAGATCAGTTGATCGAACCACTATAAAAATCCTTTGCCTTTATCTGCTTTCAGTATTTAAATTTGTATTTGAAACCCAGCACTCAAGTGCTGGTGTATATCTGAAAACTGATAACTGTGCAAACTAGGCTTAAAATATTCTAAGTCTTGAGCTACCAGCTGATCAGCCAGTCGCCAGTCAGCTAAGTACTCATAGTGCCAGTTGACTTACCAGCTGACAAGGTCCCAGTCAGCTGAGTAACCAGCAGAGTGCAAGAAACGAACAAACACATTTTCCGCTGCCAAGTTATACCCTGATAAACCGGGACCAACAAGAAGTCAGTATGGGGGCTTTCCCAAACTGACTAATGAGAAGTTAGTTTAAGGGATTTCCATACTGATCCATAGAAATTAGTATCAGAGTGTTTCCCATACTGACTGTCATGACTGAAGATTTACCATACTGACCGTGGGAAGTCAGTATGAGGGCTAAGCTATACTGACCTTCAAAATTCAAAGCCTCAGTTAGACTCAGGCATTCATATATGCCTAAGTCAGTACGAGGTTATCCAAACTGAGTTCCTCGTGCTACAAAGGAGTCTGACATAAAGTTAGTGTATAGTATACTGACACATGGCATAGCAGAAAGGATACCTAAGACATGGGCACGATTGGACAATATAATTCATGAGTCCAACGTCTGAATTTATGTGTCTATTGGATAAAAATTCAAATTGCCAAAGGTTCTCCTCAATATAAAGACCTGCCCTCTAAACCTTAAATGGTTACCTGAACAGAATTCAAAATCTACAAGTCTTAAGAAGACAAAGTGCATTTTCAGGCCATCTCTCCTTGCAAAAATCTCTCTGAGTTTCTGTGTTTCTAAACACGAGACTTGAGTCTCCGACTCAAGTTACCCACCATGCTAACTTCTCCAAGCACGAGGCTGAAGCTTTAAGTTGAAGCTCTTATTGGAGAATATATCTTTCTGAGATATATTCATAGCAGTCAGTTTCCTAGTCTGGGATTCTGATTCTCACGTGCGTATGCCAACCACCTGAGTTCTGGGAAGAACGCATAAACATCCAACCATTCTGGGAAGAATTAGTAAACATCCAACCATTCTAGGAAGAATTAGTAAACATCCAACCATTCTAGGAAGAATTAGTAAACATCCAACCACCAGGAAGGAGGCTGTGGGGTGCGTCCCCACTTCAACCTGAAGACTGAGTCTACAAGGAGTTCCTAGGCGAGTGCCACAGCTGACCGGAGGACGAAGGTGCCATAGACTGTGTATAGATCGTAAGGAGGCTTGTATTTACTTAGTGAATTATCCAGACCTTGGCTCTGAAGAGTGGATGTAGGATATTGAAATCCGAACCACTATAAATCTCTGTGTGCTGCTTTACTGCTTTCTTTCATACTTGCTCTATTTTTCTGTTTCACAAACTGACTCTTAAAACCTTCAATACCTTTCAAAGTATTGAAGTCACTGTGAAACTAACTTAAGACAAAACAGAGACTTAAGCTTAAATTTTCCACACACAAAACTGAATGTACTCTGTTAAAACAAACCAGTGCATCTGCTTATCTTTCATTTTGTTGCTTATACAAAACGTTCTGCTCAACAGTTTGCACTCTGATTTCAGGACCAACAAGTGGTACCACGCGCCAAGGTTCTTACAGACTACGGTTGTGTTGAGTCACTTAGGACCAGATCTCTGTTTTCTGCACTTGGTTTCTGTTTTGTGTGTTTAAGCTCAGGTACACAGAGATGACTCAGATTACAAAGCTTCCAAAGTACTCATCAGAAGATTTTGAGATATAGAAGAAACTCTCGTTGATCATGCTGAAGAATGTCCATCCAGAAATGGCAGAGGTTTTATGTACAGGATGATGGATTTATATACTGAAAGCATTATGATTGGTATATTATGTACAAGGTCGATTGGTTAATATACTGGGAATCATAAATGTTGTATGTTCATCTCCTGTCTGAATTAACAAACATGTGTCGCAAACGCAATTATCCTCTTATCTCGTCGATAGGGAGATCATACGGTGTGTAGAAGATCACGGAAGATCGTATGGATCATTTGACCTAGCGAGATATAAATAGTTATCACAGCTGAGACAGTTCCAGGATAAACTGTCGGTGTAGGCTGCAGCATACGCAGTAATAAGCCTCTTATCTTGGATGGCTTGGTATGCTGGTGTGGGGCACACATTGATAAGGACCTAAGTTGAGATTGATTCTTTTATCTGACATTAAAAGAATCTAGATCTCTATGGCTTGACGAGATCTTAAGCTTACATGAAGGTACATAAGTATATGCAAATTGTGTATTACTTTGAGTTGCAGTGAAAGGCTCTAGTTGAGCTTGTATATCTGTATCTTGGGTAATAGCAGTTTGTGTATGACTGTCTGGTACTGGAACTAGGTAACCACATCCAGTATAGGATGGTGACATTCCCTGAACAGCTCAAAAGGTTCGTTATGCTAAGTCCTGCAGGCTGATTAAGTTCAAGCATAAGTGAAAAGGTTTGAGTGGATTTATTCAGGAATATAAGATGTTAATTAATTAAATAGCTTGTCAGAGCTTAAATTAATTAACGAATGTCTGTAACCTTGAATGTAGGGATATACCGAGCCCATGCAACCCGTACCTCAAAACGTGGTAGCAAATAGGTAGGACATTATTGATTCTCTGGTGGATTGAATGAATATTAATTAATTAATTATATTCTGGGTTGAATATGAGAATTAATTAATTGATAGGCCTTATTTGCTATTTGCATTCTGGTCCATGGTCTGGCCCATGAAACTCAAGCCCAATAGAAGTCCAGTATTTTCCTATAAATAGGTCTCAGTTCCTCAGATCTCAACACACCACAAGATCATAAGTTGCACAAAGCAAACCAGGTTTTGGGAGCTGTGGTGATCGACTATGATCTGAGAACGAGGAGGAAATTCTGCTTCTCATCCGGGCAAGGGATCTGATAGAGAATCTTCACTAGATTTTCAGATAGAGTTGGGATACAGATCAGAAGATCAAATCAGGAGGATTTTTCTTCTTCTCTCTCTCCTTGTTTTCGAAAATAACTGTTTTATTTTCTCAATATTTATTTCCTCAATCTGTAAGGAATTAAATCTTTGTGCGTGGGAAAGATCAAAGGGAATCTCTGTGCACTCGTTCTTCAGAGTTCATCAATCCAGGTATTCTGCATAAACCTTCTTATGCATAATAATATAGGAGCATGCTAGGATCATTCATAGGCATAGCAATTTATTTTGATATTCCAATTAACGATCCTTGGCAAACGGACTTCGTGATTCAGTTCACGAATCCCTTCACAGTACCACTAAAGATCACTAAGGTGAATACTCAGCTCGTAGGAGCAGAAAGTTAGGAGATAGTGGAGAAGCCTTATGCAGAACGGACAAACGACGACAGGGTTCATTTTCAGTTGGATTCAGAGGCCATGGAGCTCATCTTACAATGTTTACCAGCGCCACTGGTTGTTGAAGCCTTAGAGCACAAAAATGCCAAAAAGATGTGGGGATTTCTTGGCTCACTTAGTCAAGAAACAACTCAGATGAAGCAGAACAAGCTTCAAAATTGTGTGGATAAGTATGAATCTTTTCAAATGCTTTATGGTGAAAATGTTAAATCTATGGAAGCTAGATTCAATGCGATTATCTGCGAGCTGAAAAACTTGGGGAGAACATATGAGATTGCTGATATGAATGCAAAAATTCTCTCAAAGATGCCCAAGGAGGACTGGTTCGTCAAAGCCACCAGCTTGAAGGTGAAGGACCTCTCCAAGATGACGACCAAGTATGTGTTCGCCCTACTTCAACCCCACAAATGGGATATCCAAATGGCGAACAGAAACGAAGTAGTACGTAGTATTAGCACACATCCAGAAGGAGATGCTGCTTTTTACGCAAAAAGGGAGTTCAAGAAAAGGCCTCAAAAGCCTTACCAAGCTGACAGATCTTCTGGACAGACGTTCACATCAAAGTCAGCACCAACACCTTCCTACCAGATAAAGGAGGAAGAGAGCTCAGTTTAAAAGCTTGAAGAGCAAATGTGGAAGCTGACCAGACTTCTTGAGAAAGCCAAATCCAAGAAGGAAAGCTCACGGTCAAGTGAACTGAAGTTCAGCGACAGACCTCCCAGAGGTTGCTTTGAATGCAACTCTCCAGATTGATATGTGCGTAAAATGACCTATATTTCGATGTTTGTGCATGCATGTTTGCGTTCATTTTACTCCCATATCATATGTTTTTCGGTTGTTTTTGTTGGGTTTTCGTGTTGTGTGGTTTGGATTGTGTAGGATAGGTTTGGAGCATAATTAATCATTTTGGCCAAGTTTTGGTGGATTCTCGACCAATCTGAGTTGCAAATGGTGTGAGGATCGACCGGGGTGAGCAGGGGAGCAGTAGGAAGGATTTCAGAGAAGAATCTCGATCGATCCTATAGTGGATCGGCTGATCTGGGCAGTTCAGAGGAGATTATCGACCGATCCTGATCTGGATCGACTGATCTGGTCTGTTCAGAGGAGAATTTTGGTCGATCCTGTACCTGACCGGGCAATTCGGAACAGGCTGTTTTGGCAGTTATTCAGTTTCAAACCATCTCAGGCGATCCAATCTCAGACAGGGCGATCCGGGGCTCTGCCAACTTATTATAAAAAGGGGAAATTCACATTTGTTGAGAACTTTTGAAATTTTTAGGCAAAATTTACATATTTTCTCTCTTCAATTTCATATCCCATCCATCTCCAACCCTAATTCAAGGTATCAAATAGCAAATATACCACACCTTGGTGAAGGATTGAAGACTGATGGATTTTGTATACTGAAAGCATTTATTATAATGAGTATACTGCTCAGGAAATATAAGATATTAATTAATTGTAGATAGAGCTTGTCAGAAGCTCCGATTAATTAATGAATGTCCGGTAATCTTAAATATGGGGATTCTCAATTAATGCAGCCCGTTCTCATAACGTGGTAATAAAGGGGTAGGTCAGAATTATTTCTGTGGTGAAAAAGAATTAATATTAATTAATTAATTATGTCCTGGGTTGTGGACATGGGAATTAATTAATTTATAGGCCCACTTTATTATTTGCATTAGGTCACAGGACTGGCCCAAATAAACATGCTGAACAAAAGGCCCAGTAGCCCATTAGGGATAAAACCCTGGGTCTATAAATAGACCACTCTTTTTCTGAAACCCTAGCCACTTAATATCATTCAAATCAGTTTGAAACCCTAGGGAGAGAGAGAGAGAGGGAGGCGCCTGTAGTGGGGAGGAGAAGGATTTTTTCTGCTCCGGCCTACAACACAGATCTGTGGAATCCTCACCAGTAGCAGATCTGAACAGCATTGAGACACAGCCCTGAAGATCTAATCTGGAGAACATATTTCCTTCTTTTCTCTTTTGTTTTCGATTTTATCTAGAAATTAGATATCTAATTTTTGTTTCCGCAGATTAAATCGAATCATGTGGTTGAATTAAAGTTGGATATTCAAACGTGAAAGATCGGATTAGACTCTACAGAATTACGGCAATCTCTCAATCCACAATTCAAATTAAATTCATAGGAGCATGCTAGGATTTTATTGTGAATTTTGGTTGTGTGCAATATCCATAAATCGATCCGGTTCAGCTGGATTTTGTGATTCGGTTCACTAGAAATCCCTACAAAGACTAGAGGGGTAGATTAAGATCAAGCAAATTCAATTGGGGAAGAAATCATTTACTACTATCAATTGTAATGGATCTCTTTCAATTTTACTTTGTATTGATACAATTGAGAGCTATGTTGTTCTAATTCCATTTGGATGTTGATTTGAGCAAGGATGTGTGAAGATTAGGTTGGATTATTGTATGTTTACCACCCTCTTTGTGATTGAAGCAATTTTAGAGCTAGTTTCCATTCAACTTGATGTAGGTAAGAGCAATCATGTTGATAATTGACAAAATCATTACATCTAACACGTAGATAGGCATGTCATGAATAACATGTCTTCATATGTATCTCGATACAATCCATGTGCGGAGGAAGTACATAGATCTATAATTCACGAGCTTTTAGGAGTGAGTTAGGGGTCGATAACATAACTGTTTGAGATTTCTAATTTCATCCACGGTCGATTTGCCGGTGCAAAGGGAATTGGCTAGATTAGAGTGAATTGATCATCCATCTAGGGATTAAAATGTGTTTACATCAATGCTCATCCTAATCAGATCACATCTACGTTTATTTCAACATCCTTTCTATCTCATTTGAGTGTTTGTTGATATTGTTCTACCATCGTGTGGAGGAAATTGAATTGATTGTATTGAGAGTACAATATGATGAATGTTGGTTTTGTTTGTTGCTTTGAATTAGTTGTTAGCTTTAGTTTTACTTGAATGCTTAGCTTGATAGAACATACTCAACGATATTGATCCTACCTAGCTATAAGTCTCCGCATGATTAAACGGTAGTTCAATGGGCGAAATAAGAAAGATCCTGGATTGATAATTAAACCTTGTATTGCATTGAAAACTTTGTGTTAGTTTTTAGCGCGATCAAGTTTTTGGCGCCGTTGCCGGGGACTTGATTTAGTAGGCCATTGAATATTGTGGAAAGTGTGGAGATTGTATGCTAGGTGTTTGTTATTTTTGCTTAGTTAATAGTTGATTGTTTGTTATCATTTTGTTGTTTGTTTTTGTTATTTGTTTGTAATTGGCTTTGTTTGAACTTTGTAGGTGGTGTAATTCACAAGGTCCAAAGCTCGGTTGTTCGAAGTGGAAGCTACAATGGAGAATCGAAGAGGAGTGAATGCGGAGAGAATTGATAACTTAGAAAGGAAATTGGCGGAGATGAAAGCCAAATTAATGGAAAGACAAAGACCGTTGAGGCCTTTTCGAAATGTATTCGAGAAGATGTTTGAATGTAATTACCAATGGCCGGAAGAGAAAAGGGATTACCGAATGGTGAAAGTTGAAAAGGAGTATAGAGAAAATGATATGTGGAGGAGCCAATTGGATCAAATGTAAGAACAATTAAACTTGTTAAGGAGGCCATGTAGAGATAATGAGGTGGTGAATGAAAGAACGTTTGAGAAGTATAAGGGGAAACTCTAAGAGACTTCAACACAAGAATCAACCATTGCCAAGCTATGGAGTGAAACAGATCAAGAAGAGAGAGTTTTAAAGGACACGAGACTAATTCCGAGGATGAGTTGCAATGTGATTAATGAAGGCATGGGAGATAAGAGTGCAAGCATTATGATGAAATCCAAGGAAAGAGTGGGTGATGTTGAAGAGAAAAAGGCAATAGAAGATATGAAGATGAAGAGAGATGAAGTCAAAGAAGAGGAGATAGAAGTGGTGCAAGAGGAAGAACCTCAAAAGGAGGGTGAAGAGTTACCTCAAGAAGATGAGGAGGATAAGGGTACCAACGAGTTGGTGCAACATGAGGATAGTATGAAGAAAGGTGATAATGAGTTGCCTTCACCCGAGGAAATTCAAGAAGTTCAAGTTTTTGCACAACTTATGGAAGAAGAGTGTGAGGAGAAGTCTATAACGGAAGAACTATGTGGAGAGATGGTGTTTGCTTTTTCTTCCAGGTTAATAGACAAGGTTGAAAAGGAAGTGGTGCTAACAAAGAAGGGGAAGGAGGTTTAGAGATATCAGCAGATGAAAATGACTGCTAAAGACACTAGCAGTCAAGTGCTAAGAAGTATGATTGCTAAGGCGTTAGCAATTACATGCTAAAGGAAGAGACTGCTAAGGACAAGTGGTCAGCTGTCGGAAGCAAGAGATAGCAGAATGCTGAAGGAGTCAACACTCGCTAGCATTCTAGCAGATTGCTAAGCATTAGCAATCAGCAGATAAAGACTTAAATGCTAAAGATGCATCTGCTGAAGGAGTCAGCAGATTGAAGAGCAGATTGCTAGAAGAGCCTAGCAATCAAAAAGCTTAGCAGAGTACTCCTAGCATTTTCCGATAAGATGCTTAGCAGGAGATACTCAGAAGTAGGTAAAAAGGCACTGTACACGCCGAAAAGGACGAAAAAGCAAGTTACTCTCCTGGACGAAGGAACCATTTTGTCTAACGGGTATGGAGATTCAAAGTTTGAATCTCCAGATATAAAAGACAAGTCCAAACAGAGAGAAGACAACTACTCAACTACTGCTCAATCAAACAATCGAACAAAAGGATTCCTTTGACAAAACGAAAAGGTAAAAGGGAGTAGTCATAAAGTTGAGAGCTCACATCTGAGAATATTCAAAGCTCTCAACAACCGCCATAGTGTCCCCATTCAATATCTGACACTACATTAAATGTAGGGTTTGAGTCTACGATGGACAACATGAGTTGCCATTAATTAAATTCTTGCCAAGGATCGTTCTTAGGGTATCAGGAATAAATTTTAATTAAATAAACCATGCGAACCTATGCATGCTCTTACAAAATTAATTATAGAGGATGGAATTTAGGAATACCTGATCTTCACCGTTTGATCTACAGATCTAGATCGGAGAATAGAACGATGAAGTAAACTTAGATCTGAGATAGAACGCCGACAATGGATAGTTGTTCCAATAGATCTGATCTTCTGATCTGTTCCCTTGCTCTTGGGAAATATGGTGAGGATGATCTACCAAGTTGGATCCGAGATCTGGAGAAATTGATCAGTTTCTCCCTCTGGATAGCCGCCGCCGTTCTCTCTCTCTATTTTCAATATACTGAAAAACCTCTACTGATCTGATAGAGAGAAGGCCTATATATAGTGTTAGGGTTTTGAGAAACCCTAACCCTAATGGGCTTTGAGCAGTTCATGGGCCAGACCAGGGACTAGATGCAAATAATAAAGTGGGCCCTCTTTATTAATTAATCCTTCCTTGTTCAACCCAGAACATAACTAATTAATAAAACATTGTTTTAACCTTCACCACGGTAACAATGCTGACTCGCCCCTTTATTACCACGTTATTAGGAACGGGTTGCACCAAACTAACATGATCCACATATTTAAGGTTTTGGATATTCATTAATTAATTTGACTTATGACAATCAGCCACAATTAATTAATCTCTTATTTCTTGAGTAATACCACTCACTCTTTTTCACTTATGCCTGAATTAAATAATTCAACCTGTAGGGTTTAGCATAATGAACCTTGTGAGCTCCTCAGGGAATGTCACCATCCTGAAACGGATATGCTTACCTAAACGTCCAGCCTAAGCAGGCCACACACAAATTGCCAACACCCAAAATACGGGTATAAGAGTACATGTAAGACTCGCCACCTTGGTAAATCAAAGTGTGGTCAATCTGTGTGTGCCCCTTATCCTTTAGTTAGGTTTAAGATCATAGGAAGTATGTTAGGGATCTGGCTCATTCGTATGTCAATGTGAATGGCACATCCCACTGTTGATCCCATCAATACATAACCATGTACCGGCACATCAAGTAGCTAGGATAAGCCCACTTATGAACCAATGTGCCGCAGCTTAGATCGACAGCCTATCCAGGGACTGTCTCAGCTGTGATACTGTTTATATCTCGCTAGGTCAAACGACTCATATGATCCTCTGTGATCTCCTACACACCATATGATCATCCCTATAGGCGAGATAATATGATATTATGGTTTGCCGTATTTTTGTTTCATCAGACAGCGAGCATTGTTGTGGCAACACATATATGAAGACCAATGTACAAAACACTTAATCATATATGCTTTCAGTATATAATCCCAACATTAAAGAGATTCCTTGACTTAGCTCAAGAATCTTCAATCATTGGGATACCTTCCAAATCAGGAAGCATCCAACAGTCATTTCTTGAAAGGACTGACTCCGATGGGCATTAGCTGCATACTAGACAGAGTTTGGAGAAAACTATAAAACTTCCATTCCAGCGAAGGACAAGTTTTAGGAAGGTGCGCCCTTGACTTGACCGGAGCTGCTGTTGCTAAGAGATCGGAGGATAGCTTTGTAGTGGCTAGGTGTAAAGCTCACTACCTACTAAAAGTGAACGACGATTCCTTGTACTTTATATATCTTTTTAGTGGAACTCTTAGCAATATTGCTAAGGAGTGGACGTAGATCTATTGGATCGAACCACTATAAACATTGTGTGTTCTTTAGTGTTCTATTGGGTTCTGTTCATTGATTTAAAACCTAACAACTCAAGTTGTTAGAGTATACTTGAAGAAAACCCTAAGTACGGTTCCGAGCTTAAACATTTAACAGAAACTTAAAGTGCAAGATAATATTTAGACTTTCGCTGCATTTTTGTGTGTTTGTTGTTCGATACTCACCACGACAACTCTAATCAGGGACCAACAGTCTGAACTTTTGATTATTGTTGGCTTGAGATTTGAACTAAGTCCTCCCTATTACTTTATGACTGTGGTTGATGATTGGTTGATTTGTGGATTGAAACTTGAAAATTTGTGTGATAGGGTAGCCGATGATAGGTGTTTCTGGCTTGATAAGTGCTTTCTGATGCGTGTGTTGTGCATGTTAGACTAAGATTGAAGTTGATGATTGTTAAGGGGGAACAAAATTTAACCCAAGTGAGTTTTGAGCTTGAATTTTTCGATTGATGTGTGACAAGGTGCGTATGCAATAATCTTCTAGAATTTGACTAGTTTCTCGATCGAGGTTGCATAAGTGCGATAATAGGGTAATATGATTTTAGGCATGTTCTTTCTTAGCCCAAATCCTATACACTAGCCATAAAAATCTCCACTTGTAGCCCTGTTGAGCCTTTTGATGGATTTCTTCGTTTAGAATGGTTAATGAGTGAGAGGGGTATGAATTGAGTGTGATAACTCTCTTAAAGAGTTATTATTTTGTGTCGAACTTAACTAATTATGTCTTAGAATAGTCATGTTTGATAGTATAATTAGCAAAATATAGGTTAATTGGTTAGTTTACTAAATTTAGGTTTATTATGTAGTATTGTGTTAATTATGAGTTTTTGCGAAGGAATTGTTTGAATAGTATCACAGGTTTTACTATGTTGGAGCATAACAAGAGCATGAAGGGTTGATACGATGTCACAGCATAGGAGCAGCATGGCTAGAACTCTAGTGAGGAATGTTCGGGACCACAACAGACAGAATCACAACACTTTTCAGATCCTCTCCCAAAAAGCAGGACAAGTGTCACCCAGGAGAACTATCAGAGCTGGGAGGCAGATTGAGGAGCCACGTGTAAGGCTGGGATGAAGCTGAAGGGAGAGAAGCGATATTTTCAGGAAAGAGAGGAGAGAGAGAAGATACACAGAGAACAAAATTGGTAAGGAGGATCAGCGTGGAAGTAAGAGCAAGAGAGAACTGGGAGTTCGTGAGAAGCCAAAGTGGATGTTGCAACAAACCTGAATAGTTTATCTATATTTTGCAATTTTATCTAATATTTCTACGTAGTTGATGATCAGAAACATGAACTTGAATGTTATTTGCTTTTCATCTTTTGTAAGCATGAGCTAAACCTTTTAAGCTCGGGTTATTGACTCGTTTATCATCTTGAATATATGTTAAAGCTGATCTTATATTAAATCTGGTGTTTGATTTTAATTCTGGTTTGTTTGTTCACCTAAACACGACGGTGGCAGGTGGAAATTTCACATAGTGAGACCGAGAGGAGATCTAGGATGAGGGAGTCGTGGTCAATCATGATCTCTAGTGTAGAAATACATGGAATCTAAGACTTGCAAGAACCCCGGTTTTGAAATAGCTTGTTTTGACGGCAAAATCTATCATAGACATATGAAGGTTAGCAAGAAAACATAGATCTAGCGCTATGACAATAGTCTAGACAGAAAAGAGTGTGGTTGCAAGAACCAGAGTTGATGCCTGAACAATGCTGCAACATATATAAGAGTAGATAGTCCACAGTCAATAACCCGAGTGCATTTTATCAATGATCTTAAAACCATAGTCTATTAGTTTATGATTATTTTGTGAGCAGAAAATTTATTAATTGTTCTAGCATTGCTCGGTTTCATTTTATATGCTTTCTTGTTATTTTAGTTTGGAGAAATCACAAAACCCCTTTAATTTACAAGCAATAGAATGTGCACGACTCACTTTCACTCCCTTGGGTACGATATCTGGACTTAGATCTGTATTACTTGTTTGGACATACGTGCACTTGCGTATAATTATAATAGCTACTAGCACAACAACAAGTTTTTGGCGCCGTTGCCAGGGAGTGATTGATATTGAGTCTGAATGCTATTTTATTGTTTGAATTTGCATGCACAGTTGGTTGAATGAAGTTATAGGAAACTAACCATTTTCTATAATTGTAGGGAACGCTAATGGTGTATGAGTGAGGAGACAATCGGAGAAATATTTTTATTTGACCCAGAGATTGAGAGAACTTTTAGAAAGAACAGAAGAAAGCAAAGAGCTAGAAAGATGGCTGAAAGAGTTCCTGAGCCGGATGTTGAGTTGGAAAATCTGGTTGATGAAAGAGATAGGATAATCAGAACTTATACAACACCAAGGTTCTTGGAGTTTGATCCAGGGGTTGTGAGACCGGAAGTTCAAGCACAGAAATTCGAGTTGAAACTTGTGATGTTTCAAATGCTGCAGAGTCTGGGGCAGTTCGGGGGACAGGCTACAGAAGATCCGCATTTGCATTTGAAGTCGTTCTTGGAGATTTGTGATAACTTCAAGCTGCAAGGAGTTACACCCGAGGCCTTGAGAATGCGGTTGTTCCCTTTCTCCCTAAGGGATAGTGCAAACACTTGGCTCACTAATCTAGCACCAGGATCTGTGACTATCTGGAACAAGCTGACTGAAACCTTTTTGCTGAAGTATTTTCCTCCAACTAGAAATGCACGATGCAGGAATGCAATCATGGCGTTTAAACAAGAGGATGAATCTGTTTGGGAAGCATGGGAAAGATTCAAAGAACTGCTGAGAAGATGCCCAAACCATGGGATACCTTATTGTATCCAAATGGAGATTTTCTACAATGGGCTGAACGATAATTCAAGAATGATGATAGATGCTACATCTGGAGGACCATTATTGGACAAGACGTACAATGAAGCTTGTGAAATATTGGACAAAGTGGCCGCTAATAATTATTTTTGGGCAAATTCAAGAGCAACAACTATCTCTACTCCTAAGGTAGCAGGTATGCTGGAAGTTGATCCAATGAAAGCTTCGACTGTGCAAATGGAGGCTCTAGGAGCAACTATGAAGAGCATTGAGAAAAATACCAGTCCAAGCAAAACAACTCTAATGTGTGCAGAAACCTCAGGACCTTTGGATTGTATTTATTGTGGAGGAGCACACCAATTTGAGGAATGTCCATCAAATCCATCGTTGATTTGTTATATGGGAAATAGAAATCATCACCACCAGGCTAATAATCCATATTCAAACACTTACAACAGTGGATGGAGAAATCATCCAAACTTTTCTTGGTGTCGACAAGGGAATCAAAATACTGCAGCAAAGGAGCAGCATTATAACAAAGGAGGCTATAATCAACAGCAAAGTCTAGAAGCTCCACCTCCGAAACAAGAGAAAACCATGGAGGAAATGATGAAGGAATTCATGACTCAAAATGAAGTGCGGCTTAAAAACCAAGATGCTCTTATTCAGAGCCAATCATCTTTGTTAAGGAGTCTGGAAGTGCAAATGGGGTAGTTAGCCAATGAACTGAGAAGCAGACCACCAGGGGCATTGCCGAGTAACACTAAGAATCCAATGAATGGAAAGGAGCAATGTAAAGTTGTCACACTTTGAAGTGGGAAACAGTTTGAAGAGAGAAGGGCTGAGAATTTGGAAGCAGTAGAAGGATCATCATCAGGTGCTGCAGTGACTAGAGAAAATATACAAAATGATAAGTTGCTGGAAAAGGAAGACGTGTCCCCTGATTTGAGGGCAGAGGAAGATCCTGTGGAGAAACCTGCAGAAATGCCTGAAGGAAACATTTCTAAAACTAAGAGGAAATTTGGTTTGGAGGAGTATGATTATGCACCACCACCACCATACCCAACTAGATTCAAGAAGCAAAAAGAAGAGGAACAATTCAAGAAATTTCTGGAAATGCTGAAACAAATTCATATCAACATACCATTGGTGGAAGCACTTGAGCAGATGCCAACATATGTGAAGTTTTTGAAGGACATCATATCAAAGAAAAAGAGGCTGAAGGAATTTGAAACAGTATCATTATTTGAGGAAGTAGGTGGACCTCTAAGGAGACAGATTCCAGCTAAGTTAAAGGACCCAGGGAGTTTCACTATTCCTTGTTCTATCGAAGGTTGAGATGTGGGTAGGGCTCTATGCAATTTAGGAGCAAGTGTAAATTTGATGCCATTATCAATTTTCCAAAAATTAGGAATTGGAGGGGCTAGACCTACCACCATTTCTCTTCAGTTAGCAGACAGATCCATGTAGGGTTTTAACGTGAACCGAATCACAAAAACCAAACTGAACCGGATCGATTTATGGATATTGCTCACAATTAAATTTCTCAAAACCCTAGCATGCTCCTATGAATTTAATACAAGATTGTGGGTTGAGAGATTACCGCAAATCTGTAGTGTCTGTACCGATCTTTTGCGTTTGAATTCCAAGAACCAATTCAACCATGCAATTCGATTTAATCTGCGGAAACAGAAATTAGAACCCTAATTTCTTGATTAAATTCGAAAAACAGAAAGAGAAGAGAAGAGAAATCTGTTCTCCAGATCAGATCTTCAGATCTGTATCCCGGTGCTGGTCAGATCTACTACTGGTGAGGACTCCGTAGATCTGTGGCTTGAGCAGGACCAGAATCAAAATTCTCCTCCTCTCCCAGTGAAAAACGGCGCCCCTCTCTCTGCCCTAGGTATTTGACTGATTTGAATAATCACAAAAGGTGGCTAGGGTTTTCAGAGAGAGTCGTCTATTTATAGACCCATGGTTTTATCCCTAATAGGCTACTGGGCTCAATTCAGCACACTTATTTGGGCCAGACCTGGGACCTAATGCAAATAATAAAGTGGGCCTATAAATTAATTAATTCCCATGTCCACAACCCAGGACACAATTAATTAATTAATATTAATTCTTTTTCACCACAGAATTAATACTGACCTACCCATTTATTACCACGTTATGAGAACGGGTTGCATTAATTGAGAATCCCCATATTTAAGGTTACCGGACATCCATTAATTAATCGGAGCCTCTGACAAGCTCTAACTACAATTAATTAATATCTTATAATTCCTGCGTACCAGCATGTCAAGTAACCAAGACAGACTACTTATTCCGATAATGCCGCAGCCATCCGAACAGACGTATCCTCATACGCTGTCTCGGCTGTGATCAGGTTATGTCTCACTAGGTCAAGTGATCATACTGTCTTCTGCGATCTACAACACGCCGTATGATCGTCCCTATCGGTGAGACAAGAGGATACCATTGTTCATACATGTATTATTCTTAACAGATAGGAGAAATAAACCGTTGTATACACATTGTAATAAATGCTTTCAGTATACAAAACCCATCAATCTCCCACTTATACTCAAAGCATAACTAAGCTATTACAGAGTATACAGTCTGTCTATCTAGTCTGCTGTCTTTAACCACTATCAGAGGTCGGCATCCACCTCAGACCCAGCTCACGAATATGTCTTTCGTAAACTTTCTGCAGCAAGCTCTTTGTAAACGGATCAGCAAGATTGTCAGCAGTGTCAATCTTCTTAATCAGCACATCGCCCCTCGATACGATTTCTCGTATGATATGGTACTTTCTCTCTATGTGTTTGCTTGCCCTGTGAGACCGCAGTTCCTTTGAGTTAGCCACCGCACCAGAGTTATCACAATAAATTGTGATGCTCCTCGGCAAACTCGGGATCACGCCCAACTCTAAAAGGTAGTTCCGGAGCCACACCCCCTCTTTCGAGGCATCGGAGGCGGCGACATATTCCGCCTCCATAGTGGAGTCAGCAATGCATTTCTGCTTTGAGCTCCTCCAAGATACAACTCCACCTCCCAGGGTAAACACATAACCTGAGGTCGATTTCTTCTCATCCTGGTCCCCTTGGAAATCCGAGTCCGTATAACCCACAGGGCACAAATCCTCACTTTGATAAACTAGGCAGAAATTCCTAGTTCTTTTCAAATACTTGAGGATATGCTTTACAGCAGTCCAGTGCGCTTGTCCAGGGTTAGACTGATATCTTGCTACCATGCCAACGGCATAACAAATATCTGGCCTGGTACACAACATCGCATACATGAGACTACCCACTGCCGAGGCATATGGCACAAGACTCATTTCGTCTTTCTCCCGCTGTGTCTGAGGACACTGCCCACTAGAAAGACGAACGCCATGTCTGAAAGGTAGCATGCCTTTCTTGGCGAGTTGCATGCTGAACCGGGCTATCACAGTATCCACATAGGATGCCTGGGATAAGCTCAACATTCTTCTTTTACGATCTCGTAAGACCTTAATCCCAAGAATGTAGCCAGCTTCACCCAGATCTTTCATTTGGAACTGTTCGGATAACCAAACCTTGATTTCGGACATCACTCCCTCGTAGTTTCCAAATAGGAGTATGTCATCAACATATAGTGCAAGGAAGACCACGCTCCCACTGACACAAAGTCGGTAAACACAACTTTCGTTCTCCAACTGTGCAAATCCATAGGATTTAATCACATCGTTGAAACGTATGTTCCACGACCTTGAAGCTTGCTTAAGTCCATACAAGGACTTCCTAAGCTTCCAGACAAGATGTTCTTCGCCCTTGCTTATGTAACCCTCGGGTTGCTGCATATAGATGTCCCTACCTTCTTCAAGGTAACCGTTTAGAAAAGCGGTTTTGACATCCATCTGCCAGATCTCGAGGTCCATATGCGCAGCTTTGGCAAGGAGTATCCGGATGGACTTGAGCATGGCTACGGGTGAAAAGGTTTCGTCATAGTCAATGCCCTCTTTCTGACTATAACCCTTTGCCACCAGCCTGGCCTTAAAAGCCGTAATCTTTCCATCCGCCACTTTCTTTCGTTTGTATACCCATTTGCACCCTATGGCCCTAAAGCCATCCGGCAAAATGGTTTTCTCGTATACATCCATAGCAGTTATAGATTCTATCTCAGAATCCATGGCGACTTGCCATTTGGCAACATCCTTGTCCTGCATTGCCTCTTCGTAAGTCAATGGGTCAGAGTCCTCATGTCCGTCTTCCGGGCTCAAGTCCGAAGACTTACCCACGAACATGTACCTTTCCGGTTGGAAAATAACTCTTCCACTGCGACGAGGCATCGGTGCCGTGTCAGTAGTAGGTGCAGTGACTTGTGGTCCTGCACCTTGCACTGAAGAACGTGTCTGTGGTGCTGTACCTCTTACAGGTGCACCCACATCTACACTTCCCCTTCCCTTGGAATTGCATTCTCGTTCTCAATTTCTTGAAGAACGATATCACTCCTTGACTTGTGATTACTCACATACTCGTCCTCCAAGAATCTAGCGTTGGTGCTAACAACGACCCTTTGACTCTCAGGACAGTAAAAGTAACCACCTTTCGTTTGCCTGGGATACCCTATGAACAGCATTACTTTTGACCTGCTTTCTAACTTATCAGGTTCCTTCGACAGTACGTGTGCCGGACAACCCCATACACTAAACTTGCACAAACTAGGTTTGCGACCAAGGAAGAGCTCAGAAGGTGTCCTAGGAACTGATTTAGAAGGCACCACATTAAGCACGTAAGCTGTTGTCTCCAATGCGTAGCCCCAAAACGAAATTGGTAAGTTTGCATAACTCATCATTGACCTTACCATCTCTAGAAGAGTCATATTTCTTCTTTCAGCCACACCGTTTTGCTGAGGAGTACCCGGTGCAGTCCATTGGGATGTTATCCCATTTTCTGACAAATACTGCAGAAACTCGTTACCGAGGTATTCGCCACCGCGGTCAGATCGCAGCGACTTGATTGTTTTCCCGACCTTCTTTTCTACCTCAGCCTTGAACTCTTTGAATTTCTCAAAGCATTCAGACTTGTAGCGAAGCAGGTAAACGTATCCGTACCTTGAGTAATCGTCAATGAAAGTGACGAAGTACTCGTACCCTCCACGAGCCTGCGTGGACATCGGTCCACACAAGTCAGAATGGATCAACTCCAACACATCCTCTGCTCGAGACTGACTAGCCTTGAAAGGCCTAGTAGACATCTTGCCCTCGATGCAGGATTCGCAGACTTGATAAGGTACAACCCGGACTAAGTCCAATGTACCGTCATCTGCAAGTCTCTGAATCCGCTTCAAGCTGATGTGACCTAGTCTCAAGTGCCAGAGATATGTAAGATCCTCATCAGAAGAAGTAAGTTTTCTCTTCCTAGGATTGTCAATTACGGATGAATTACATGCAATACTTGCGAAAGACTTATGATTACAGTTAACAACATAGAGAGAATTATTCAGCATTCCACGACAGATAACACCGTTATTACCAATGATAGAAACACCACTATCAAAAATAACTGAATATCCATAAAAATAAAGTTTGGAAACTGAAATAAGATTCCGCCGAAAATCCGGCACATACAAAACATCTCTCAATGTTAAAACGGAATTATCAAAGTACAAGGTGAAATCTCCAATGGCAGTTGCACTCACTTGTGCTGCGTTCCCCATCGAGATGGTAACCTCGTCATTCTTCAACATCCTCCTTGGTGTGAACCCCTGCAAAATGTAACAAACATGATCAGTAGCTCCAGTATCCACTACCCACGAATGAGTAGAAACCGATGCTAAACATGTTTCCGTTACAAATGCAAATAACGTACCTTGTCCCTTGCTTCCGCATGCCTTCTCACTTGAAGTGACACCAACCACCTTCATTTCATTTGACCTTCTCTCACGTGATCTGCGATCAATCATATTCTTGCACACAGTATGAACGACATCTTTCAATGTGCCCAAGCTGTGCTCAAGATCTGATAACTCAGACTCCCATGAAGGTACAAAGGACTGTCCTGCTACGAGATCAGTAAGCAACTCCTTGAAAGAGTACTCACTTCTCTTAGCTACATCCTTCTTAAAGTCATTGAAAGAAAGTGGTAATGAGTTCAGGATAATATCGATCTTGGCCCGATCGCTGATATTTCCACCCCCACGTGTGAATCGTTTCATGGTGTTATCCATGATCATCACATGCAGTGTCACCGAACTGCCATCAACCATTCTCTTACAGACAAGGTCTCTAACGAGATCACAGTTGACAGTTCGTTCCACTTCACCATACGTTCGCACCAAGTCCATCCAGATTCCTACAGAGCTACAATAGCCCATGTACTTGAGCTTAAGTTCTCTAGAAAGGTTATCTGAGATTAACTTGTAAGTAAAATCCTCAGATGCCACCCAGCTGTCATAGAACTCCTTCTCACGTCTAGATACTTTATGGTAACGTGGGGCAAGTGGCATCATAGTGAGAACAAACATGTGTTGTTTAGTCAGGAGAATATACTCAATGCAATATCTACACTCATGGAAGTTTGGACCAGTAAGAGGATTGAGAGCAAGTATATGATCGACAGTAGACTTAGACATATCTGAAACAATAAAGAATCTTAAATAAGAACATACATGTTGAACTTCGAAAATAAATGTATTGAAAACCTTTTAATAAATCAAATACAAATGTTTTCCACTAATTGCCCAAGAGTTCCCACCGCAAGCTACACTCGTAGACGTTTACGATGTCACCCTCACCAGAACTGCGGGTTTTAAGCCCCAATCCATTTAATTTCACTACCATGTCAGGATGCTTTTGACACTAGAAATTAATAATTAGTGAAAACCTTAGACCAAGCCATCTCTTAAGAACAGGGATGCAATTCTTGCATTATATTCTAAGATGCTTCTAAGCAATTAACCACAAATTTAACTCCGGCCAAAAGAGACAGTTTAGCATGGCACGTAACCATACCGCACAGCCCTTAAAGCTTTTGTTATCTTTAATTTAAATCAATCCTAGAATACTTGTGAAAGAGGTCTACGCAAGCTATACTCGTAGACGTTTACGCAAAGCCCTCCCACTATTCACATGATTTAAATTGTTTGTCTAGAAATCCGAACAACCGTACCCATGCACCTCCGGGAACTAGCAAGCTACACTCGTAGACGTTTACTAGAACGAGAGATACACTTACAGCCTAGGACCGCTTTGTGGAGGTCTATTGATTTTAATTAAAAAATTTGCTTAGTATTTTTCTTTTAAAATGTTTCTTTATGCGCACACATAATTTCTTTTGTCATTATATTTTCCAAATTTTTGCATGTAATAATACAAGCCCAAAAATTCCCAAAATATAATCCAACAAAAGAAATTAATCACATAAGCATGCTTGGAAAGCTGTAAATAATAAAAGCAGTAAATCATGCTTTTCCTATTATCTACACATGCTTAATTGCGCACATAAATAAATCACATATCATACGAGGACAATTAAGGCAAACAAAAATTCCTCGTGGCCCCAAAATAAATAGAAAATAAAAATCTATCTATTACAAATTTGAATTTTGAATTTAATGGATAAATTCAAATCTTCTCAAATCTTCAAGGGCCTTCAAATCTTGATACACCAAATCTTTTGGATTTTTAGGCCTTTGTGATCTGATGATTTGCCCTAACCCTAATGCAAACCTAGGGTTTACACAGGATTGCACAAACCACCAAAAACACAAGCCACCGTGACGGGACAGCAGCAGCCGACGACGACCAGAGCCGCCGCCGACCGCCAACCGCCGCCGCCGCCGCCGCTGCCAGCCAGCGCCGCCCAGAGCCGCCGCGAGCGCCTGCCGTGCGTGCCGCGCGCTCCCGCGCACACAGCCCCGCGCGCGCGCGCGCGCCGTGCGTGACGCATGCCGCGCCCACCATCGTCCGCTGTGCCCTCCGCCGGCCCTTCGTCGACTCCGTCTTCGTTCTTTGTCCTCGACCCGTTCAATTACAGATTTGAAAAATACAGAAACTATTCTATTACAATTTCAAATCTATTCTAATCATGGATTTTCTCATGATTTTACAAAATAATTCAGCCCTACACGGATAAACCACCGCGGGCTAAATCAACGGGTTGCCACGAGGAACAAAAACCAACATCCACAATAATAAATTCATACATGCATAATATCGAATTTAATTATGAACAACAGAGCCATAAATCAGAAACCTAGCTCTGATACCAATTGTAGGGTTTTAACGTGAACCGAATCACAAAAACCAAACTGAACCGGATCGATCTATGGATATTGCTCATAATTAAATTTCTCAAAACCCTAGCATGCTCTTATGAATTTAATTCAAGATTGTGGATTGAGAGATTACCGTATTCCGTAGTGTCTGTACCGATCTTTTGCGTTTGAATTCCAAGAACCAATTCAACCACGCAATTTGATTTAATCTGCGGAAACATAAATTAGAACCCTAATTTCTTGATTAAATTCGAAAAGCAGAAAGAGAAGAGAAGAGAAATCAGTTCTCCAGATCAGATCTTCAGATCTGTATCCCGGTGCTGGTCAGATCTACTAATAGTGAGGACTCCGTAGATCTGTGGCTTGAGCAGGACCAGAATCGAAATTCTCCTCCTCTCCCAGTGAAAAACGGCGCCCCTCTCTCTGCCCTAGATATTTGACTGATTTGAATAATCACAAAAGGTGGCTAGGGTTTCCAGAGAGAGTGGTAAATTTATAGACTCAGGGTTTTATCCCTAATGGGCTACTGGGCTCAATTCAGCACACTTATTTGGGCCAGACCTGGGACCTAATGCAAATAATAAAGTGGGCCTATAAATTAATTAATTCCCATGTCCACAACACAGGACACAACTAATTAATTAATATTAATTCTTTTTCACACAGAATTAATACTGACCTACCCCTTTATTACCACGTTATGAGAACGGGTTGCATTAATTGAGAATCCCCATATTTAAGGTTACCGAACATCCATTAATTAATCGGAGCCTCTGACAAGCTCTAACTACAATTAATTAATATCTTATAATTCCTGAGTAGTACCACTCAAACCTTATCACTCGTGCCTGAACTTAATCAGCCTGCAGGACTTTGGCACGATGAATGTTATTGAGCTTCTCAGGGAATGTCCCCATCCTATTACTCGGATATGGTTACCTAAGTTCAGTCTCAGGCGGTACTACACGAACTGCTGTTACCCAAGATGCGGATATACGAGCGCGCTGTGTTGGCTCTCCACCATGGTAAGTCAAAGCAACAGTCAACCCGTGCAAACCCCTGAACTTTCGTTAGGGTTTGGACTCAATCAATATAACGAGATTTTTTATTCGCTGATGTCAGACAGACGAATATATCTCACTGCAGTCCATCAATACGCCACCTCTACGTACCAGCATGTCAAGTAACCAAGACAGACTACTTATTCCGACAATGCCGCAGCCATCCGGACAGACGTATCCTCATACGCTGTCTCGGCTGTGATCAGGTTTATGTCTCAATAGGTCAAGTGATCATACTGTCTTCTGCGATCTATAACACGCCGTATGATCGTCCCTATCGGTGAGACAAGAGGATACCATTGTTCATACATGTATGATTGTTAACAGATAGGAGAAATAAACCGTTGTATACACATTGTAATAAATGCTTTCAGTATACAAAACCCATCAATCCACTGTACATCCTGAAGGAAAGATTGAAGATGTGCTCGTGAGGGTAGATAAGTTCATCTTTCCTGCAAATTTTATTTTTCTGGATTATGAAGCAGACAGGGAGGTGTCGATTATCATGGGAAGACCATTTCTTGCTACAGGAAGAACACTGATTGATGTAGAAAAAGGAGAGTTGATTATGAGGGTGCAAGATGAACAAGCTACTTTTAACTTGTTTAATGCCATGAAGGTTCATGATGATTCTGAAGAATGTTTTTCTGTGGAGGTACTGGAGTCAACAATAGAAGAATTTTTTGAGAAAAACCATTCTGGAAAGGAAGATGATGCTGAGGAATTGCCAAGTGAAGCTGCAACATGGGTAGAGCAAGGGCAAAAGTTTGGGGGAGTTCGACAACCATTTGAGCCATTAGACCTGTTATCTAAAGAAATAAAGGAGTCCAAGTCTTCTATGGAAGAACCTCCAGAATTAACCCTGAAACCTCTGCCTACCCACCTGAAGTATGCCTACTTGGGTGAATCAGATACATTACCTGTGATCATAGCAACAAATTTGAAGGAAGAAAATGAGCAAAGCCTGTTGGAACTGTTGAAAAGGCATAAGCGGACAATAGGATGGACTATATCTGACTTCATGGGGATAAGTCCTACAATTTGTATGCATAAAATCTTGATAGAGGAAGGAAGTAAGAATTCTAATCAACCACAGAGGAGGTTGAATCCCAATATGAAAGAGGTAGTGAAGAAAGAAGTGATCAAATGACTGGATGCAGGGATTATCTTTCCCATATCTGATAGTTTTTGGGTCAGCCTTGTGGAATGTGTTCCCAAGAAAGGAGGAGTTACAGTGGTTCATAATGAGAACAATGAAATGATCACTACAAGGACAGTAACTGGATGGAGAATTTGCATTGACTACAGGAAGCTGAATGATGCTACAAAGAAGGATCACTTTCCTTTATCATTCGTAGATCAGATGTTCGATAAGCTAGCTGGACAGGAGTTTTATTGCTTTTTGGATGGATATTCAGGGTATCATCAGATAGCAATAGCTCTAGAGCATCAAAATTTAACCACATTTACTTGTCCCTATGGAACATTTGCCTTTAGGAGGATGCCTTTCGGATTGTGCAATGCTCCAACAATATTTCAGCGTTATATGATTGCTATTTTCTCTGAGATGATAGATAATGGATTGGAAATCTTTATGGATGACTTCTCAGTATTTGGAGAGTATTTTGAAGCATGTTTGGAGAATTTGGAAAAGGTTTTGAAACTGTGTGAAAAATCACAGTTGGTGCTGAACTGGGAAAAGTGTTGTTTCATGGTGCAGCAGGGAGTAGTTTTAGGACACAAGATATCAAAAGCTGGAATGGAAGTAGATCCAGCCAAGATTGAGGTGATAGAGAAGATGGCAGTACCAAGCTCAGTCAAGGCAGTCAGAAGTTTTCTGGGACATGCAGGATTTTACCGAAGGTTTATAAGAGAGTTCTCAAAAATTGCAAAGCTTTTATCTGAATTGCTTGAGAAAGATAGGAAATTTGAGTTCTCTCCGCAATGTATGGAAGCATTCTTGAAGCTGAAATCTGCTCTAATCTCTGCGCCAGTTTTGCAACCAATAGATTGGAATTCTCCATTTGAACTTATGTGTGATGCCAGCAATTATGATTTAGGAGTGGCTTTGGGGCAGAGAAAGGAGAAGATATTCAGGGTGATCTACTATGCAAGTCGAACCCTTGATGAAGCTCAGAGAAACTATACAACCACAGAGAAAGAGTTGTTAGCTGTGGTGTTTGCCTTTGACAAATTCAGATCATATCTGGTGTGGTCCAAGGTGATTGTTTATACAGACCACTCAGCAATCAATTATCTAATGGCCAAGAAGGATGCCAAACCAAGGTTAATCAGGTGGATATTGCTACTACAAGAGTTTGACATGGAAATTAGAGACAAAAAGGGAACTGAAAACCAAGTAGCAAACCATCTTTCCAGATTGGAAAACCTCAATGGAGAAGAAGAGATTGAGCAAGTAAATGATAAATTTCCAGATGAGCAGCTGATGAGATGTGAAGAGGAAGCCCCATGGTATGCCGACATGGTCAATTATTTAGCTACTGGGAGGAAACCTTATGGAATCAAGGGGCAACAGTTGAAAAAGTTTCTTCATGACACAAAGTATTACTACTTGGATGATCCAATGTTGTACAGACAAGGATCAGATCAAATTTTTAGGAGATGTGTACCAGAGAAGGATGTGGAGGCAATTCTGGCAGACTGTCATGCTGCAGTATACGGAGGGCATTATGGTGGACAGAGGACAGCTGCAAAAGTTCTCCAGTCAGGTTTCTTCTGGCCTACCATCTTTAAAGATTCATTTTCATTTGTGAAGAATTGTGATAGATGTCAAAGGGTTGGAAACTTGTCTGCTAGAAATGCAATGCCACTGAATAACATAATCGAGGTAGAATTGTTTGATGTGTGGGGAATGGATTTTATGGGTCCCTTTCCAATGTCTTTTGGGAATGAATATATTTTACTGGTAGTGGGTTATGTGTCTAGGTGGGTTGAAGCATGTGCTTGTGCCCGCAATGATTCAACTACAGTAATGAAGTTCCTCCACAAAAACATTTTCACCAGATTTGGCACACCAAGAGCTTTAATCAGTGATGAAGGGAATCAATTCATCAATAAAAGTCGGTCTGCAATGTTGGCTAAGTACAATTTTACCCACAAAGTTTCCACAGCTTATCATCCGCAGACTAATGGGTTAGCAGAGCTTTCCAACTGGGAAGTGAAGAGTGTCCTTGAAAAGGTGGTGAATGTTACCAGGAAGGATTGGTCTAAACATCTAGACGATTCACTCTGGGCCTACAGGACTGCATATAAAACTTCTTTGGGAATGTCACCTTATAGGTTGGTATTTGGGAAGGCTTGTCACTTACCTTTGGATTTAGAACATAAAGCATACTGGGCAACAAGAAAGTTGAATTTGGATCCAAAATGCAGCGGTGCAAGGAGGATGCTGCAGTTAAATGAGCTAGATGAACTAAGGTTGCAATCATATGAAAATGCCAAGCTGTACAAGGAGAAGGTTAAGAAGTGGCATGACAGCAAAATCTCAGAGAGGAGGCTTGAAGAAGGACAACAAGTACTACTGTTCAACTCTAGGTTGAAGTTGTTTCCAGGGAAGCTGAAATCTCGGTGGTCAGGACCCTTTATAGTGGTCAAGGTATATCCACATGGAGCAGTGGATTTGAAGAATGATGATACTGGAGAAACATTCAAAGTGAATGGAGCCAGGGTGAAGCACTATCATGGAGGAAGCATAAATAGGGAGAAGGCTTCCATTCCCATTGAAGAGCCTTAAGCATCGGAGCCCCTGAACCAATGGAAAGAATTTCTTGAAAACACAATTGAACCAGTTCAGGGAGTAGTATCTTTAATTTATTGCATATTATTATTTCTGCCTTAATTATAGTTTAGTAGTATTTATCTCTGGTTGCTACAGCATGTAAATAGCATGATTTCAATATTATAGGTAGATGAACTTTATGCATTAGAGTAAATGTAGAGTTAATTTTATATGTCTTAGAATATCTTTAAGTTTTTATTATAATAGATTAAAGAAAATCTGAAAAAAATATTGCGCCTAGTAAGTAATTAACTACAGAAATTTTGCAGAAAAGGTGGACATATGGAAGGCAAGTAACAGTTGAAGAACTGCCGCTGGCGTCATCGGAGGCAGACTCACCTTTTTGGCAGGTTTTTGTGGCAGTTAATATTTGAATTTTTTTAATGTGTCATTAAAAAAGAAGTCGAAAGGGTTTCTACTATTTGTATATATAATTCTGTTATGATATTTCTGCAAACCAAAAAGAAATATCACCATTTCGGGTATTTGAAAGAAGAAAAAGACAAGCAGAGAAAGAAAGGCTGAAGAGTAGTGAGATTAAATAGCCAATGTAAGTACTCTTTCTCTCTCGTTGTTCGTCGGCATTGTGACTATAATTAGAGAGAGAACATGGGGAAACATGCAGCCAACGGTAATGTTTAAATTTGATTTTTCTGGAATTCGTGTTGGAAAATTTGTTTATCTGAAGTCTATGTGAATATTCTTGTGAATTCTATGTCTGGAAGGTGTGAGAGGCCATAACATTGTGATGGGTAGTAGATTTTTAGGGCTAAAATGTGTTATGCTTTACGTATGCGGGACTGCAAAAGGGTAAATTGTTTTTCTTTCTAGGGTTGCTTGAAATTTTGATACGAGTAAAGGAAATTACTTAAACCCACCATTTTTCTTTAGTCTGTGAACCAAACTTTCAGAATGATTTACTGAAGCATAAAGTTTGGGGGAGGGTATTTTGTTTACTTGGATGATCTGTTGTGAGATAGGTTGTTTTCGTTGAAATGGGGTGATTTTGTATGCATTTTTTGTGTAAAGATATCTTGTGCTTATTTTTATGATTTAGGTTGAGTACAGAAACATGAGAGATGAAAACCAAGAACCCTGCGAAAAGAAAGCCTGGATCTGTGGAAGAAAGTCTAACCCCAAGTTCTGAGAAAAAAGGGAAAGCGCCAGAAAAACCAGTGCGAAGGTCTGGCCGAACTGCTCTAGCAACTATGGCTAGTAGGAATGCTAAACTCCCGCAGACAAGTGCGGACAATCCGGTGGAAGTATTGGAAGAGGAGACACCCATTGTGAAGAAGGGAGTACAATCTGTGAAATCGAAGAAGGCAAAGGCAGACCCGTTGCAAAACTTGGTAGATGCTGCTGAGAAGCTGCGAGTGACTGAAGGAGAAAAAGATAAATTAGCAGGAAGCAAGAAGGCTACTCCAACATCTTCAAGCACGAAGAAGAAAGAGTCGAGTTCAACCAAGAAAGAGCAGAAGAAGCCGGTCTCTAAAGCGCAATCCAAGAAAGTAGTTACCCCAGCAAAAGAATCCAGGCAAAAGAAGGTTGAGGATAAGAAACAATCTGAAGAAGAAACTTCTGAGAACGAAGTGAGTGATGATGTGGAACCGGAAGAAGAAGCAAGCCAAGAGAGCGAGGAAGAAAGGACAGAATCTGAGGGTGAACAGAATTCAGAAAATGAAAGATATGCTGCTGCATCAAAAGATCAAGCATCAGACAAGAAGGAATTGGAAGAAGAGTCTGAAAAGTCAGAAGTCGAGGAGGAAGAACCTGATGAAGAAGAAGACAACTCGGAGGAGAAAGAGGAAGAACCACAACAGAAATCAAAGAAAGTCAACAAGAGAAAAAGGGAGGAGGAAGTTCCAGCAAGCGAGCAAGAACCAATCCCAAGAAATCCCAAGACAGGGAGGAGACTAAAAGTTTTTTGCGGTGAAAGAAAGAGAGACATCTGGCAAGTCTCAGAAATGGGAAAAATCGAATCAGAAAGAGCAAGTCAAGAAAGGCAAGAAGAAAGTAGAAGAAGAGAAGGCCCTGACTCCAGATGAAATTGACAACCTCCCCAAGTTCTCATCCAGGCTACACAAGGAAAGGTTGAGATTTGTTATGGAAAAGCAGCTGCTGATCGAAAGAGGCTTCAAGAACTTGAAGGTGTTACCTGCAGATTTGGTGAGGCAGATTGAGCAGCAGGATTGGGAAAGCTTTGTGCTTCCACCGCGTTTTCCCATCATTGCGTTAGTCAAGGAATTCTACGCAAATTGTGAACAACCCTCCACTGAGAAGCCTGAGATAGTCGCTGGTGTTCGAGGAAAGGAAGTGTGGCTGAATGCTGAAGCAATTCATGAGGTCTTTGGAACTCATGCACCAGATCCAGATGAGTTTATGGAGATCTGTTTTGCACCCGCAAAGAAGCAGTTGGATGAAGCCCTAAAGGTGGTGGGACTCCCTGGAGCAAAATGGAACGATGAAGCAAAGGATAACAAATATGTGCTCTCCAAGTTCCTGCATTCTGAGGCAAATTTGTGGCTGCAGTTTTTGAAAAACAGGATTAGCCCGACCACTCATAACACCAACATTGGTCAGGACCGCATCCTTATGATTGCTGCCATTCTGAAGGGCGAGCCGATCAACTACGCACCTTTCTTGGTTAATGCTATTGGCTACTTTGCCTCAAAGGAACGAGGACCTCTCTTCTGCCCCTCCTTGATATCTGGCTTTGCAAGAAAGCTGGAGTTCCATTTCACGACGAAGAGCCGCGCAAGACCATGAGGACTTATTTCAATGTTGAATATCTGCGCTAGAGGCATGAAAACTCCCAAAAGAAAGAAGGAGTGGAACCTTTATCAGCTAACCAAACCTCTGTGCAGATTTTGCAAGGTAGGCTGGATGATATCTCTGAACAAAGCACCCAGCTTCTGAAAGAGTTTGAGGACCTCCATACCATGATGATGGAGATGCAATTTCAAATTGAAGAGTTGGTGAAGGAGGTGAGGAGCAAGAAAGCTGAAAAAGGGACGTCTGCTGCTGGAAAGAAGAAGAAGCCACTTGAGGGTTGAGGTCATTTCTAAACTTTACCTTTTGAACAAAAACTCTGTTTTTAATTTGTTGCTTGTGTGGATGTTTTGGGTGAATGTGTGAACCCGTAGCATTAGTTTGTTTGTTTTTATTTGATGCTTTTGTTTTTGAATGGTTATTTAGTATGTTTTAGTCGGTGGTGTAAGAACATTTATTGAAGTATTGATAATAGATTTATTATCTTGTCTCGGGCTTGATGATGTGGGTGTGTGAGTAATCTCTTTCTTTTGAAATTTCATGAATGATAATTGAGTGATTGAGAGTCAGCCCCAAAGATTTTCAAGTTTATTATTAGGATGATAGGCTAGCTTGAAGAACAAAGTTTGTGGTTGTTTTGTTTTTGAAAACCTGATATGCTACTTGCTTTAGTTTAAATGGTACTTTAGTTTTACTTAGAAAAAGTGATGGGTTTTGTATACTGAAAGCATTTATTACAATGAGTATACAACGGTTTATTTCTCCTATCTGTTAACAATCTTACATGTATGAACAATGGTATACTCTTGTCTCACCGATAAGGACGATCATACGGCGTGTTGTAGATCGCAGAAGACAGTATGATCACTTGACCTAGTGAGACAAAAACCTGATCACAGCCGAGACAACGTATGAGGATACGTCTGACCGTATGGCTGCGGCATTGTCGAAATAAGTAGTCTGTCTTGGTTACTTGACATGCTGGTACGCAGAGGTGGCGTATTGATGGACCACAGGGAGATGTATTCATCTGTCTGACATCAGCGAATACAAGATCTCGTTATATTGATTGAGTCCAAACCCTAACGAAGGTTCAGGGGTTTGCACGGGTTGACTGTTGCTTTGACTTGCCATGGTGGGGAGCCTAAGTAACGTGCTCGTATAACCGCATCTTGGGTAACAGCAGTTCGTGTAGTACCGCCTGAGACTGGACTTAGGTAACCATATCCGAGTAATAGGATGGGGACATTCCTTGAGGAGCTCAATAACATTCATCGTGCCAAAGTCCTGCAGGCTGATTAAGTTCAGGCACAAGTGATAAGGTTTGAGTGGTACTACTCAGGAATTATAAGATATTAATTAATTGTAGTTAGAGCTTGTCAGAGGCTCCGATTAATTAATGGATGTCCAGTAACCTTAAATATGGGGGTTTTCAATTAATGCAGCCCGTTCTCATAACGTGGTAATAAAGGGGTAGGTCAGTATTAATTCTGTGGTGAAAAAGAATTAACATTAATTAATTAATTGTGTCCTGGGTTGTGGACATGTGAATTAATTAATTATAGGCCCACTTTATTATTTGCATTAGGTCTCAGGACTGGCCCAATTAAATATGTTGAATTGAGCCCAAAATGGCCTATTAGGGTTTCCAACCCTAGGTCTATAAATAGACAGCTCTCTCTCATAAGTCATAACACAGTTGAAACACACTAAACCCTAGAGAGAGAGGAGGCGCCGTTTTTGGTAGAGAGGGAGGAGAATTCCGATTCTGGTCCTGCTCAGAATACAGATCTACGGAGTCCTCACCAGTAGTAGATCTGAACAGCATTGGGACACAGCCCTGAAGATCTGATCTGGAGAACAGATTTCTTTCTTTCTTCCCTCTTCTTTTTCAATTTTAATCTAGAAATTAGATCTCTAATTTCTGTTTCCGCAGATTAAATCGGATCGCGTCGTTTAATTGAGATCTGGAATTCAAACGCGAAAGATCGGTTCAGACTCGATGGAGTTACGGTAAACCCTAAATCCACAAATCTTTGTATTAAATTCATAGGAGCCTGCTAGGGTTTTGAGAATTGAAATTATGAGCAATAACCATAAATCGATCCGGTTCAAATTGGTTTTGGTGATTCGGTTCACGGGAAAACCCTACAAAAAGAACATGTGAGATGCCACCTACCAGAAAAATGTTAGGCCAGTTGAAACGAAATCTGAATTAGTATTACATGAGGAAATGATTTAGGCAGTCTCTTCATCTTTGTGCTTGCAGAAGTTCTTTTCATCTTACATCATTTACCTTTGCACCTTGATTTGAGCCTTAAGCCTTTTTGTTGATTTTGACCATAAAAGATGTGAGCTATTTACCCATACACTCGCCCCGATTTGAGAGGAAGGCTTGCTTAGGTTCTTCGACTTAGAGGTTAGAAGAATAATAGAAGGATAGAGCTACAATAGATTGAATATGTAGAAGCCTGAGAGCTTGTTTGTGAATAAACTATGTTGCAGCCTGTAAGTAGCATGTTTGTATATATATATATATATATATATATATATATATATATATATATATATATAAAAGAAGAAAAGTAGAAAAATTAGATGGGACAACTAACCATCTAGAAAAAAAGGGTTTATGAGTCTGAAAACATTTGTAGCTTTTCCTATGCAATCTCAAGAATAACTTCTAAGTGAAAGACCAATAGCATGCCTCTCAAATTCATTAGTCACTTTGTCCATAATGTTCATACCCTAGCCACAACCTTACATTAGAAGCTCATGAAGACCTTTTGATCTTAATGTGATACAATTTCTATTAGTGGAGGATGTGCTAAAGTTTGAAGGTAGTAAAAAACAGTGGCATCTATGATCATGAGAGCTGAAATGGAAGTTAAGTTTAAACTTAAAGCATTTGTTAGCTATCTTGCTGAAAAGTTTTGCAGCTTTGATTGTCAAGCTAGCTTATATTGCTTCGATTAAACTTATTAAATTATGGTGGTTGAAGCTTGATTACTTAGGAGTCGTGAATGAAATTTTTCTTCTTTATTTCTTTGGTGTGAACTAAAAGCTCCGAGACAAGAGTATGCAAATTAAGTTCTCTTTGTTTTGTTTTTTGTTTGAGTCTTTGTTGCTTGGGGACAAGCAACATCTTAAGTTTGGGGGAGTGATAACTCTCTTAAAGAGTTATTATTTTGTGTCGAACTTAATTAATTATGTCTTAGAATAGTCTTGTTTTATAGGATAATTAGCAAAATATAGGTTAATTGGTTAGTTTACTAAATTTAGGTTTATTATGTAGTATTGTGTTAATTACATGTTTTTGCGAAGGAATTGTTTGAATAGTATCACACGTTTTACTATGTTGGAGCATCACAAGAGCATGAATGGTTGATACGATGTCACAACATACGAGCATCATGACCAGAACTCTAGTGAGGAATGTTCGGGACCACAGCAGACAAGATCTCAACACTTTTCAGATCCTGTCCCAAAAAGCAGGACATGTGTTACCAAGGAGAACTGTCAGAGCTGGGAGGCAGATTGAGGAGCCACGTGTAAGGCTGGGATGAAGCTGAAGGGAGACAAGATATATATTTTCATAAAAGAGAGGAGAGAGAGAGAGGATACACAAAGAACACAATTGGCAAGGAGGATCAGCGTGGAAGTTAGAGCAAGAGAGAACTGGGAGTTCGTGAGAAGCCAAAGTGGATGTTGCAACAAACCTAAATAGTTTATCTATATTTTGCAATTTTATTTAATATTTCTACGTAGTTGATGATCAGAAACATGAACTTGAATGTTATTTGCTTTTCATCTTTTGTAAGCATGAGCTAAACCTTTTAAGCTCGGGTTAAAGACTTGTTTATCTTCTTGAATATATGTTAAAGTTGTTCTTCTATTAAATCTGGTGTTTGATTTCGATTCTGGTTTGTTTGTTCACCTAAACAAGACTATGGCAGGTTGAAATTTCACCTAGTGAGACCGAGAGGAGATCTAGGATAAGGGAGTCGTGGTCAATCTTGATCTCTAGTGTAGAAATACATGGAATCTAAGACTTGCAAGAACCCCTATTTTGAAATAGCTTGTTTTGACGGCAAAAATTATCATAGACATATGAAGGTTAGCAAGAAAACATAAATCTAGCGCTATGACAATAGTCTAGACAGAAAAGAGTGTGGTTGCAAGAACCAGAGTTGATGCCTGAACAATGCTGCACCATATATGAGAGTAGATAGTCAACAGTCCATAACCCGAGTGCATTTTTTCAACAATCTTAAAACCATAGTCTATTAGTTTATGATTATTTTGTGAGCAGAAAATTTATTAATTGTTCTAGCATTGCTCGGTTTCATTTTATATGCTTTCTTGTTATTTTAGTTTGGAGAAGTCACAAAACCCCTTTAATTTACAAGCAATAGAATGTGCACGACTCACTTTCACTCCCTTGGGTACGATATCTGGACTTAGATCTGTATTACTTGTTTAGACATACGTGCAGTTGCGTATAATTATAATAGCTACTAATATGGATCTTGTGGTTTTGTGGTATCAAAAAGAATGAAATTGAGTTGTGAAAATGAAGAAAAGAAAAAAAAGAGTGGAAATAAGGTGAACTAGAATTATTTAATTTTTATTCTTGTTAAGTTCACCATTATTGTCTTGTAAAAAAGAAGAGAAAAAGAGAAAAGAAGGGAAAAGAAAAGGAAGTGGTTGGATTGAAAAATCAATATGGTGTGATATAGGGAATTGAGAGTTTGAATGGAGAATTGAATTGAGAATTTGAGTCACTTAGCCTAAAAACATCCCACCTATCTTAGGAAGTCGCGTTACAACATAATAAAAGACCTATTTGATTACTCGATTTATGGCACTATTTTAGCAGTGGAGAGATGAGAAACTTGTCATACATATGGTAAGTGCGCATTGGCCTTGATGATTGAGTGATGTTACACAGCCTAAACGCTTGAGAGATGAGTGAAATCAAAAATCTTCCGTGTGAGGTTCCCCTTTGATGATTTGATTGTTTGGTTGCGGTCTTGATTGTGCATTATATGTGGATGATTGTTACTTAGATGGTTTTGAGACTTGTGAGACAATGAACACTCTTTTTCTGCACTTGATTGGGTTTTCTGTCTGTGGATTAATCGAGGATGATTTACGGTTTAAGATTGGGGAGTTGATAAGTTTGTTATTTTGCTAACTTATCAATTAGTTTCTAGCTCATTTAATGTTCTAATTGCGTAATTTTTATATTTATTCATGCATCGTAGTGTTTTAGTATAAAGGTTGTGTTTGATGGTGTGTTTTTGTAGGAAAAGAGGACAAATTCGGAGGAAGACAATTTTCAGAGGATTTGGCTCTGTTTCGACAGACACAAGCCTTGTGTCGGTCGACACGAGCAGTCGACATGGATGCTAGCAGTGACTAAGGAAGGGTGATGCAGGAGCTCCACGTCGACCGATGCGAACCCTGTGTCGAACGACGTGGATGGTCGATGCTGACGTGGACGGTCAAGGCAAAGTATGTCGAGATGGAGCGCGTATCGACCGACGTGGCTTCTATCTCGGTCGACGTGGATGTGTTTTTGGCAAGAATATTGTATTTTTGGCTATTTCCTCTCCTGATTAATTCTATACCTTGTGGGGATTAATTGTACACCTATATAAACACTTTAGTTCGAGTTTTTAGTTCTATACCTTGTGGGGATTAATTGTACACCTATACATAATTCTATATAAACACCATACTTTCATGATAGAATTATTATTCAGAGGCAGAAGTTTTAGTTTTAGTTTTATTTGAAGTTTGGAGAGCAGTTGATGGATTATTAATGTGTTCATGCAAGACTCTGATTTTGATCAATGCAAGTTTATTCCGGGTTTTATCTTTTCATGATGATGTTTATTGTGATTATGATGAACTAATTTATTAATAAGATTCTAGGGTTAAAAATCTATCCTGACTGCTTGTTTATAATTAATTGAATCGAATTCCTTTCCTTGTTATATTTGTGAAATTATGTGCTTTGATTTAAACCTCAATTTGTTGGCCACTTATTTAGGTTGTTAGTTAATTAATTTGAGACTCAAAACGTGATAATTAATTAATAGGAAAAGGATTTCACAATATAATCATTTGTTCTTGTCTTAAAAAGAGGGAATTAGGTTATAAGAATTAATCAGTCGATTTTAGGAGTTATTGAATTATTTCTTGAGACCGAAAGGGTAAAGAAATTTCGATAATCTACTTTGTGAATTTTCCAATAAATAAATTTACAATACTTTTCAGATTTCCATCTTTCAAGGAATTAAATTGGCATTTGATCGATTTGTTATTGCATGTCAGGAAGGATAATAATAAATCCCTAGAATCTGTGTCTTTGCATTTGATTGAATCCTCGTTAAATTGATCTGTCTGGTTTTTAAGTGATATTTTGAATAGTATTGTCTCTTTAATTTTTCAAGTTAATGTTACCAAAACCCTTTGAATTTGATCGCCTCAAACAATTTCCTGAGAAACTATGGTTCAGTACTTAGGGTGGTTCAATATTTCATTCCCTGTGAGATCGATAATTGTTATTTGCCGCTATATTGTTAGCCTTGCTAAGTCGTTAATAATTTTAACGATCAACCGCACCAATTTGTTGTAAATTGAAGCGATTGCAGACACAAATAACTAACAAAAAATAAAGAACACAATAATTTATAGTGGATCGAGCTATGCTCTACGTCCACTCTTCAAGCCTCCTCGGTGATAATTTTATTATGGTGAAAAAAATACAAAGTATGTAACAATAATGGACAATTACAATTGGTGGGGAGCATGGTATTTATAGGGAGATAATCCTAGATACAAAAGGAATATAAAACCTAGATATTGTAAGATATATCTAAATCTTAATCTATCTCTAATAGATTTATTCATACTGATAAGGATAAATCTTGTTTAATAAGGAAAAAAGATATGCACCATATTTTTTCCATATCTAGCCAACGCGAACTGCTCATTGAGTTTCTCAACCTACACGGCTCTAACCACTTCTGTCGAACTCCTTCCGTCGACCTCCTTCCGTCAACCTGAAGTCTCGTAGACCTACTAGCGAATTACTTTTCAAGCTAAATATTGAGACTACTCCAACAGAGTCTATAACCAAGAAAACTTAATTGATCACTTAGGAAGAATAGAGCACTAACACCAAATATTAAGTTGGCATTTGGTTTCACAAGACATATATTGACCTCTGCTGCAGCATTTACCTGACACATGACATGTCACAACCTCATCATTAGGGAAAGTTTGCATTATAATATTAAAGTAGGGAGTATTTTACAGCTACTACTCATAATTATGAGTGAGTATGACCATTTGCGCATTTATCAATTATCACTCAATACGCCTAACGTGTAAATTCACTCAAGTTTTAAAGGGTTGAATGAAGTCCAGGGGTTATTTGTAACAAAAGAAAACAGTAAAGCACGTGCTTGGATATTTTTCCTAGATTATATTTTAGTTCCTATTTATGCAATGCTTAGATATGTTTAGTAATTATCTTTCTAAATTTGATTAGGGCCCAATAATTTAGTTATTTAATGGTTAAGTCACATTAGGAATTAGGGGAAAAATTATTGTTTTGGTTTCAAAAGAGTAGTTCTTTCTGGCTTTTGCAATAAAATTTAGTTTCCATCACATCCTCTCTATAAATTGGTGCAGCTAACGATGGTGACAACATGGAATACAGAACAACGGTTGGACAATATTGAGAAGGTGGTCGAGGAACTCTTTGTGGCCTTTCAAGCCTCATGCGATAGGAGTTATTTCCTCGGGACCAGCATTCAATTCTCGACAAGCTGGCGGAACTTTTAGCCTGCGTACCACGCAACGAGGATGAAGATGAACCCGTGTTTGATGGGATTGAGCTTCCAGCAGTGGACTTTAACACGAGTTTGTCTTCACAGCAAGGAGGATTTTATTGAAGACTTAACGCTAATTATATCCATGAGAGGAAGAATTATCTTGTACACAAGATTAGAATGCAGGACTGTGCAGAGACAAGTATCTTAAAAGAAAATAGCTCAAGTATGTTGACATCAACATTGATATCAATCGATCACGAAAACCGGAGCTATACAAGATTGTTGGATCTTCGGGTGTTCCAAGAGTTCTGTTTAATGAAATCCTCATTGGTAGGTTGAGTGAGCTGAAAAAAATTAGAGACGATAGTAAACTTGTAGGGATGCTTGGTTGGACATTTTGGATGTGTGAGGTCAATTACAACTCTAGACTTGAGGACAAGGTTGTTTTAGCTAAGAGAGCAATTGATATGGACGTTTTTTTGCATATTTTTAATTAATTACTTCCTTAGTTCAGTCTTTGATTTATTTAGGATAAGATTGGATATTTTTCCAAGATTAAATTTGATTTCCTATTTCTGCAATATTTAGATAGGTCTAAGTTTTTTGTAATTATCTTTCTATATTTGATTAAGGCCCAGTAATTTGGTTATTGAATGGTTCAATCACATTAAGAATTCGGGGGAAAAGTTATTATTTTGGCTTAAGGGCAGCTACGCCGTTTTGGCCTCGAAAGAGGAGTGCTTTGTGCAATAATATTTAGTTTTGATCACATCTTCTCTATCAATGTTAGTAACAAGGGCAAGAGAATTACAACTAATAAGCAGGGGAAAGAAGTACCTGGGTGTACTAGTAACTTACAGCCATTTAATACAAGCAGGAAGCAATTCATGCACATAACTGAATTTAGAACAAAGCAAAACGGGTTTGCATCAGCTCTTAACCAGGGAAAATAATACCAGCTCGTAACTGCCTTCTGCACCAGGAAATAAAAGAAAACTGTCGATTTGAGTAAAACTAATTTTAAAACACGAGCAGGATCAGAGTGTATCTGTGGTATAGCTTTGACTAAAGAGCCTCCATCAGAAAAAATAGGAAAAATCACAAAAAAAATAAAATAATCAACGAAATCTTCATATTTGATTCTGTAAACCATTTGTTCCTTCTCATTGCATAATTAGCTTTCCTCGATCAAAATATGCAGGGCTCGAGAGGGCTTTGATGTTGGGACAAGAGTGTATCTCCCTCTTCCAAACTGCATAAGAGGTCAACACCTCATGTTCTAAAGATAGTTAATCAATAATTATTACCCAATTTTTCATTTCAGTAAATCCATGTTTTTGGCACTTAGCAGATCAGGGGAGACATTCCTCTGATTCATTTCAACTACAAGCATGTTGGCCCTATCAACTGATTAATCTTGCATCTGTCAAAATCTAGCAATGATAGTGGTATAGGATCTAGACCCTCAGATATCATTCCTCTAAACAAGTTATATGCCTCTAAACAAATTACTGGAAAAACCTCTAGTGCCTTCCTTGACTTATGTTCTTTACACAGCCTGTTGACAATCACAGAATAGGTAAATGTGTTTGGGGAAACACCAATGTCAATCATCTCATTTATCAATTGCAAGGCTTCATCTACCCGCCTTGCATTCTAGTATCCGTGTATCACATGATTAACCGAATAAGGATAGGGTAGAATACCGGCTTCTGTCATATTATCAAGGTACTCCAATGCCTTCTCAATAAAACCAGTTTTACAAAATCCTAGAATCAAAGTCTGATAGCTAAAAGAATTAGGAACCATGTAATTGTTGATCATATCCTCCATTAGTCTTTCGGCAGAGTCCATCTCACCCTGAGCACAAAATCCACTAATCAAAATGTTGTGAGCATGCTTGTCATACTCATATCCAGATGCCCCACCCAATCCTCCTGAATAAATCCAACGCCAAAACTATCAAGCCACTACTCGAGAGACCTTTTAAAATTTAGCTGAGAGATGGATTAATATTACTTTTCTCCATCTCATTGAGAAGGCTAAGAGCTTTCTCTACTTCTCCACATCTGCAGAGACCCTCAATCCGAATACTATAGCTATACACATTTGCTGCAATTTCGGAACTCTCCATATCAGAAATAACTATCATAGCCTTGTCTAGTTCACCTTCATTAGCAAATCCATGAATACTTATGTTATAGAAATAACAGTTGCACGGCTGGCCATTATGTTGCAGGTCTTGGATATAACTCCAAGCAAGCTCAACAGCTCCACCTCTACAAAGTCCAAGATTAAATGTAGCGAATGTAACAACTGATGGACTAATTCCAACTGTATCCATTTCCTCCATAAAGTTAATAGCTTCTTCCATATCCACTCTGCCTCCTACTCGTGGCTTACAGCAGTGAAAGTTCATCATAATTGTTAACGTAAAAACATTTGGAAACGGTACATAATTCTACAACTCTCCAAATAGAGTCATTAGCAAGTCTCTCTCACCGACTTCCACTAAGCATTTCAGCAAGAAATTGCATGAGCTGATACCAGGTTGAATGCCAAGTCTCCTAGCCCACCACAAAGCAGCAATAGCGTTCTCAAGCAACCTATTCGAAGCAAACACCTTAGCGAGGATGGAATTACTTTTCCTCCCATAAGCTCCATACAATACTTGAATTTTGAAGATGGAATGACTTTAGTTAATGCATCAGCCGCATTGTCCAAAGTAGACACCTTTTCCATTTTAATTGAACCCTTCTCTAATATATCTCTCAAAAAATGATACCTCACATCAATATGTTTGGATTTATCATGGAAGACTTGGTGTCTTGTAAGATGCATGACACTTTGAGAGTCACAAAATATAGTGACCGCTTCTTGCTATATACCAAACTCATTTAGGATTCCCTTAAGCCATAACCCTTCATTTATTGCTTCCGTTCTTGTCATAAACTCTGATTTTGTAGTAAAAAGACCTACTACATATAGGGATGTCAAATGGGCCAACCCGCCGGGTTTTGGGCCAGCCCTATCAGGCTACAGGTTAATCGGTCCGGGCTAAACGGGTCGTAACTTTTGTCGGGTTGGAAATTCTCAACCCTAACCCTAACCCTAACCCTAACTCGTCGGTTTTCGGGCTGGCCCGTCGGGCTGACTAAATTACGATCTTTTTATTTTTATTTTTTATTAAGCTTAAATATTTATTGTTTTATTAATATAATTAATTATATATATAAGTAATTATTTTTATAATTGAATACTAACATAAAATATTGTATATTAAGACATTAGATAAATTAAATAATCATATCATTTAATTGTACAAATCCAAAAATATTATATTAAATAAATAAATTAAATATATTAATTATAAAAGAATATTGTAATATATAATAATAATTTATTTATATCATAAAAATTTGATGAGGTCTCACAATTATATTAAATAATTTGCTATGACATAAAACAAACTATAATAAATATTTATTTAACGAGATAGAGTTTTTTACTAAATAATTTTATAAGTTTATGAATCTAAACAATTCTAAGAATTTAATTTATTTAAAATAATAATTACTATTTTAGAAATCAATTGTTTCTTAAATATTCTTTTAAATTATTTATTTAAAATAATATTTCTTAGTAGTAAAAATATAGTTCTATCATTTGTGTAACATAAAATTTATTTAAATACTTCCATCTAAATATAAAATAAGTATAGTATAAAATAATTGATATTTATTTTTTCAAGATTTTATAATTTAACTATATTAAAATATTTTAATATATTTCTTTTTAAATGGAGTGGCCCGTCGGGCCAACCCGTATCCCGGCGGGTCCAACCCGTTTAACCCGCAACCCATTTAACCCAGACCATTTAGCCCAGTTTCTTATTGGTTAAGAAATTTTCAACCCTAACCCGATATTTAGCTCGGGTTATTCGGGCCAACCCGTCGGTCCCGGGCTAAATTGACTTCCCTAACTACATATTGCAACTTGGATTTCCAAGTTACAGTAGTCCCAAACAAGTTGAATACATACCTGGTATGAGATTTTCTTGTGTCTATACTGGAGGTATAATCAGAATCCACATATCCAACCATGACTCCTGAACTATTTTCATCTCTCCTTTTAAACACTAACCCAATGTACTGAGATCCCTTCAAGTATCTTAGTAAGCCATGTAAAGCAACCCAATGTTCTCTTCCAGGTTATGACATAACCTGCTAGTGATACTTGTAAAATATGTTATGTCTGGGCGTGTGCAGATCATAACATACATGATGCTTCCAACTAAGCCGACATAAGGCACTTTCTCCATGTACTCATACTTCTCTTATTTTTGAGGACTCATTGCCTCAGATAACATCACTTCTGAACTGAATGGAATTGCCAATGATCTGACCTGCATCATTCTAAACCTTTCGAGAAATTTAGTCAGGTAATTCCTTTGACATAACTTCAGCCTCCCTTCCTTTATTTCCCTAATTATATCCCTACCAAGAATCCTACAGGCCAAATCGCAAATCTTTAATTTCAAACTCAGCTTCTAGATCAGACTTTACCTTCTAAATTTCTGTAATCTTCTTCCCAGCCAACAACATATCATCTACATAATGTAGTAGATAGATCAAACTTAAATCTGCAGCTCTTTTTAGGTATACACACCTATCAAATTCTGATCTCATGAAACCTATATTCTTCATGTGTGAGTCTAACCTCTTATTCCAATGTCTAGGACTTTGTTTAAGCCCATACAGTGATTTGTTTAACAAACAGGTTATATTCTCACTTCCTTGATGTGTGTACCCCGGTGGTTGATCCATATAAAGTACTTCCTCCGACTCAGCATGTAGGAAAGTTGTCTTAACATCCAACTGATGTAATTTAAGATCAAATTGGACCACTATTGCCAATAGAATTCTGATTGAGCAATGTTTTACCATAGGTGAGAATACTTCAGTGAAGTCAACTCCTTCCTTTTTTGTACATCCTTTAGCCACTAACCTGGCTTTATATGTCAGTTGTGGAGGATTTTCATTCTCCAATTTCCTCTTAAACACCCATTTGCATCCTATACATGACTTATGTTATGGTTTTTGTACCAGAGTCCACGTATTATTCTTCTTAGAGATGTTATTTCTTCATTCATAGCTCCCACAATTCTTTCTCTTAGCATCTCATGACTTCTTCAAGTGATTTAGGTTCTTCACCTTCAAGCCTTTCAGCTATGTTAAGGCTTAGAAATACCACATCAGCTTCACTAAATATTTTGGGAGGGTGTATCTCACTCCTCACACGATCTCTACTCAGCCAATAATCATGTTGATTAGGCTGCTGCACACCTGATTGTATAAGTTGTTGACTTGTTGTTTAATAAACTCATATTTGTACTCACTTATCCATGTTTTTCTTCATTATTTTAGTATATTTAGATTAGGTTTTTAGTTATTTTCTTGCATGAGTATGTTTTAGAGGATGTTATGCTCTCATTGGTGAGTTTTGCAGGTATTTGAGGCTAAAAAGAGGTCAAATGATGAAAAGAGCCGTGAATAACAGAGTTACTGCTTCGATTTCCAGACATGATGTCGACCATGTTGGAAGACGTGCCCAAAACCCGAATCAATACCTCTGTGTCGAACAACGTGGTGCATGTCGACTGACATGGTACATGTCGACTGACACAGAGGTCGAATGTCAATCGGAAGCATTGCAGGAAGAAAGGCTCGACGTGTGTTGGATGTCGATCGACACGAAGGCCAGGTAGATCGACACGTTGCATCCATGTCGATCGACACACACTGTGTCGATCAATACAGAAGCCCGATAAGGAAAATTGTCCAGTTTTGGTGATATATGATATTTTAGTCCAATACCCTGTTTAGATATTTTCACTCCTCTATAAATATTGAACTCATGAGGGCACAAAATTATCATCATTATTATTGAGAATATTTTAAACATTGAAGTTTTTCCAAGACATTGAAGGTTCCTCTTCATTTGTTAAGTTATTTTATAATATGTTTGCTTATTCCAAGTCATGTTTTGTGGCTAGAAACCCTAACAGGTTCTAGGGCTTGTGATAATCTTTTCTCATGCATGTTTAAGTAAATCAACTCAATAGCATGGTTTAATGTATTGAGCTTAATTAATCGAATCTAGATTTAAAGAAGGATCGAAAGATGAATTTGAATCTAGGTTTGTAGTTATCAATTGAAAGACCGAGAGGTGAAAATTGGTAATAGAAAGAGGAAATTAAATATAATTATTTTATGTCTCAAAAGGAAAAATTAATTTGTAGGATTTAATTAGATGATTATCGATATTGACTAATTTGTGTTCTTGAGACCGAGAGGAGATAGTAACAATTTAGTAATCTAGGGTTTAATTTCCTGACCAAGGAGTTTAATCCATTAAAATCTAATTTTTCTCCATTGCTGAGTTGATGAATTTGCATGTCGATGATTAGATTATCTGCCCTAGAATCTGTATCTTTACAAATTATTTTTAAAATCTTTAATTTCTTGCATTGTCATCTTTAAATTACAAAACCAAATCCCTTTTCAAATCACTCAAACAACTATGGTTTAAGAACTATAGCTAGTACTTAGGATAGTTTCATTAAACAGTCCCTGTGGGTTCGACCACCCTAGGGTGAAAATTATAAGATGGCTTACATTCTTTGACCCACCAAAACATCAAAAGTAAAGAATGATTTCTCTAACAAAAATCCTTACAAGAAGCACATTTACTGCTTTATTATTTATAGCTTTATTAGAATGCTTATGTGATTTATTTCATTAATTAAATTATAACTATAAATTCAGCATTCATGCTTAGCATGATGGGATTTTAGCAATGTTATAATTTATAGTACCATGAAATAATATGTAAGCAAACAATAAAGTTTTAAACTATATGAATGTAAATTACTAAGTAGTATTATTGAAAACCTCCACAAAGTGATCTCTTATTGGAAGTGAATAGTTCAATAAGTAAATGTCTACATGTGTAGCTTGCTTATTCTATTATTCATAAGTTCCAATAGATGAGATTTCATAAAACAAACATTTAATTCATGTCCGTAGTGGGAGCCTTTGCGTAAATGTCTACATGTGTAGCATGCGTATTTGGTTTTCATAAGTACTCTAGGATTGAATTAAATGAGACAACTTTGTTATAAAAATCTTGCCTCATGGATCTGATGTTTATGACAATTGAGTTTTATAATGAAAAGTTGGCCTTGTGGTTTGTAAGCTTGGATGTTATCCAGAACATAACTTATTTGTGAGGTCATTGCTCAACAAGATAATATGGTCTTAGTTGATCTCCGATTATTAATTACATTTGTCTAAGGTACTTGACATGGATTGGAATTAAAGACTTGAATTGAAATATGCAGTCTGGTCGAGTGTTTAGTTGTAAAAGTCCACATGTGTGGCTTGCACTAAAATTACTTGGGCTAAGGATGAAACATTTGTATTGTTTTTATCATAAGGTTACAATACTTGATTGTTTCAATAGTTTGCGATTGTTTTTTAATTTCTGCTTTAATTTATTATTTTCAGTCATGTCTATGTCCAATGCCATCAACATCTTAGCCCAAAACCCATTAACTGGTCCTAATATCCTAGAATGGAAACATAACTTGGATTATATCCTTGTTGTAGAGGAATATATGTTTGTATTTACAGAGCGATTGTTGGGAAATTATTCCTAAAATCTCCCTTAGGACTTATTTGTAAAAGGTTTTGTTGGATCAAACCTTATTTAGTTGGTCGATCATTTGCCGAGCTTTAGAGAGTCTAGCACACTTTGTAAAGTCCTGTATAAGTTTTACATTGAGTTGTAATAGACTAGTGTGCTAAGAAGAATTCCTAGCAGATATGAAGCAGACGGTATCAACATTCGTCTTCCACTTACAAGCTGCTAGAGAAGCCAACTAACGAAGGATCACTAGCAAACGGCTGAACGCTTGCTAGACAATAGATATCAACAGAATGCTAAGGCGTTAGCATTCGGGATCCTTCAGAAATGTATAAGAAATTGCAAGCAACGGAAGTCAAAGGATCAAAGGAAAAATACTTTAGCAGATTCTAGCTTAGCAAAGCAAAAGAATCAAAATTTGAAGTTGGACTGCGATTCTGACAAAAGTACACGCAAAAGTCGAGACTTTCCAGAAGTAGTTCGAAAAGTACAGTCATATGCAAAAAGTATCCAAACAAGTTAATCCACTCTTGGACAAAGATGCGGTTGTGTCTAACGGATATGGAGATTCAAGATTTGAATCTCCACCTATAAAAGGAAGATCCAAGAGAGAAGAGAAAACCCACAGAGAAATTACAAGAGCTGCTTTTCTCACTTCATACATTCACGAACACTCAAGCAAGAGATTCCTTTGACGAAATGAATATACAAAAGTAGTCTGTTGAGAGCCGTGTGAAAGTTTATTAAAAAGCTCTCAACAACCCAAGTGTCGGACATTGATATACTGACATTCCATTGAAGATATTCTTGATTGCACTCAAGAATATTTCAATCATTGGGATTCTTTTCTTCCGAGAAAGAATCTAACAGTCGAACACCTGAAAAGGTCGAGACTAGGACGGGCTCTTAGCCACATTCAAGGAAAGTCAGGAAGTGACTATAAAACTTCCATTTCAGGCAAGGCAGGAGTTTCGAAGGTGCGCCCTTGACCCAGCCAAACCTTATCGGAGAAGTTCAGATTAACGGAGGATAGCTGTCAAGTAGCCTGGCCAAAAGCTCACTGCCTACTTAACTGGAAAGGCGAATCCTTGTAATCTGTATACTTTTCTAGTGAAATTCTTAGCGTTTCGGCTAAGGAGTGGACGTAGATCTATTTGGATCGAACCACTATAAAATCCTGTGTTCATTTACTGTTTTATCACTTTACTGTATCAACCTGATTTGAAACCTAGCAACATAGTTGCTAGCGTATATCTGAAAACATACCTAAGTGATAATTTGAGCTAAGAAACATTTTATAAACAACGATAAGTGTAAGTGACGAACATTTATTCCGCTGCATTTCGTGTTAAGTTGTATTCACGACGACTCTGATATTTGAGGACCAACAGCGATGCCCAGCTGCTCCTTTGATGGGTTTTGTATACTGAAAGCATTTATTATAATGAGTATACAACGGTTCATTTCTCCTATCAGTTAACAATCTTACATGTATGAACAATGGTATCCTCTTGTCTCACCGATAGGGACAATCATATGGCGTGTTGTAGATCGCAGAAGACAGTATGATCACTTGACCTAGTGAGACATAAACCTGATCACAGCCGAGACAGTGTATAAGGATACATCTGTCCGGATGGCTGCGGCATTGTCGGAATAAGTAGTCTGTCTTGGTTACTTGACATGCTGGTACGCAGAGGTGGCGTATTGATGGACCGCAGTGAGATGTATTTGTTTGTCTGACATCAGCGAATACAAGATCTCGTTATATTGTTTGAGTCCAAATCCTAACGAAGGTTCAGGGGTTTGCACGGGTTGACTGTTGCTTTGACTTTCCATGGTGGAGAGCCTAAGTAACGTGCTCGTATATCCGCATCTTGGGTAACAAAAGTTCGTGTAGTACCGCCTGAGACTGGGTTTAGGTAACCATATCCGAGTAATAGGATGGGGACATTCCCTGAGGAGCTCAATAACATTCATCGTGCCAAAGTCCTGCATGTTGATTAAGTTCAGGCACGAGTGATAAGGTTTGAGTGGTACTTGATGCAGCTAAAAGTTCAATAAAAATTAATCTCCTAGCTACTCAAGAATAAGATTTGTCAAATCCAGGTCCTTCTTCCCTTCGCCCGCTAGATTACCGGGATACTATAGCAAAGTCTAATAGCTAGGTAAAAATAAAATCGTTGAGTGATTTCTATCAAACTAGGCAATCAATTTAAACCTATGCTAACAACATATAACAAGGCAATGAATTAAACCTACAATCAATATCAAGTCTCAAAACAATCATTAAATTCTCCCCACACATTGGTAAACCAAGACAAAAAAATACTCAAATAAGGTAGATAGGATGTTGAAATAAACGTAGATGTAATCCAATTAGGTTAATCATTGATGTAAACACATTTTAATCCCTAGGAGATTGAGCAATCGACCCTACACTCGTTAACCCCTTGTCACGGCGAGCTAACGGTTGATGATGCTAAGACTTGCAAACAGCTACGTTATTAAGCCCTAGACCACTGCAAATAGAACGTCAATTATTGCCCTACGACCTAGCACCGCACAGGGATTGGAACTAAAATCGTATGAATCTACACTATTCACGATGATTCCGCCCACGTGTTGGCTGAAGTGTTCACGTCAACTACCTCCTAAGTTGGCTATTACCTACACCTAAGAGGTAAGGAACAAGTTCTAGTGCAATTCAAGCTCTCAAAGGAAAGTAAACAAACAATTATCAAACCTAATCTTCATGCATCCTTGTTCAAATCAACATCCAAATTGAATTAGAGAAACATACCTCTCAATTGTAACAATACAAAGTTGAAATCAAATACATCCTTTACAATTGATAAGTAGAAAATGAAAACTTCCCCAATTGGATTTGCTAGGTCTTGATCTACCCCCTTGGATCTTCAATTCTCCTCCTTGGATTGATGATTTAGCTCCTTGATAGGTTTTGGAAGATATGGAAATGGAATCGTAGAGAGAATTTAGGAGGTGGTTATTCTCCGTTATGAAAAGTTATGAATTCCCCCTTTTATAATGAGCAAACAGGGCCTCGGATCGCCCGAGCCAAAGTTGGCTCGCCCGGTCGAAGCTGGAAACCGCCAAATTGCTAGAAATCTCGGTCAGGCTTGCCCGGTCGGATTTAGCTCGACCGAGCCATTTCTCTGTTGGCAAGGCTCGGTCAAGCAGACTCAGCTCGGCCGGTCAACGCCTCTGTCCAGCTTGGCTCGGTCGGTCCTGCTTGGCTCGGCCGGTCCTGCTCCGCTCGGCCGGTCGACGCCTCCAAACTCCAAACTCGTGCGATTTTCCTCCAAAAGTCCACCAAAAATGCTAGTTTATGCTCAAAACCTATCCTACAACATTCAAAACACAAAAACACGAAAACGCAACAAAAGGACAACAAAAACATATGATATGAGAGTAAAATGGCCGCAAACATGCACGCTCACACATCGAAAAATAGGTCATTTTACGCACATATCATAATCCCCCAAACTTGAACCTTTGATTGTCCTCAATCAAAACAAAGTAAAGCCATTAATCTACCTCGTGCAATATCTCATAGCTCATCAAGATCATCTTTGCATGTTCAAGTAAAATGATATTATCACCTAACTTTGTAACAAGGTTAATGCTAACGACATGAACCACTCATTAAAAATGGATACAAGAAATGAAAGCACTCCCTCACGTGTTTAGGGAAGATGAGATTCACACAATCACAACATATCGAGCTTGATTTCCATAGGCTTGCATCCATTCTCACCACTATACTACAACGAGTTAGTTCCTCGAATCAAAAAGGTCTTTTCATAAGTTGTAACGTGGATAACTAAAAGGTGGGTGGTTTTAGGCCAAAGTGACTAAACTTCTCAATTTCCCAAAACCCCCAAACTTGTTCTTTTCGAACCACTACAAACTCCGAGGCTTTTTCATTTCACAACACACTTTTTTTTTCTTTCCTCTTTTCATTTCTTTTTCATCATTTTTCAAATGCACCATCATTCATTCATTTTTCGGTGCCCTCTTTTTTTTCTTTTTCAAACATTTACACCACAAATTTCGTTGGTGCCACATTTTCTCGGATTCAAACCAATCCTTCATTTCATATCTTTCATGCCTCAACTTTTCCCATCAATACAAATCTAATCAATTCCCAACCCAACTCTCATCACCGTATTCACCCTCATACACTCTTTCCCCCGAAATATGGTCCTAATTATATCAAAGAAAATTCACCAATAAAGCTCAATCACGGGGGTCAAAGATATGAAAGGCAAAATTATGATAACAATCACCTTATACTCCCGGTGTGAAAGGTAGGACTAAGAATCGATGGCCTAAGATCATTTTCTAGTTACACACTCATGCCAATAGATAGAGAACGGATGCAAGTTCTAGATCTCGTACTCTCAATCTTGCCACTCACAAACAATATAGATATGACAATATCAAGACTCAAACCTCACAGCTTTTTGTCAAGTCCGATGCATTAACCACACACAAAACTCAGCAATTCAAAAGTTAAACTTAAGACATGCTTTGACAACTAGATTCCGCCCAATCATTGGTTGAGATAAACATCCAACTTCACCAAGTAACTCATGATTCAAACCTCAAGTCTAGTTCGGGTTCATCACACACACAAGCACATAACATCCTAACCACAATCTACATGCCATAAAACAATGTAATGAATCTAATTGGTAGAAGGAACGATAGAAAGCGTTACTGATGCGGCTAAAAGTTCAATCAAATTAAACCTCTAACTACACAAGAATAATATTTGTCAAATCCAGGTCCTTCCCCGCTTCGCCCACTAGAATACCGAGATACTATAGCAAAGTCCTATAGCTAGGCATGATACAATCATTGAGTAATTTCTAACAATCTAAGCATTCAATTTAAACCTATGCTAACAATATATGACAAACATTGAATTAAACTAACAATTATCAATTGATCAATACTTTCCCCAATCGGTAAACCAAGATAATCAAATTCTCAAATTAGGAAGATAGGATGTTGAGATGAGTGTAGATGCAATCAAATTAGGTTAATCATTGATGTAAACACATTTTAATTCCTAGGAGATTAAGCAATCGACTCTACACTCGTTAACCCCTTGTCACGGCGAGCTAACGGTTGATGATCTAAGACTTGCAAACCATCACGTTATTAAGCCCTAGACCACTCCAAATGGTTCGTCAATTATTGCCCTACGACCTAGCACCGCACATGGATTGGAACTAAAATCGTATGAATCTACACTATTCATGATGATTCCGCCCGTGTATTAGCTGCAGCGTTCACATCAACTACCTCCTAAGATGGCTCTTACCTACACCTAGGGGGTAAGGAACAAGTTCTAGTGCAATTCAAGCTCTCAAAGGAACGTAAACAAACAATTCTCAAACCAAATGATCATGCATCCTTACTCAAATCAACATCCAAAATGAATTAAAACATCATACCTTTCAATTGTACAAATACAAAGTTGAATTCAATTACATCCATTACAAATTTGAAAAGTAGAGATTGGAATCTTCCCCAATTGGATTTGTATGCCTTGATCTACCACCTTGATTCTTCACTTCTCTTCCAAGGATTGGTGAATTAAGCTCTAAGATACTCTAGAGTTTGGATGAATCGTGATAGGAAATGGAATCTAGGAGAAATTCTAACTAGATTTATGAAAAATGACGAAAACTCTTCAAATAACTGCCTTCTCCCCTTTTATAGGCAAGCAAATGATAGCGCATTTTTCAACGCGCTAAAGCTGCAAGTGTACAGACCACTGCAGAGGGCAAGTAATAATTTATCGATTCTCAAGGATTGCAGGATCGAAATATAACCAAGCACTGAAACATAGATACCGTACTACTATCTAGGTAAATCGGAAAAGGATTTGGTTTTGTTGTAAACATAAAATAACCTTGCAATAGAAGATAGAAAATAATAAGGTAAATGGTTTTAAAGATTTATGAGAAGGTAGGATTCCAGGGTAATCCACTTTGCATAATAATCAAACAACGTTTCATGTAATTCAATCTCAAATTTAATTCCCAATGATGTGAGTTAATCTCATATACGTTATCAGGTGATCCTCTCGGACTCTAAACCATAACATGGAAATAAAAGATCAAAAGATTCCTCTCGGACATACAAAAGACTTTTACTCTTGATAAAACCCTTAGATTTCAAAAACCCTTTAAAGCTCAATTTCCTCTCGGACAATTGCCCTCTAAATCTAATTTATTGGCGTCTTAATTAATAACCTAGTCCTCTCGGATCAAAAATTATTAATTCAAATCACAATCAATGGCCAATATCTCATAATTCATGAAAGTATCAATAAATCAGAACATCAATGGAAAAGGAACATTAAATCACATAAATTGTTGAATGAATAAATACAAAGCTTCAAACCCTAGAATCCATGAGTGAACTTAGCCAATCATACTAAGTTCTAGAAAAACAAAGAGATGGAGAGTCATAAGAACAGAAAACATAGAAATCAAAAACCGTGGTCTTTAATCTTCAATTTCTGCCGTGCTCTTCAAGTTCCCCTGTTTTCGCCCTCAATTCTATACTCTCCAGTTGAAAAAGTGATGAAAGGAACCTTATTTTGGTTCAGGGAAGTCCTATTTATAGTTGAGCCTTTAAAATCTCCAAAAGATATGGTTTTGGGCTTCAGATTCGCCAGATTTCGTCAAAACGGGACACAGACGGCGATTTGAAAAGCGCGATCGGCGACCGCCGGTTATGCAACGGGGTCACCGATCGTGTCCCGTGTGAAATCTTGTGAAAATTGCAGAACCGGCGACCCGCCCACAAAATTGGCGATCGCCGGATGTGTCATCCGGGTCGCCGGTTTTGCACCGTGCGAAATTCCTTTAAAAATCACAACCGGCGACCCATCTACATGACCGGCGATCGCCGGTTGTGTCATTTGGGTCGCCGATTCTGCCTCGAACGGGTTTTCGGCATGTTCTTTTGTATTTTCTGACTCCTTCTTCCCGGTACAAGCTACCATCAGTCGGCTTTTCGGAAATTTTGTCAATCCTTGTAAACAACCCGATTGTGCGTGAAATCTGCATAAACAACCACAAACTAGACCAAACGTAATATTTTCTAAAAGAATATGAATAATGCATGAAAACACTACATAACAATCTAATCTAAGGCCAAAAGTGAGCAAATCCACATCAGCAAGGTGCACAAAACGAGTGTTTATCAACCCCCCAAACTTAAGCTATTGTTCGTCCTCGGACAATGAGACAAACAAATAAAAGAAAGAAGTAAACACGAGGGGTGCATTAATTGATCTTCAGCTGTTTCAGACACGAAATGGGGTTGTGATTCCCACACTAATCACTATGTCATTCATCAGTTTATCGCAAACAAAGAGTTTCAATCCTGGCCTCTAAAAGTCCGCTTCTCACAAGATAGTGTA
>JAPKLW010001104.1:181197-214085 GCA_026898455.1 Plectranthus barbatus
GTGATTTGGGTGAAATTTTAGTGAATAGAGTGAAAAATCGCGCAGGATCCCCCTTTTTAATGCATACTCGGCGACCCAAGTGCGCGATCGGCGATCGCCGGATATGCAAACGGGTCGCCGGTTATGCACCGTATCAAAATCTGCTGAAATTACACACCCGGCGACCCAACCAGCATAACCGGCGATCGCCGATTATGATTTTGGGTCGCCGGTTGTGTCATGTACCTGTCCTCCATTTGACGGGGTAATCGGCGAACTCGCGCGACGCTCTCCGTTTTCGACTCTGTTTCCTGCGTCCAATAAACTCAACACCTAAACATGAACGTAACTGTGGAAAATGATGAAAATACTCAACTTACATTAAAAACGGACGCACAAAATAATAGAGAAACTCAAATAAACCAATAACGGATTGGGTTGCCTCCCAATAAGCGCTTTATTTTACGTCTATAGCTAGACACAGCAGTACGAACTATGGGTCAGATAAATAAACAACATAAACAGCTAAGCCATTCTCCGATTGATAGTACAACTTAACCCTATGACCATTAACTGTGAAGTGTGTGCCATCAGATCCCACTAGTTCTAGTGTTCCATTCGAGTTAACACGCTCAATAACATAAGGGCCAGACCATCGAGACCTCAGCTTACCAGGAAATAAATGCAATCGAGAATTAAACAATAATACCTGATCACCTGGTTTAAAACTTCGGTCGCGAATGTGCCGGTCATGAAATCGTTTAGCGCGCTCCTTGTAGATTTTTGAACTCTCATACGCCTCTGACCGGAACTCATCTAAAGCTGTTAACTGGATACATCGCTGCTCAGATGCAGTCCTGAAGTCCCAATTAATTTTCTTCACTGCCCAGAAGGCTTTGTGCTCGATCTCCACTGGTAGATGACATGACTTCCCGAAAACTAATTGGTACGGCGACATACCAATAGGAGTTTTGAATGCCGTCCGGTAAGCCCACAGTGCGTCATCCAGTCGAATCGCCCAGTCTTTCCTGGATACTACAGACTTCTCCAGGATTTGCTTGATCTCACGGTTAGCCAACTCAGCTTGACCATTGGCTTGGGGATGGTACGGAGAAGTTACCTTGTGATGAACTCCATACTTCGCCAGTAAATTCCCCAGCCATCTATTCCGGAAATGAGACCCACCGTCGCTCAGCAGCGCTCGCGGTGCACCAAAGCGAGTCAGTATATTCTTTTGCAGAAATTTCAGTACAACTTTGGCATCACTGGTGGCCGTGGGGATAGCCTCAACCCACCGGGTTACTTAATCAACCGCCAGTAAAATATACTGGTAACCATGGGACTTAGGGAATGGTCCCATAAAGTCAATGCCCCATACATCAAAGGGCTCGATTTCCAGCATGAACTTCTGGGGCATCTCGTCTTTCTTCGAAATATTCCCCGTCCTCTGACATCTGTCGCAGGTGGCCACAAATTTCTGGCAATCCCGATAGATAGTAGGCCAATAAAATCCGCTAGTAAGGATTTTTATGGCCATCCTGTTTGCTGCGCAGTGGCCACCATAGGGGGATAAATGGCAGTCCCCCATTATCTTCTCTCGCTCATGTAATCCGATGCAACGTCGGATCACCATGTCAGCACACCTCCTGTAGAGGAACGGCTCATCCCAGTAGTAAAATTTGCTCTCATGTAGGAATTTCTTCCTCTGGTGGAATGTCAAATCAGGTGGTAAGACACCTGCAACCAAGTAATTCACTAGATCCATGTACCATGGATCCGTCTCTTCCACAGCGAACAGTTGCTCATCCGGAAAGACTTCAGTAATCCGGGTCCTTGGGTCATCTCCTTCCACTGGGTTCTCTAGCCTTGACAAGTGGTCCGCTACCACATTTTCGCACCCCTTTCGATCCTTGATCTCCATATCAAACTCCTGCAGTAGCAGGATCCACCGAATCAGTCTCGGCTTGGCTTCCTTCTTCACGAACAAATAACGGATCGCAGCATGATCCGTATACACTATTGTCTTCGCCCCAACCAAGTATGCCCGGAATTTGTCGAAGGCAAATACCACCGCCAGAAGCTCTTTCTCCGTAGTGGTGTAGTTCACTTGAGCCTCATCCAGAGTCTTGCTGGCGTAGTGTATGACTCGGAAAATTTTGTTCCTCGTCTGCCCCAAAGTAGCTCCAATGGCTGTGTCACTGGCGTCGCACATTAAGACAAATGGTTCGGACCAGTCTGGAGAAATGAGAACCGGGGCGGTCGTCAAGGCCAGCTTCAGCTTCTCAAAAGCCTGCAAACAATTTTCATCAAAAACAAATTTTGTATCTTTCATAAGCAAAGAGCTGAGAGGTTTAGAGATTTTCGAAAACTCCCTGATAAACCTCCGGTAGAAGCCTGCATGTCCCAAGAAGCTTCGAACTGATTTCTCGTTCGTAGGTGGAGGTAATTTCGAGATTGCCACAATCTTTGCTCGATCCACTTCCAAACCTGCAGCAGAAACCTTATGGCCAAGAACTATCCCTTCCCTAACCATAAAATGGCATTTCTCCCAATTCAAAACAAGGTTAGTATCTTGGCATCGCTGCAGAACAGTAGTCAGGTTTTCCAAACAGTTATCAAATGAATGACCAAACACTGAAAAGTCATCCATGAATACTTCCATAATATTTTCTACCAGCCCATTAAAAATAGACATCATACATCTTTGAAAAGTAGCAGGAGCATTACACAATCCAAAAGACATACGCCTATAAGCAAAAATTCCATAAGGGCAAGTAAACGCAGACTTATGCTGATCCTCAGGAGCTATCACTATTTGGTTATATCCAGAATAACCATCTAGAAAGCAGTAAAACTCATACCCAGCTAGTCTATCCAACATTTGATCAATAAAAGGGAGAGGAAAGTGATCCTTACGTGTAGCACTGTTAAGTGCTCTGTAGTCTATGCACATCCTCCAGCCTGTGACGGGCCGGTGAGCGATTTCCTGGCCGCTCTCGTCTTTGATGACTATCGTCCCCCCTTTCTTGGCCACCACTTGGGTAGGGCTTACCCATTCACTGTCTGAGATGGCGTAGATCATCCCAGCATCCAGCAGCTTCATTACTTCCTTCCGCACCACTTCCTGCATAATTGGATTAAGCCTTCGTTGCGGTTGCACCTTAGGCTTGTATCCATCTTCGAGTAAGATCCTGTGCATACAAATAGAAGGGCTAATACCCTTGATGTCAGACAACGACCACCCAATAGCTGATTGGTGGTCTCTCAATACCCTCAGTAATCTATCCAATTGACAAGTAGATAAAGTAGCAGAAACAATTACTGGGTATGTGTCATTTTCGCCCAAGTAAGCATACCTCAAGTGGTCTGGCAGTGGTTTGAGCTCTAGCACTGGTGGCTCCTTCTTTCTCTCTGGATTCAGCGCCTTTCGTCGCACTTCCTCTTCTTCCTCCTCGCTCCTCAACTTCAGAAAATTGGCGCTCTCCACCTTGTTCTTCTCACCTGCAGCATCCAATGCTAGAACAGACTCTAGCAACTCATCACACGCATCATACAGGTCATCACAAGGATAAACAGAATTTTGTACCCCATAATCTAAGGAATCAGTAGAAATAAATAAAGGGTCACAAGGATACAAAACCTGAACCATGTCGCACTCCTCATAGCAGTCATCAGAGTCGTGTCGCTCCATGGCTTTGTAAATGGAGAAAGTAATTTTCTCGTCATTCACTCTTAAGGTGAGCTCACCCTTCTTCACATCTATGAGGGCGTCAGCAGTGTGGAGGAAAGGTCTTCCAAGGATCAACGGTATATTGCGGTCTTCCTCCATGTCCAAGACCACAAAATCAGCTGGGAAAATAAATTCCCCTAATTTCACTAGCACGTCTTCAACTACGCCCTTCGGGTAGTTCACAGAACGATCCGCCATTTGAAGTCTGATGGTGGTCGGTTTGATGCTGCCGATCCGGAGCTTCTTGAAAATTGACAGAGGCATCAGATTGATGCTAGCCCCTGAGTCACAAAGGACCTGCTCAAAGCTCTGCCCCCCAATCACGTAGGTGATCGAGAAGCACCCAGGATCTGATCTTTTGATCGGCATCTTCTTCTGAATTATGGCGCTGCATTCTTCGAAGAGGTTCACTGTCTCGAACGCGCCAAAGGGCTTCTTCTGGGTAACCATATCCTTCAGAAATTTCATGTACCCAGGGATCTCCTGTACCACTTCAATCAAAGGAAGATTGATGTGGATCTTCTTCATGTGCTCCAAGAAACGCTTATATCGCTCCTCTTTCTGCTTCTTGGCGAACCTTTGTGGGAAAGGTACAGCAACAGGACCAGCTGATTTGGATCTGTCTTCAGGACAGATCTCTTTACCCTTTTCAGTATGTTCTTCTTCAGGAAGAATGGGGTCAGATTGTACAACTTCAGGTTGCACAGGTATGTTAGTGGGCATAGATGGCCCCTCATAACCTTTACCACTGCGGGTGGTAATGGCATTACACTGGTCCTTGGGATTCACCACAGTGTTGCTCGGAAAGTGTCCCGGAGTATGCTGGCTGCCAATTGCGTTGGCTATCTGGGAAATCTGTGTGTCTATCTGCTTCATGTGCTTTCCCATTTCCCCCATATTAGCCTGCAGCTGAGAAATTTCTCCATCGGTCTTTGTAGACTTAGCATTTGAGACTGCGATGAATTGAGTCAGGAGCTCCCTCATGCTTGGCTCCTTTGGCTCGTTAGTTGCTCCATGATTCGCAGCAAACCCAGGTGGAGGCTGTAGAGCATTGTTCGGGTTCCCATAAGAGAAGTTGGGATGATTCCGATTGTTGGGATGATATACCATGTTCCCCGATGGATACCCTCGATTGTTGTTGAAGTTCCTCTGGTTCACATAGTTTGCATCCTCCATTTGCATCTCATTAACCTGCTCATAGCTTTGCTGAGGTAGATTATTTTCCAATTTGGTGATGCGAGTCTCCAGTAATTTAGTGGAAGCAGCCACTTCTTTCCTCATCAGCTTTATCTCAGCAGCTATATCTCCAGTATCATCAACTGCTGCTACCCTGTGATCTCCCCTATCCGCTGGCCAGTTGTATTCGCTTTTCGCCATTATTTCCAGTAATTATAACCCTTCCTGTGGTGGTTTACCAGTCAGTGACCCTCCAGCTGAGGCATTCACATGCTTCTGGGTCTCCCTGTCCAGGCCTCGATAGAAATGGCACATCTGTTGTTTCTCAGTGAAACCATGGCAGGGGCAAGAACGTAGGAGATCTTTGTAGCGTTCCCAAGCCTCGTACAGTGACTCCCCAGAAAACTGTCTGAACTGAGAGATCTGGGTCTGTAACTGGATCGTCTTGCTGGGTGGGAAGAACTGAATCAGAAACAGCTTGCATAATTCTTCCCATGTTGAAATCTCGTTGCAGTTCAACGTCATGTACCACGACAAGGCTCTGTCGCGCAATGTGAAGGGGAACAGGTGCAACCGAATATAGTCGATAGGCACCTGATTCTGCTTAACTGTATCGCAGAGCAGCAGGAATCTCTGAACGTGTAAATGAGGGTCCTCAGATGGTAGTCCCCCATACTGGTTCTGTTGGGCTGTATGTATCAGACCAGTTTTCAGTTCAAAGTTCGGTGTGTCCACCTTCAATCCAAAATCAGCATTACGATGCCTGTCAGTCATAGGCTCGTACATCTCATCAACAGTGGGCACTCTCCGGGCTTCAGGAGCCTGATTCTCTTGAAGTCGTAGATTCATCTCTTGGAGCTGCCTCTGCAGCTCAGCTATCTGTGCCGCTTGATTTTCTGCCATTGCGAATTCTAACTTTCTTCTTGCGGTGTTTCTTCGGCAGGTAGACTCGATTTCCGGATCGAAAGGCTCAACTGGTGGACCTTTTGCTCTGGTTCGCATATACTACCTGAAGAAATCAGAAAGTGAATGGCACAGACTAGAAATAAAAATATAGATAAAAATGCGTAAAGTAAAATCCTAGAGTAATTAGCGTAATATCAGAATTAGTGTCAGTTATAAATCTGTGCAATCCCCGGCAACGGCGCCAAAAACTTGATAGCGCATTTTTCAACGCGCTAAAGCTGCAAGTGTACAGACCACTGCAGAGGGCAAGTAATAATTTATCGATTCTCAAGGATTGCAGGATCGAAATATAACCAAGCACTGAAACATAGATACCGTACTACTATCTAGGTAAATCGGAAAAGGATTTGGTTTTGTTGTAAACATAAAATAACCTTGCAATAGAGGATAGAAAATAATAAGGTAAATGGTTTTAAAGATTTATGAGAAGGTAGGATTCCAGGGTAATCCACTTTGCATAATAATCAAACAACGTTTCATGTAATTCAATCTCAAATTTAATTCCCAATGATGTGAGTTAATCTCATATACGTTATCAGGTGATCCTCTCGGACTCTAAACCATAACATGGAAATAAAAGATCAAAAGATTCCTCTCGGACATACAAAAGACTTTTACTCTTGATAAAACCCTTAGATTTCAAAAACCCTTTAAAGCTCAATTTCCTCTCGGACAATTGCCCTCTAAATCTAATTTATTGGCGTCTTAATTAATAACCTAGTCCTCTCGGATCAAAAATTATTAATTCAAATCACAATCAATGGCCAATATCTCATAATTCATGAAAGTATCAATAAATCAGAACATCAATGGAAAAGGAACATTAAATCACATAAATTGTTGAATGAATAAATACAAAGCTTCAAACCCTAGAATCCATGAGTGAACTTAGCCAATCATACTAAGTTCTAGAAAAACAAAGAGATGGAGAGTCATAAGAACAGAAAACATAGAAATCAAAAACCGTGGTCTTCAATCTTCAATTTCTGCCGTGCTCTTCAAGTTCCCCTGTTTTCGCCCTCAATTCTATACTCTCCAGTTGAAAAAGTGATGAAAGGAACCTTATTTTTGTTCAGGAAAGTCCTATTTATAGTTGAGCCTTTAAAATCTCCAAAAGATATGGTTTTGGGCTTCAGATTCGCCAGATTTTGTCAAAACGGGACACAGACGGCGATTTGAAAAGCGCGATCGGCGACCGCCGGTTATGCAACGGGGTCACCGATCGTGTCCCGTGTGAAATCTTGTGAAAATTGCAGAACCGGCGACCCGTCCACAAAATCGGCGATCGCCGGATGTGTCATCCGGGTCGCCGGTTTTGCACCGTGCGAAATTCCTTTAAAAATCACAACCGGCGACCCATCTACATGACCGGCGATCGCCGGTTGTGTCATTTGGGTCGCCGATTCTGCCTCGAACGGGTTTTCGGCGTGTTCTTTTGTATTTTCTGACTCCTTCTTCTTCCCGGTACAAGCTACCATCAGTCGGCTTTTCGGAAATTTTGTCAATCCTTGTAAACAACCCGATTGTGCGTGAAATCTGCATAAACAACCACAAACTAGACCAAACGTAATATTTTCTAAAAGAATATGAATAATGCATGAAAACACTACATAACAATCTAATCTAAGGCCAAAAGTGAGCAAATCCACATCAGCAAGGTGCACAAAACGAGTGTTTATCAGCAAACAGGGCCTCGGATCGCCCGGTCGAAGTATGGCTCGCCTGGTCGAAGTTAAAAACTGCCACAAATCAGGACAAAACCGCCCAGGCTCGGCCGGTCGAAGATGGCTCGACCGAGCTTGGTCTCTGTCGGCCTGGCTCGGCCGAGCCTGCACCCGCTCGGCCGGTCGAGCCCTCTGAACACCTTCTGAACCTTTGCTCGACCGGTCCTGCCTCTGCTCGGCCGGTCGAGCCCACTGAAAGCCCAGCTCGGCCGGTCCTGCACCCGCTCGGCCGGTCGAGCTCTCCAAACTCCAAACACGTGCAATTTACCTCCAAAACTCCACCAAAAATGCTCGTTTATGCCCAAAACCTATCCTACAACATCCAAAACACAAAAACACGAAAACACAACCAAAATACGACAAAAACATATGATACGGGAGTAAAATAGCCACAAACAAGCATGCGCACACATCGAAATATGGGTCATTTTATGCACGTATCATAATCCCCCAAACTTAAACCTTTGATTGTCTTCAATCAAAACAAAGCAAAGTTATTAATCTACCTCATGCAATACCTCATAGCTCATCAAAGTTATCTTAGCATGTTCAAGTAAAACGAGATTATCACCTAACTTTGTAACAAGGTTAATGCTAAGGACATGAACCACTCATCAAAAATGGGTACAAGAAACGAAATCACTCCCTTACATGTTTAAGGTCGATGAGATTTCACACAATCGCAAGATATCGAGCTTGATCTCCATAGGCTTGCATCCATTCTCACCACTATACTACAACGAGTTAGTTTCTAGAATCAAAAAGGTCTTTTCACGGGTTGTAACGTGGCTAACTAGAAGGTGGTGGTTTTGGGCCAAAGTGACTAAACTTCTCAATTTCCCAAAACCCCCCAAACTTGTTCATTTCGATTTACAAACCTCCGAGGCTTTTCATTTCTCACACATTTTTTTTTCTTCTTTTTTTTTTTTTCTTTTCTTTCTTTCTTTTTTTTCCTTTCTTTTTCATCCTTTTCAAATGCACCGTCATTCTTTCACTTCGTCGGTGCCTCTCTTCCCAAACACTTGCACCAAAATTTTGTAGGTGCTCATTTTTCTAAGATCAACAACAATCCCTTATTTCATATCTTTCATGCCTCAACATTTCCCATCACTTCAAATTCAATCAATTCCCAACCCAACTCTCATCACCGTATTCACCCTCATACACTCTTTCCCCCCAAATATGGTCCTAATCATATCAAAGAAGATTCACCAAATAAGCCCAATCACGGGGGTCGAAGATATGAAAGGCAAAATTATGATAACAACCACCTTATACTCCCGGTGTGAAAGGTAAGACTAAGAAACGATGGCCTAAGATCATTTTCTAGTTACACACTCATGCCAATAGATAGAGAACGGATGCAAGTTCTAGATCTCGTACTCTCAATCTTGCCACTCACAATCGAAATAGATATGACAATATCATGTCTCAAACCTCAAAGCTTTTTGTCAAGTCCTATGCATTAACCACATACAAAACTCGGCAATTCAAAAGTTACACTTAAATCATGCTTTGAAAACTAGATTCCGCCCTATCATAAGTTGATGTAGACATCAAACTCCACTAAGTAAATCATGATTAAATCTCAAGTCTAGTTCGAGTTCATCACACACACACACAAGCACACAACATCCTAACAACAATCTACATCCCAAAACACAAATGTAACAAAACTAAACGGTAGGAAAGACGATAGAAAATGTTACCCATCAGTAGGCACGATCACCGCTCTCCATTCCTTATTTGCACCTACTACAAAGCAACATACACACCACCAAACAATTGAGCATAAACTAGCCGATTAAATTCTCATTTCCACCAATATCCACAAACCAATTATCAACAAAAAATACAACAATATCCACCATTTCCACCATTCATTCCAAACCATAGCACATCCACATGCCAAAACCAAATAGAAAGCATCCACAATCATCATCCAAATCCCAAATCCAAAGTAGAAGTAAATCATAGTACAACCAAATCGAAGTTCCAAATTCTTGAAATTCACTAAACTAGGCTAAACTAGAAAGCATAATAAAGATAGAGAGATAGAGAAGAGAATGAACCAGAGCACCAACTACCGACACTTCCCCCCAAACTTAGTCAAGTGAGACTAAGTTTGTAAAAAGGTAGTCAGTGCGTCATTGCTCATCCCTATCCTGCTGCTGCTGTTGGCGTTCCCGGCGAGACTGGTACGGTATGGGGACTCGGCGCTGAAGCTCCCTGACATCCTCCTGAATAGAGTCAACTCTCCTATCAAGACCATCAAAGCGAGAAGTCATAGAAGTGTCCAGACCCTGCAAAGAAGAAGACAAAGACTCGATAGATGCATTAGTTTGCTGCAACATAGAGTACATCTGCTGCTGCCAATCTGTCAACGGAGTCTGCCAAGGCTGCGGAGGCGCACGGGTACTCGGACCGGCCTCCCTCAACTGCTGATGCTCTGCCTCAGAAAGGTGCCGGAGGATCGTAAAATATCCATCAGGAGATAGCACTCCGACGACATCCTTATGGTCCTCGGTATCCAGCAGCCAGTTGGATCTATCAGACAGATCCGCCACTGTTGTCCAATCCTGACGAGGCATCTCCATTGCCTAATTCCCGAATTTATAATATACCGAATTTTGTTGCCCGGGAACCAAAAATCGCCCAGCTAACAATGAATTAGAGTCCAAAAACAAAGCAGGAGCAGTAGGACCAGACAATTCAACACCAATATCCTCAAAAATAGGAGTTAACATTCCACAAGTGAAAGTTCGGGTATTGGTGTTAGCAGCACGACTCCAAGCATCCATTAACATAGCCCCCAAAGAAAATTTAATCCCATGCATCAAAGCATACAGCATATGATGTTCCGGAGTAATCACATTACTCGACTCATACCTCCCGCAGACAGAACCGCCAACAAACTTATGAATATATCGAATAACAGGATTCCTAATTGATGTAGCTCTACATTCTTTGATATTGAACTTCCTATCTAATGTAATACCGGTAATAGCTTCCCAAAATTTCCCCAAATTCACGTTCTCATGCACAAAAACCGACTCAGGATCACTACCAAAAATTTCATCAATCTTGGCTTTTTGATAGAAGTATTCTGTACCTTTGAGTTTGAATTTCATCGACAACGGTAGACCTCCTATTCCTTTCATGACAGTGACCGAGGCGAAGAACTCCCTAGACAACTCCATGTAACCCGGCCATTTGGCATTTAACATCTTCTTCCACCCGATTCCGGTGAGAAGGCTCCAGACATCATCCTTCAATTTTAGAGTCTTCAACGTCTCGCGGCACAAATATTCCGTGCCCACAACTTGCCTCTTCGCCAAACTTTTGTATTTCGCGAACTCCTCATTATCAAACTTCTTTGGGCGCCCACTTGAAGAAAAAGCCTCCCCCCTTGTTCGTTTGCTTGCCATGAGACAAATTGAAATGTTAAACAAGAACAATTGAACACACCAAAGTATGGGAGAAAATTTGGAAAGAGAAATTTCGACCGATCGGTGAATGGGTCGAGCAATTGCTCGATCGGGCCTTTTAAATTTCTGTGCGGCTCGGCCGAGCGGAGGCTCTGTCCGCGCACGATCGCTGCTGGCACGCCATGGCTCGGCCGAGCCTGCACCCGCTCGGCCGAGCGAAGCCTCTGTCCTTTGGCCTTCGACTTAGCTCGGCTGAGCCTTGCACCCGCTCGGCCGAGCTACCCTTATTTCCACCATTTCTCGCCTTTTCTCTGACATTTTCACGAACATGCGGCCTTTCATCCTTCCTATACTTCAATCACAATGCTAGATAGACTTGTAAATCCACACACAATTAAGAATCCTTCATAAAAAACAATCAACAACATTATTAAACCAAACTTAATTACACCATTATTCAAAAACATGAAAATAACAAAACTTAAACATTGGGTTGCCTCCCAATAAGCGCTTGTTTAACGTCGAAAGCTCGACGACCATACCTCAAGTCAATCATGATCCCATGGTGCTGATCCCGCGCTCATACCTTGATTTAGCATGACATCATCCTCCGAGAAAAACAACTTCCTCCTTGCACTTCGAGGTGGATCCGGTTCTACTCGAGCCTTCTTTGTCCGAATTTGTTCATATCCATCAAAGTCTCCCGGATCATCTTTTTCTGCATCCTCGTACTCCTTGAGGTTTAATCTCGGATCTAGCACATCCTTCAATCTCTTCTTCCTATCAACTCTTGCTTCTTCAAATTCATGCAAATTCTTTTGAGGTAAGGCAAAGACAACTTCTTTTCCCCCACAACGGAAAGTAAGCTCCCCTTGTTTCATGTCAAAGAGTGCATCGGCCGTATGTAAGAAAGGCCTTCCAAAAATCAATTGAATCCCGCCTTTGTTTTTCATATCCACCACAAGAAAATCTCCGGGAAATGTGAACGTTAAAATCTCCACAAGCACATCTTCAACCACTCCGCGAGGACAAAAGAGAGCGTGATTTGCTAGTTGCAAGACTTGATTCGTGGGTTTAAGCTGTCCAACCTCCAACTCCTTGTATAAATCCCACGACATGATGTTCACACTAGCACCGGAATCACACAAGGCTTTTTCAACCTTCACATCTCCAATTTGACAACCAATGACAAATCCGCTCGGATCCTCCTTTTTGCTAGCTATGTTCTTCTCTTCATATTCTTGACTTCCCGGTTCATGTAGTTCACCATCCAAAGTTACCTCAATTCCAACAAGTTCATCTAACATGGGAACACGTTCAATTTCACCCGGAAGAGGCATCTCAATATCTCCTTTCCTAACATAATCAAATAAATGCACCTTCTCAATTTGTCCTTCTTTCTTGTCTTTCTCACTCTCTTCTTTTAACTCCTTTCCATCTTCATTGGTTTCACCACTTTCCACTTTTGGAGACATGACCTCCAATTTCTCATTCAAACTATCTTCTCCATCGATCATATTACAACCCTTCTTTTGGACGATTTCCGTGTCGCTTGGAAATTTCCCAGCTTGATGTTTGCTACTTAATTGTTTAGCAATTGAAGAAATTTGCAGCTGGATTTCCGCGAACATCCCGTCGTACTTTTCAAACCTTTTATCAATCTCTTCATTCGGATTCTTCCTCATCTCTTGATTCACATATCTACTTCCTCCCCCTGTGTATCCCCCTTGACTACTACTCCCTCCTCCTTCCAATTGCATTGGAGGATTAAGAGCGTTGTTCGAATTTGCATAGGAGAAATTTGGGTGGAACCGGTTGGATGGATGATAATACATGTTTCCTTGAGGATTGTATTGGGGCCGGTTGTTGTACCCCATCCTTTGATTAACGAAATTTACATTCTCCGAATAAGCATTGTCATGCTTAAGTATCATCATCTCCTCTCTTCCACTTCCCGAAGTAGATAGCTTGTCGAGCTTCCTTTGCATGGCCACAATCTGTTCTTTAAAATCCTCCGTCTCATAAGCATCGTTGACCGACTTCACCAGCCTATAATCCTTCCGTTCTCTTGGCCATTGGAAACTATTTTCAGCCATTTTTTCAATTGTTTTCCAAGCATCCTCTTCTTCTTGATCAAGAAATGCACCTCCCGAAGAAGCATCCATCATGACTTTTGTATCATAATTCAATCCACCATAGAATTGGCATATTTGTTGACTCTTAGAAAGACCATGTCGAGGGCACTTGCGGAGAAGATCTCGGAACCTATCCCAAGCTTCATAGAGAGGCTCATCGTGAAGGGATTCGTGAACTGAATCACGAAGTCCGTTTGCCAAGGATCGTTAATTGGAATATCAAAAATAAATTGCTATGCCTATGAACAATCCTAGCATGCTCCTATATTATTATGCATAAGAAGGTTATGCGGAATACCTGGATTGAAGAACGATGAAGAACGCGTGCGCGGAGATGCCCTTTGATCTTTCCCACGCACCAAGATTTAATTTCCTAACAGATTGAGGAAATTAATCTTAAGAAAATAAATGAATATTTTCGAAAATAAGAGGAGAGAGAGAAGAAGAATCCTCCTGATCTGATCTTCTGATCTGTATCCCAACTCGATCTGAAAATCTGGTGAAGATTATCTATCAGATCCTTTGCCCGGTTGAGAAGCAGAATTTCCTCCTCGTATCTCAAACTCACTCGATCACTACAGCTCCCAATGCTCTGGTTTGCTGTATGCAACTTGTGATCTTATGAGTAGTAGGTGTCATGAGTTTTGAGGTACTGAGGCCTATTTATAGGAAATTCTTGGCTTCTATTGGGCTTGAGTTATCATGGGCCAGACCAGGGACCAGAATGCAAATAGCAAATAAGGCCTATCAATTAATTAATTCTCATATTCAACCCAGAATATAATTAATTAATTAATATTGATTCATGCCACCAGAGAATCAATACTGTCCTACCTATTTGCTACCACGTTTGAGGAACGGGTTGCATTGGACTCGGTTTATCCCCACATTTAAGGTTACAGACATTCGTTAATTAATTTAAGCTCTGACAAGCTATTTAATTAATTAACATCTTTAATTCCTGAATCAATCCACTCAAACCTTTTCACTTATGCTTGAACTTAATCAGCCTGCAGGACTTTAGCATAAAGAACATTTTGAGCTGTTCAGGGAATGTCACCATCCTATACTGGATGTGGTTACCTAGTTCAGATACCAGACAGTCATACACAGATTGATATCACCCAAGACTGCAGAAGTACAGGTTCAACTAGAACCCTCTCTACAACTCAAAGTGATATACAATATATGTATACTTCGGTATCCTCATATAGGTTTAAGATTCCATCGAGTCATAAAGATCTAGATTCTTTTAATGTCAGATAAAAGAATCGATCTTGACTTAGGTCCTCATCAATGTGTGCCCCACACCAGCATACCAAGACATCCAAGATAAGATGCTTATCCGCATATGCTGCAGCCTACACCGACAGTTTATCCTGGAACTGTCTCAGCTGTGATGACTATTTATATCTCGCTAGGTCAAACGATCCATACGATCTTCCGTGATCTTCTACACACCGTATGATCTCCCTATTGACGAGATAAGAGGATAATTGTGTTTGCGACACATGTTTGTTAATTCAGACAGGAGATGAACATACAACAATTATGATTCCCAGTATATTAACCAATAAACCTTGTACATAATATACCAATCATAATGCTTTCATTAAATAAATCCATCACATCGTACCTTTGCCCAAACGACGTAATATCCGCCCTTCTTTTCAAAGTCAAACTTGGTGGAAAAAACTTGAATAAGAACTTCTCTCTTAACTCTTCCCAATTGGCTATATTTGTCTTGTCTAGACCCTCGAACCAATGCCTCGCCGAGTCCCTCAAAGAAAATGAGAATAACCGCAGCCGTATTTGGTCTTGGGGCACTTGGTTGATCTTAATGGTATCCGTGATTTTAAAAAATCGGGATATATGAACATTCGGATCCTCGGTAGCAAGTCCCCCAAACTGATTATTCTGTATCATTTGGACCAACTGTGGCTTTATCTCGAATTGCGTGGCATTTACTCCTAACCGGAAACCACCGGTCACCGGCTCTCCTTGAGGTCGGAAGAGATTTTGAAGTGGTCTACGAGGACCATTCCTTTCATTAAGCAACGCCTTCATCAATTCAATTTGTCTTTCTAACTATCCAATCCTCATTGTATCTTCCCCCGGATTAGCCATTTCCAAATCAATCTCAATACTTTCTTGCCTTTGTTGTGCTTTCCTTTCCAAGAGCTCACGAGCCTTGGACCTCGTGATCATATACAACCTACACTTCACAAATGAAACCAATTACCAAACCAAACAACTTGATCAAATACAGGAACAACCACTCTCTATCAACAAGCTAAAAACAACAAAGTTTTCACAAGCAATAAAACAAACACCTAGCCTACAAGCTTCACTTTTCCCCCAATATCTAGAAACCTACTAAATGAAGTCCCCGACAACGGCGCCAAAACTTGATGCGGCTAAAAGTTCAATCAAATTAAACCTCTAACTACAAAAGAATAATATTTGTCAAATCCAGGTCCTTCCCCGCTTCGCCCACTAGAATACCGAGATACTATAGCAAAGTGCTATAGCTAGGCATGATACAATCGTTGAGTAATTTCTAACAATCTAAGCATTCAATTTAAACTTATGCTAACAATATATGACAAACATTGAATTAAACTAACAATTATCAATTGATCAATACTTTCCCCAATCGGTAAACCAAGACAATCAAATTCTCAAATTAGGAAGATAGGATGTTGAGATGAGTGTAGATGCAATCAAATTAGGTTAATCATTGATGTAAACACATTTTAATTCCTAGGAGATTGAGCAATCGACCCTACACTCGTTAACCCCTTGTCACGGCGAGCTAACGGTTGATGATCTAAGACTTGCAAACCATCACATTATTAAGCCCTAGACCACTCCAAATGGTTCGTCAATTATTGCCCTACGACCTAGCACCGCACATGGATTGGAACTAAAATCGTATGAATCTACACTATTCACGATGATTCTGCCCGCGTATTGGCTGCAGCGTTCACATCAACTACCTCCTAAGCTGGCTCTTACCTACACCTAGGGGGTAAGGAACAAGTTCTAGTGCAATTCAAGCTCTCAAAGGATCGTAAACAAACAATTCTCAAACCAAATGATCATGCATCCTTACTCAAATCAACATCCAAAATGAATTAAAACATCATACCTTTCAATTGTACAAATACAAAGTTGAATTCAATTACATCCATTACAAATTTGAAAAGTAGAGATTGGAATCTTCCCCAATTGGATTTGTATGCCTTGATCTACCACCTTGATTCTTCACTTCTCTTCCAAGGATTGGTGAATTAAGCTCTAAGATACTCATCGTGATAGGAAATGGAATCTAGGAGAAATTCTAACTAGATTTATGAAAAATGACAAAAAGATCTTCTAATAACTGCCTTCTCCCCTTTTATAGGCAAGCAAACAGGGCCTCGGATCGCCCGGTTGAAGTATGGCTCGCCCGGTCGAAGTTAGAAACTGCCACAAATCCGGACAAAACTGCCCAGGCTCGGCCGATCGAAGATGGCTCGACCGAGCCTGGTCTCTGTCGGCCTGGCTCGGCGGAGCCTGCACCCGCTTGGCCGGTCGAGCCCTCTGAACACCTTCTGAACCTTTGCTCGGCCGGTCCTGCCTCTGCTCAGCCGGTCGAGCCCTCTGAAAGCCCCGCTCGGCCGGTCCTGTACCCACTCGGTCGGTCGAGCTCTCCAAACTCCAAACACATGCGATTTACCTCCAAAACTCCACCAAAAATGCTTGTTTATGCCCAAAACCTATCCTACAACATCCAAAACACAAAAACACGAAAACACAACCAAAATACGATAAAAACATACGATACGGGAGTAAAATAGCCACAAACAAGCATGCACACACATCGAAATATGGGTCATTTTACGCACATATCAGTTACCCATCGGCACACACGATCGAACCGCTCTCCAAGACCTTATTTGTACCTACTAGATCAACACAAACACCACCAAACACTTGAGCATAAAACAAACCAATAAAGCTATCATATCCACCAAACTATCCACAAACCAAATATCAACAATGATAAGATCATATCCAATAGTTCCACCATTCAAACCAAACCAATAATCCAAACCAATAATCCAAACCACAAACCATGCATAATAGGAAGTATTCAATCATGCCAACTCATTAATGATTCTCTCCACAATCACAATCAAACAATCCTCAACCATATTCACTTCCAAAACCTTTTTCCACCATCATTCCACTATCCAAAATCTATACAAATAATTCATTTTTCCACTAGCTCCGCCAAACATACCATCAAAAGCAATGTTCAACAAATAAATCCATTCAACAAACTCAAACCCATGAAAATATCCATACATATTATCAAGATGAGCATAATCCAAAACATTCATCCAAGGTATAATATCAATATAAGTACAACCAAATCGAATCATATCCAATAAAGGGACAATATCCAACAACTAAACTAAACTAAAGCAAACTAGGATAGAGGAAGAGAGGAGAGGAATAAACCAAGGCACCGGCTACCAACACATCCCCCCAAACTTAGTCAAGTGAGACTAAGTTTGCAAAAACGGTGGACGGTGCATCGTCACTCCTCTTGATCTTGTAGTTCCTCCCTACAAACACAAAACTAAACAAACTTGACATTTATTCAAAATCAAAGCAACTAAAAGAAATTAAACAAAAGAAAGAAAATTGGTTGGGTTGCCTCCCAACAAGCGCTTCCTTAATGACGGTAGCTAGACGACCTTACCACATCACCCATTATAAAAAATCGTGTGGGTTTTTAATACACCTTTCTCCCTTAATTTGCATTTACTTGGGAGCAATTTGTCCAAGGCAATTTTTCTTTCACCCCTATCATCTCTCCAAGGAAGATTTACTCTCATGACGAACTTGTAAGTCAAAGGTGGTAATTCCTTCTTCGATTTGATCTCTAAGGCATCATCCATTTGAATCCAATGTATATAAGTCTCAACTTGTCCCTCATTTGGATTGATCAACAACTTCTCATCACCTCCTTTTTCGATCAAATCATCCAATTCATACACTTTGTCTCCTAGGATCACCTCCTTTTCCACCTTATCTATCAATCTTGAAGGAAATGTAGGTGCCACATCGCCACATGTACTTTCCGCCAATATTTCCACCTCATTTTTTTCTTCATAAAGTTGCACCAAGGCCGGAACGTCTTGCATCTCTTCAATTGAAGGTTTCTTAATCTCACCATTCTTCTCGTCTTCAATGACTTGCAACTCCTCCTTGGTGCTTTCATTATCTTCATCTTCTTGGAGTAAGGTTTCTCTTTCATTCTTTGGTTCTTTCTCTTGAATCTCTTTTACTCTTGTACCTTGAAATCTCACTTCCTTAAGAACCATTACCGCATCCTCACATTCATCTTCCACAATTTCCTTATCAATTGGATATTCTTCCACTTGAGGTTCCTCACTCACCTTCTTCAAGATATTGGATAGTTGCATTCTTAACTCCAAAAGCCTTCCCTCGAGCTTATCCGGTTTCCTCTCCAAAGCTTCTTGAGATGCTCTCGCTTCTCTAACTCTTTCTTGATCACGGCTACCCATTCATCACAATGAACTCTTGTCATGGATGGATCCCAAGTATGGCTCTCATATAATCTACATGGAGAGTAGCCATTATATGGGGAATAGTTCATGTTGTTTCCGAAGTCACAATTCCCCCATTTATCTCCATATCTTTCATCTCTATACTCCTCTTCTTCATATCCCCAATTCAACTTCACCTTCTGGTCATGTCTCGTTTCTTCCATCCAAGGGTAGCTCTCTTCAAATACCAACCGGATTGACCTCCTCGGTCGTTGTCTCTCCAACATCTTTGCTCTCATCTCATCCAATTCTCTTTGGAGATTGTTAAGCCTCTCCGAGTGAGTTCCTCGATGATTCTCCATTTGACACCTACAACAATCCGACAAACTTAAAGTACCAACAAATACAAAAAAAAAACAAACAACAAATTATTCACACAAGCAAAAACACAAACACCTAGCCTACAAGCTTCACTTTTCCACCAATATCTAGCAACCTACTAAATAAAGTCCCCGGCAACGGCGCCAAAACTTGATGCAACTAAAAGTTCAATAAAAATTAAACTCCTAGCTACTCAAGAATAAAATTTGTCAAATCCAGGTCCTTCTTCCCTTCGCCCGCTAGATTACCGGGATACTATAGCAAAGTCTAATAGCTAGGTAAAAATAAAATATAACAAGGCAATGAATTAAACCTATGCTAACAACATATAACAAGGCAATGAATTAAACCTACAATCAATATCAAGTCTCAAAACAATCATTAAATTCTCTCCACACATTGGTAAACCAAGACAAACAAATACTCAAATGAGGTAGATAGGATGTTGAAATAAACTTAGATGTAATCCAATTAGGTTAATCATTGATGTAAACACATTTTAATCCCTAGGAGATTGAGCAATCGACCCTACACTCGTTAACCCCTTGTCACGGCGAGCTAACGGTTGATGATGCTAAGACTTGCAAACAGCTACGTTATTAAGCCCTAGACCACTCCAAATAGAACGTCAATTATTGCCCTATGACCTAGAACCGCACAAGGATTAGAACTAAAATCGTATGAATCTACACTATTCACGACGATTCCGCCCGCGTGTTGGCTGCAGCATTCACGTCAACTACCTCCTAAGTTGGCTATTACCTACACCTAAGAGGTAAGGAACAAGTTCTAGTGCAATTCAAGCTCTCAAAGGAAAGTAAACAAACAATTATCAAACCTAATCTTCATGCATCCTTGTTCAAATCAACATCCAAATTGAATTAGAGCAACATACCTCTCAATTGTAACAATACAAAGTTGAAATCAAATACATCCTTTACAATTGATAAGTAGAAAATGAAATCTTCCCCAATTTGATTTGCTAGGTCATGATCTACCCCCTTGGATCTTCAATTCTCCTCCTAAGATTGATTATTTAGCTCCTTGATAGGTTTTGGAAGATATGGAAATGGAATCGTAGAAAGTTTTGACGTAGATGTAATCCAATTAGGTTAATCATTGATGTAAACACATTTTAATCCCTAGGAGATTGAGCAGTCGACCCTACACTCGTTAACCCCTTGTCACGGCGAGCTAACGGTTGATGATGCTAAGACTTGCAAACAGCTACGTTATTAAGCCCTAGACCACTCCAAATAGAACGTCAATTATTGCCCTACGACCTAGCACCGCACAGGAATTGGAACTAAAATCGTATGAATCTACACTATTCACGACGATTCCGCCCGCGTGTTGGCTGCAGCATTCACGTCAACTACCTCCTAAGTTGGCTATTACTTACACCTAAGAGGTAAGGAACAAGTTCTAGTGCAATTCAAGCTCTCAAAGGAAAGTAAACAAACAATTATCAAACCTAATCTTCATGCATCCTTGTTCAAATCAATTTCAAATTGATTTAGAGCAACATACCTCTCAATTGTAATAATACGAAGTTGAAATCAAATACATCCTTTACAATTGATAAGTACAAAATGAAATCTTCCCAAATTGGATTTGCTAGGTCTTGATCTACCCCCTTGGATCTTCAATTCTCCTCCTAGGACTGATGATTTAGCTCCTTGATAGGTTTTGGAAGATATGGAAATGGAATTGTAGAGAGAATTTAGGAGGTGGTTATTCTCCATTATGAATTCCCCCTTTTATAATGAGCAAACAGGGCCTCGGATCGCCCGAGGCAAAGTTGGCTTGCCCGGTCGAAGCTGGAAACTGCCAAATTGCTAGAAATCTCGGTCTGGCTCGCCCAGTCGGATTTGGCTCGACCGAGCCATTTCTCTATTGGCAAGGCTCTGTCGAGCAGACTCAGCTCGGCCGGTCAACGCCTCTGTCAAGCTTGGCTCGGCCAGTACTGCTTGGCTCGGCCGGTCGAGCTCTTTGTCCAGCTAGGCTCGGCCGGTCCTGCTCCGCTCGGCCGGTCGACGCCTCCAAACTCCAAACACGTGCGATTTTCCTCCAAAATTCCACCAAAAATGCTAGTTTATGCTCAAAACCTATCCTACAACATTCAAAACACAAAAACACGAAAACACAACAAAAGGACAACAAAAACATATGATATGAGAGTAAAATGGCCGCAAACATGCACGCTCACACATCGAAAAATAGGTCATTTTACGCACATATCAGTACTACTCAGGAATAATAAGATATTAATTAATTGTAGTTAGAGCTTGTCAGAAGCTCCGATTAATTAATGGATGTCCGGTAACCTTAAATACAGGGATTCTCAATTAATGCAGCCCGTTCTCATAACGTGGTAATAAAGGGGTAGGTCAGTATTAATTCTGTGCTGAAAAAGAATTAATATAAATTAATTAATTGTGTCCTGGGTTGTGGACATGGGAATTAATTAATTTAAAGGCCCACTTTATTATTTGCATTAGGTCCCAGGACTGGCCCAAATTAAATATGCTGAATTGAGCCCAAAAAGGCCCATTAGGGTTTACAACCCTAGGTCTATAAATAGACAACTCTCTCTCATAAGTTGTAAGACAGTTGAAACACACTAAACCTAGAGAGAGAGAGAGGCGCCGTTTTTTTGAGAAGAAAGGAGGAGAATTTCGATTCTGGTCCTGCTCAGAATACAGATCTACGGAGTCCTCACCAGTAGTAGATCTGAATAACATTGGGACACAGCCCTGAAGATCTGATCTGGAGAACAAGATTTCCTTCTCTTCTTCTTTCTTGTTTTCGAATTTATTTAGAAATTAGATTGCTAATTTCTACTTCCGTAGATAAAATCGAATTGCGTGGTTGAATTGAAGTTTGGAATTCAAATGCAAAAGATCAGTACAGACTCGACAGAATAACGGTAATCCCTCAATCCACAATACTGGTTATTAAATTCATAGGAGCATGCTAGGGTTTTGTGAATTTAGATTATGTGCAATATCCATAAATCGATCCGGTTCAGTTTGGTTTTGGTGATTCGGTTCACGGAAAAACCCCAAAATTAGTATCAGAGCCAGGTTTCTGATTTATGACTCTGTTGTTCATAATTGAATTCAATGTGCATGTATGGATTTATTGTTTATTGTGGATGGTTTTTTGTTCCTCGTGGCAACTAGTTAATTCAGCCCGCGGTGGTTTATCCCTGTAGGGATGAATTGTTTTGTAAAATCACGAGAAAATCCATGATTAGTGTAGATTTGAAAAAATTGTAATAGAATAGTTTTTCTGTAATATTTCAAATTTAATTTGGACGGGTCGAGGACGAAGAACAAAGACGGAGCCGACGGCACGGTGCGGCAGGGGGCGCGCGAGCAGCGGTAGGGGGTGCGCGGCCTGCGCGCGCGGCACGACAGGCACGGGCGCGCGAGCGCGCGGGTGCAGGGCCATGCATCGCGGCACGGCAGCGGCAGCGCGCGCGCGAGCGAGGGGTGCGCGCACGCGAGCGCTCGGCGTGTCGGGCGAGGCGGCTGGGCCGGCGGCGGTGGGCGGCTGGTTGGCGGCGGCTGCGGTCGTCGTTGGCTGCTGCTAACCCATCGTGGTGGCTCGTGTTTTGGTGGTTTGTACAATCCTGTGTAAACCCTAGGGTTTGCATTAGGGTTAGGGCAAATCATCAGATCACAAAGGCCTAAATCCCAGAAGATTTGGTGTATCCATATTTGAAGGCCCTTGAAGATTTGGAAGATTTGAAAAAGATTTGGAACAATCCAAATTAATTTCAAAATTTAAATTGTAATAGATAGAATTTAATTTTTTCTATTTTTGGGGGCACGAGGAATTTTTTGTTTGCCTTAATTGTCCTCGTATGATATGTGATTTATTTATGTGCGCAATTAAGCATGTGTAGATAATAGGAAAATCATGATTTATCGCTTTTATTATTTACAGCTTTTCAAGCATGCTTATGTGATTAATTTCTTCTGTTGGATTATATTTTGGGGATTTTTGGGCTTGCTTAATTACATGCAAAAATTTAGGAAATATAATGACAAAGAAATTATGTGTGCGCATAAAGAAACCTTTTAAAAGAAAAATACTAAGCAGATTTTTTAATTAAAATCAATAGACATCCACAAAGCGGTCCTAGGCTGTAAGTGTATCTCTCATTCTAGTAAACGTCTACGAGTGTAGCTTGCTAGTTCCTAGAGGTACATGGGTACGGTTGTTGGGATTTCTAGACAAATAATTTAAATCATGTGAATAGTTGGAGGGCTTTGCGTAAACGTCTACGAGTGTAGCTTGCGTAGACCTCTTTCACAAGTATTCTAGGATTGATTTAAATTATAGATAACAAAAGCTTTAAGGGCTGTGCGGTATGGTTACATGCCATGCTAAACTGTCTCTTTTGGCCGGAGTTAAATTTGTGGTTAATTTCTTAGAAGTATCTTAGAATATAATGCAAAAATTGCATCCCTGTTCTTGAGAGATGGCTTGGTCTAAGGTTTTCACTAATTATTAATTTCTAGTGTCAAAAGCATCCTGACATAGTAGTGAAATTAAATGGATTGGGGCTTAAAACCCGCAGTTCTGGTTGAGGGTGACATCGTAAACGTCTACGAGTGTAGCTTGCGGTGGGAACTCTTGGGCAATTAGTGGAAAACATTTGTATTTGATTTATTAAAAGGTTTTCAATGCATTTGTTTTCGAAGTTCTATATGTATGTTCTTATTTAAGATTCTTTATTGTTTTAGATATGTCTATGTCTACTGTCGATCATATACTTGTTCTCAATCCTCTAACTGGTCCGAACTTCCATGAATGGAGATACTGCATTAAGTATATCCTCCTGACTAAACAACACATGTTTGTTCTTACTATGATGCCACTTGCCCCACGTTACCATAAAGTCTCTAGACGTGAGAAAGAGTCCCATGACAGATAGGTGGCGTCTGAGGATTTTACTTACAAGTTAATCTCAGATAACCTGTCTAGAGAACTCAAGCTCAAGTACATGGGCTATTGTAGCTCTGTTGCGATCTGGATGGACTTAGTGGCCACGTTTGGTGAAGTGGAACGAACTATCAACTGTGATCTCGTAAAAGACCTAGTATGTAAGAGAATGGTTGATGACAGTTCGGTGACACTACATGTGATGATGATGGATAACACCATGAGATGATTCACACGTAGAGGTGGATGTATATCAGATCGGGCTAAGATTGATATAATCCTGAACTCCTTACCACTTTCATTCTATGACTTCAAGATGGATGTAGCTAAGAAAAGTGAGTACTCCTTCAAAGAGTTGCTCACTGATCTCATAGCAGGACAGTCCTTTGTACCTTCATGGGAGTCTGAGTTATAAGATCTTGAGCACAACTTGGGCACATTGAAAGATGTGGTTCATACTGTGTGCAAGAATATGATTGATCGCAGATCACGTGAGAGGAAGTCAAATGAAATTAAAAGGGTTGGTGTCACTTCAAGTAAGAGCGCATGCGGAAGCAAGGGACAAGGTACGTCATTTGCATTTGTAACGGAAATATGTTTAGCATCGGTTTCTACCCATTCGTGGGTAGTGGATACTGGAGCTACTGATCATGTTTGTTACATTTTGCAGGGGTTCACACCGAGGAGGGTGCTGAAGAATGACGAGGTTACCATCTCGATGGGGAACGCAGCACAAGTGAGTGCAGCTGCCATTGGAGATTTCACCTTGTACTTTGATGATTCTGTTTTAACTTTGAGAGATGTTTTGTACGTGCCGGATTTTTGGCGAAACCTTATTTCAGTTTCCAAACTTTATGTTGATGGATATTCAGTTATTTTTGATAGTGGTGTTTCTATCATTGGTAATAACGGTGTTATTTGTCGTGGAATGCTGAATAATTCTCTCTATGTTGTTAACTGTAATCATAAGTCTTCCGCAAGTATTGCATGCAATTCATCTGTAATTGATAATCCTAGAAAGAGAAAACTTACTTCTTCTGATGAGGATCTTACATATCTCTGGTACTTGAGACTAGGTCACATCAGCTTGAAGCGGATTCAAAGACTTGCAGATGACGGTACATTGGACCTAGTCCGGGCTGTACCTTATCAAGTCTGCGAATCCTGCATCGAGGGCAAGATGTTAACTAGGCCTTTCATGGCTAGTCAGTTTCGAGCAGAGGAAGTGTTGGAATTGATCCATTCTGACTTATGTGGACCGATGTCCACGCAGGCTCGTGGAGGGTACGAGTACTTCGTCACTTTCATTAACGACTACTCAAGGTAGGGATACGTTTACCTGCTTCGCTACAAGTCTGAATGTTTTGAGAAATTCAAAGAGTTCAAGACTGAAGTAGAAAAGAAGGTCGGGAAAACTATCAAGTCGCTGCGATCTAACCGCGGTGGCGAATACCTCGGCAACGAGTTCCTGCAATATTTGTCAGAAAATGGGATTACATCCCAGTGGACTGCACCGGGTACTCCCCAGCAAAACGGTGTAGCTGAAAGAAGAAATAGGACTCTTCTAGAGATGGTAAGATCAATGATGAGTTATGCAAACTTACCAATTTCGTTTTGGGGCTACGCATTGGAGACAACAACTTACGTGCTTAATGTGGTGCCTTCTAAATCAGTTCCTAAGACACCTTCTGAGCTCTTCCTTGGTTGCAAACCTAGTTTGTTCAAGTTTAGAGTATGGGGCTGTCCGGGACACATACTATCGAAGGAACCTGATAAGTTAGAAAGCAGGTCAAAAGTAATGTTGTTCATAGGGTATCCCAGGCAAACAAAAGGTGGTTACTTTTACTGTCCTGAGAGTCAAAGAGTCGTTGTTAGCACCAACGCTAGATTCTTGGAGGACGAGTATGTGAGTAATCACATGTCAAGGAGTGATATCGTTCTTCAAGAAATTGAGAACGAGAATGCGATTCCAAGGGAAGGGGAACGTGTACATGTAGGTGCACCTGTGAGAGGTACAGCACCACAGACACGTTCTTCAGTGCAAGGTGCAGGACCACAAGTCACTCTACCTACTACTGACACGGCACTGATGCCTCGTTTGTAGTGGGAGAGTTATTTTCCAGCCGGAAAAGTACATGTTTGTGGGTGAGTCTTCGGACATGGCGTTCGTCTTTCTGGTTGGCAGTGTCCTTAGACACAGCGGGAGAAAGACGAGATGAGTCTTGTACCATATGCTTCGGCTATGGGTAGTCTCATGTATGCGATGCTGTGTACCAGGCCAGATATTTGTTATCCCGTTGGCATGGTAGCAAGATATCAGTCTAACCCTGGATAGGCGCACTGGACTGCTGTAAAGCACATCCTCAAGTATTTGAAATGACCTAGGAATATCTGCCTAGTTTATCAAAGTGAGGATTTGTGCCCTGTGGGTTATACAGACTCGGATATCCAAGGGGACCAGGATGTGAAGAAATCGGCCTCAGGATATGTGTTTACCCTGGGAGGTGGAGCTGTATCTTGGAGGAGCTCATAGCAGAAATGCATTGTTGACTCCACCATGGAGGCGGAATATGTCGCCGCCTCTGACGCCTCGAAAGAGAGGGTGTGGCTCTGGAACTATCTTTTAGAGTTGGGCGTGATCCCGAGTTTGCCGAGAAGCATCACAATTTATTGTGATAACTCTGGTGCAGTGGCAAACTCAAAGGAACCGCGGTCTCACAGGGCAAGCAAGCACATAGATAGAAAGTACCATATCATACGAGAAATCGTATCGAGGGGCGATGTGCTGATTAAGAAGATTGACATTGCTGACAATCTTGCTGATCCGTTTACAAAGAGCTTGCCGCAGAAAGTTTACGAAAGACATATTCATGAGCTGGGTCTGAGGTGGATGCCGACCACTGATAGTGGTTAAAGTGACAGCAGACAAGATAGACGGACTGTATACTCTGTAATAGCTTAGTTATGCTTTGAGTATAAGTGGGAGATTGATGGGTTTTGTATACTAAAAGCATTAATTATAATGAGTATACAACGGTTCATTTCTCCTATCTGTTAACAATCTTACATGTATGAACAATGGTATCCTCTTGTCTCACCGATAGGGACGATCATACGGTGTGTTGTTGATCGCATAAGACAGTATGATCACTTGACCTAGTGAGACATAAACCTGATCACAACCAAGACAGCGTATGAGGATACGTCTGTCCGGATGGCTGCGGCATTGTCGGAATAAGTAGTCTGTCTTGGTTACTTGACATGCTGGTACGCAGAGGTGGCGTATTGATGGACCGCAGTGAGATGTATTCGTCTGTCTGACATCAGTGAATACAAGATCTCGTTATATTGATTGAGTCCAAACCCTAACGAAGGTTCAGGGGTTTGCACGGGTTGACTATTGCTTTGACTTGCCATGGTGGAGAGCCTAAGTAACGTGCTCGTATATCCACATCTTGGGTAACAATAGTTCGTGTAGTACCGCCTGAGACTGGGTTTAGGTAACCATATCCGAGTAATAGGATGGGGACATTCCTTGAGGAGCTCAATAACATTCATCGTGTCAAAGTCCTGCAGGCTGATTAAGTTCAGGCACAAGTGATAAGGTTTGAGTGGTACTACTCAGGAATAATAAGATATTAATTAATTGTAGTTAGAGCTTGTCAGAGGCTCCGATTAATTAATGGATGTCCGGTAACCTTAAATATGAGGATTCTCAATTAATGCAGCCCGTTCTCATATCGTGGTAATAAAGGGGTAGGTCAGTATTAATTCTGTGGTGAAAAAGAATTAATATTAATTAATTAATTGTGTCCTGGGTTGTGGACATGGGAATTAATTAATTTATAGGCCCACTTTATTATTTGCATTAGGTCCCAGGACTGGCCCAAATTAAATATGCTGAATTGAGCCCAAAAAGGCCCATTAGGGTTTACAACCCTAGGTCTATAAATAGACAGCTCTCTCTCATAAGTTGTAAGACAGTTGAAACACACTAAACCTAGAGAGAGAGAGATGCGCCGTTTTTTGGAGAAGAAAGGAGGAGAATTTCGATTCTTATCCTGCTCAGAATACAGATCTAGGGAGTCCTCACCAGTAGTAGATCTGAACAGCATTGGGACACAACCCTGAAGATCTGATCTGGAGAACAAGATTTCCTTCTCTTCTTCATTCTTATTTTCAAATTTATCTTGAAATTAGATTGCTAATTTCTACTTCCGCAGATAAAATCGAATTGCGTGGTTGAATTGAAGTTTGGAATTCAAACGCAAAAGATCGGTACAGACTCGACGGAATAACGGTAATCCCTCAATCCACAATACTGGTTATTAAATTTATAGGAGCATGCTAGGGTTTTGTGAATTTAGATTATGTGCAATATCCATAAATTGATCCGGTTCAGTTTGGTTTTGGTGATTCGGTTCACGAAAAAACCCTACATCCTTATGATGAGTCGACTAATGAAGAGTTAAATTACTATAATAAGTGGACTAAGTTTGACAATGTAGTGAAATGCTATATGATGAGTACTATGTCCAAAGTATTTTAGCAGCAGCATCAGGCTTTTGATATTGCTGTTGAGATAATGGACAACCTCTCTGCGACTTATGGGAATCAGACCGGACTGTTAGATTCAATCTCATGAGGGAAATTTTGAGTAAGAAAATGACTGACGGTAGTTCAGTGAGCGAACACGTGGTCAAATCTAATCTCATGAGGGAAATTGTGAGTAAAAAAATGACTCCTCGGGAATCTAGTGAGGATACGTTACCAAGTTGAATCAGAGGACCGGAGAAATCGATTGGTTTCTCCCACTGATAGCCATCACCCCTTTTATCTCTCTTCCCTCAATATTCTGTATTGAATATTAAATACTCATACTGATCTGATAAAAAGAATGAGTATATATAGTATTAGGGTTTGTAAACCCTAATACTAATGGGCTTTGAGCAGTTTGTGGGCTAGACCACTGTTAGGTATTGATGTAGAAATCCTATTTTAATCTGATGTTTTGATGTGTCAAAACTACATACCAAAGTCTAGGAATTAGAGTTATTACCTCATGTAATCCTTGTATAGGATATTCGAGTTGTAATAATCTAGAAAGAAGAAAATCAACAAAACTGTGGGACAGTTTTGTAGAAGACATTCGGACAAAAACTGTCTTGACTAAGAAGACCAAGACGAGCATAGTAAGGTCACAAAAACTGTGAATACAGTCTTCACACGGAAACTGCTAAGAGGAGCTAGTAGTTTCAGAACAAGACAATTTCGCATCAGGGAATGCGTATATGATAAGATATCGAACAAGTCGCAAGGGATCCTCAAAGAAGTCAACGTTAAAAGATCAGACAGATACTGAGCTGCGACTGGTGTACAACGTTCGACGTCTGACACACAAGTACAAACTGCTCTGAAAAGCAGTACATTGTAGCAAAAAAAGGCGAGAGATAAGCGACTTTTCAGAAGAGCATGGATTATGATTGGACATCCTCTCCACTGTCTCTACCGGCTATTTTCTGATGCCTCACCAATAAATAGCAGGAACAACAGTGACTTACAAACCTTTGCCGCTCTGCTCATCTGATTAAAAAAATGCTGATTTGAATCTCCAACATATTGATTATCTCTCATCTGGAACTGAAGTAAAAACATTAAACTCTCTCAAGAGAGAAGACGTTGTTGTCGTAGTTCATTTATTGAACACATTGCATTCATTGCTACGGAGTCTGAGAAGATTCACTGTGCGACATTGTTTATTCTAGGATTGTGTCAGCGGACTTAATCTAGTATCTTGGTGTTCTTACTTTCTACGTAAGAACATAGCAGCCTGGTCTTTGCAAAGGAAGAACAGGTTATCACGGGCTACTACCGATCAATCGACGTTCTCGAAAGAACACAATCATCCAACCTACCGAAGAATGAAAATGGAGGTTTGTCCTTGATCACTGTAAAATCTACAGATTAATTATAGCAACATTGGCAAATAAATTTATAAGAACCCTAAGGTTATCGAATCCAGGGGAATTGTATAACGAAACTATCCTATGTACTAATTATGATCCTAAGATTCATTATTTGAGTGAACAGAAAATCGGGGTTTTGATTTGGAAAATAAAGATGACAATACTTGAAAATTAAAGAGGTTTTGCAATCAAATTAAAGGAACACAGATTGTAGGGAAGAATTCTTATTGTGGATAACATGTAGGAATCAATTAATTTAACAGGTGGAATACTGCAATAATGCTATATTTCCTTGTTTGGAAAATATAACCTAGATTAATAATTAGTGACTATCTCCGCTCGGTCTCAAGTACACCAAATTAGTCAATCTGATAAGCAAATCAGTTCAATTCCTACAGTCTAGTACATCTTTTTGGATAGTGTAGAGTGTATCATGCATTCTCAATCCCTTTATCAATATTCACCTCTCGGTCCTTCTATCGATAGCTAGACATCTAAATTAATCGTCACCTCTTGGTCCTTGAATTAATTTAGAATTTGAAAATAATCACAGGAATCATGAAGAAGGACCGAGAGGTGAATATTGATAGAGGGATTGAGAATGCATGATACATAAGTGGTGACCTCTTGGTCCTTGAGAATGCATGATACCTCAGTAGAGCGAAAAATTAGAACTTGTTTTGAATATGGGTCTCCAGATCATTTGAAGCATGACTGCCCAAAAGTCAGCAGAGAAGAACGAGAACGCCTGAAGCAACGTTTTGAAAGACGCGCTGCTAAAGCAGTAACCAAGGCATTGCTAACGATCATAGCTTACTATCATTTGGTGCGATCAAAGCTTACTATCATTTGCTGACCATAAGTGGAAGAATGTCTGTGTTTTACAAGGCTATGCTATTCTATCAATCTAACACAGAGTTTTTCCAACTAGGTTCGAGCAAAAAAAATGATTGTAATCAAATTCTCCCTCAACAGGTGCTGGGGAATATTTCTCGATTAAATATAAGTGAATGTTTGTACAAAGGTAATATGCTAGAAATTCTAGCACCCATCAAATCAGCAAGCATTCATCAATCAAAATATAATCTCCATATCCACATGCAAAAGTTGTTGAGTACACCAGAAGTGTAAGTCAACTAGAGCACACCAGTAAAAATCAGAGGTGGACAAAGAGAGTTTGTCTAAGTCTGATCCAATTTTATATATGATATTGCAAGTTTAGGTACAAATTGGATTCAGAAAGTAAAGGATAATGAAAAGATTGGACCTTGACGTTCATGAGCCGGGTGCTGGCTTGTCCTTCTCGCTGTCTGCTGAATTCGATGAGTTGCTCTTCTGGATATCAGCAAACCTTTCCATGGTAAACTTCATGAAGTTCTCAAGAAGATTTGTTCCTGTTTCTCTTTCAGCAGCCTCACGCTCCAGTTGTTTAGCCAGCTTCTCCTGCTCCATTGCAATCTTTTGCAGTTGAAGTTCATGCTCCTTTCTTTGCAATTCTAATCTAGCTTCTTGTTCTTTTCTTCTTGACTCCTCCTTCGCCTCTTCTTCTTTTCTCCTTAACTCCTCTTTCTTTGCGGCTAACTCCTCATTTTCTTTTCTTGTTCTCTCTTGGTCAGCCTTTCTTCTTTCTTCCCCCTCTTTGATTGCAGCCAAAAAGTTGATACCATAGGCCACCACAGTTTCGGTTAGGGTCGTCTTGGTTTCGGCTAAATCTTTTTGAACGACCTCCAGTCCTGCCTTATTCTCAGAAATAGCTAACTTGTTCTCAGCAGACTCTGACCGAACATAGGATACATCGCTTCGAACTTCATCAATTTCTCTTCTCAGGTGGGTGGTTGCCTCTGCTACTCTTCCATCAATGGCTACTTGCAAATAAGAGTTAAAGGCTTCAGCTATTTCCGCATTCAATGTAAAGGGTAGCTGTAGTGAGGTTATTGGAGTGGCATTGAAGGAAGTAGTCGTAATGAGTTCTTGACTTGTTGGAATGGATGGTTGCTGTAATCGACTAGTACTCGCATCAACATATGCTTGATAACAGACTTCCTCATGCATTATCCGATTAGCAGCATCCAGAGTTTGTGCGGTCTCCTGGACAATCCGATCCTCTGCTTCTTGAGCTTCCTTGACTATTTCCTGAATATCAATGTTCAGGAATTTGGCCAACTGCATATCTCGGTAGTCAAATTCCAGAGCAGCACGCTCAGTGGCCTGTGCCGCTATTCGATCTTTGAGTCTCTCTGCCTGTTGAATTTTATACTCCATCTATCGTTTCCTGTAAGCAACAGCAGCTCTTGCTTGACCCTTGGACAGTTCAACCCTGGCATCAGAGTATCCATCGGGTGCGAAGGTGGATTTGGGTAACCCTGCAGTCTTTGTGAGAGAACGGTATTCTCGGATGGCTTGAAGTCTGCACATCACTTGCTTATCCGAGAACTGTTTCATCCCCGGAACATGATCCATCCAATCGAAACACCAACGTTCCTCACGTCTCCAGAAGTTTAAGCCCTTAGCTGCCAAAACCAGTGTTTTTTCTTCAAAACAGAGTTGATGCATAATGTAATCACACTTCTTCCATCGTCGAAACTCTTCTCTTAACAAGCATCCTTTCGACGTTGATTCATCCAATACGGTATGGAATAAGTCAGCAATGGCTCTTTCCGTTTCGGATTGAACAAACAACTCTATTTCTTCAGCCATAGGTGTGAGATCAGAGTTGGGCAATTCTTCAGGATATACCGTTGCACACCATTGACCGATTCTCCGTAGATGATAGCGAGGTCCAGGCAAGCCATTGAGAGGCACTCGGAGAGGAGTATCTGATCCAGATGTTACCTTCCTCAGGTATTTGGCATTGAAAATCTCCTCAGATTCTCCATCAGAATC
>JAPKLW010001104.1:224085-234695 GCA_026898455.1 Plectranthus barbatus
TTACAAATAAGTCCTAAGGGAGATTTTAGGAATAATTTCCCAACAATGAGCTTATCAATCCTCAGTCCAACTTCGAGCCGTTCCACAAAGAAGACGCAGAGCCTTCGACGGACTGAAGAAGGAGTGAAGAATAACTGCCTTGGCGAGTGATCCATCTTACTGTGGAAAGAGGTTTCTACAGCAGCTGGCTATAGATCGTGAGGATTGTATCTTCATAACTTAGTGAATTACCAGATCTGATATCCGAAGAGTGGACGTAGGACTTAAGGCTTCGAACCACTATAATATCCTGTATCGTTTACAGTTTTATTTACATTTCGCACTTTACAGTTTTTCTAAAATATTTTGAAACCTTCAATACTTACTGCGTAAGTATTGAAGCTTATAAACTGTCTACTGTTAAAACTTGTAAAATTGTTATTCAAATCTGCTGGCTAAAATCAAACTGTGTTTTCAAAAACTGTTAACCACAAATTGCGATAGAAACTGAGTAGTCCATACTTTGAGTGTAATATAATTGATTAATTACTGCCGCTGCACATTATTTGTACTCTGATCCGGGACCAACAACCACGGATCAAATGCAAATAATAAAGTTGGTCCTCCTTATTAACTAATCCTTCGCTGTTCAACCCAGAACATAATTAATTAATAAAAAATTGTTTTCCTTTCACCAAGGAAAACAATGTTAACTCACCCCTTTATTGCCACGTTATTCGGAATGGGTTGCATTAGAACTAACATGATCCACATATTTAAGGTTTCAGACATTCATTAATCAATTTGGCATATAACAATCAGCCATAATTAATTAATATCTTATTTCCTGGGTAGTACCACTCACTCCTTTTAATCTATGCTTGAATTAAACAATTCAGCCTGTAGAATTTAGCATAAAGAACCATTTGAGCTCGTCAGGGAATGTCACCATCCTAAAATGGATATGATAACCTACACGTCTAGCCTAAGCCGACCACACAAATATTGCCAACAACCAAAATGCAGATATATATCAGAGTACATGTAAGACTCGCCATCATAGCATATCAAAGTGTGGTCAATCTTTGTGTGCCCCTTAACCTTCAATTAGGTTTAAGATCATAAGAAGTATGTTAAGGATCTAGCTCATTCATATGTCATTGAGAATGACACATCCCAATGTTGATCTCATCAATACGTAAAGATGTACCGACACACTCAAGTAGCTAGGATAAGCTCACTTATGAACTGATGTGCCGCAACTTAAACCAACAGCCTATCCAGGAACTGTCTCAGCCGTGATATTATTTATACTTCGCTAGGTCAATCGAACCATATGATCCGCTATAATCTCCTACACACCATATGATCATCCCTATCGGCGAGATAATAGGATATTATAGTTCGTTGTATGTTCATTGTTATATTATATAGCGAGCATTGTTGATGCAACACATATATGAAGACCACTATATAAAACACTTAATCACATATGCTTTCAGTATACAATTCCAACAAATCAAACATGAGACTCAAATTCCTATAACCTAATACTTCTTGATTCGACAGTATAAATTATATCATGCATTCATAATCCCACTATCAAATTTGACTTCTCACTCTTTCATTCAATAGTTAAATATCTAAATTAATATTCACCTCTGGGTGAATATTTGTATTTCACGAACTTAATTAAGTCTCAGTTGAACTTAAACGAACTTTTTAAATTTATTATTTTAAAAAATAATCATATTTCTCTATAGAAATGATTATTTTATTATTAAAAAATATCATATTTATATGTGAATTCGATATTTAAAAATATTTATCACTTTTGTTACTAATAAATTATGGAATTACTAATTTCACATACTAAATAATTTTATAATTGATACTAATTTTATCTAGTGTGATTGTTCATACAATCATGCTTTACAAAACAAACATTATAAAAGATATGTTTGATTTATTTAATAAACTAGTTCAAAATACTTTTATCAAGTTGAAATATAAATAATTCATAATTAAGGTAATTTGATTAACTTATCGTCTAGTGTTAATTGAGATGCGAATCCAGCTGATAAAATATTGTAAAATCTGCCAAATCGGTACATCTTATTTTCCACATGTCAAGTCTTGGAAAATGCACGCCAAGAAAGAAAGAACATACTCCCTCCGTCCCGGTCAAATTGTTCACATTTGACTGAGCACGATAATCAATGCATGTGAGTAGTAGTGGGTGATGGTGGGATGAATATTTTATTGATGAGTGTGAGAAATTTGCTATTTTAGGAAAGTGGACTAATATTATGGGACAGACGAAAAAGAAAATGTAGACAATTTACTTGGACGGAGGGAGTATTTGCTTAACAAAACATAAATTTCAACATTCAGCGTATAAATTCCCCATTTGTCACAATCCATTCAACCACTGCATCTTTTGTTTTTTCCGCCCGCATTCGCTGACTATTATTTACTGGGGTACAATCTCCAATGCATTACTAAAATTTACCTATATATAATAAAACTGAGTTAGCATTGAAGTTTATAAGATTAATATACCGAGAAAATAAAAGTTTCAGATCAAATACTCCCTCGGTCCTGTCAGATTAGTCCATATTTTCATTTTCGTCTGTCCCATTAGATTAGTCAACTTTCCTAAAATGGAAAAAAATCTAATCACATTAATAAAATATTAATTTCACTACACTCGCAAACATTAGTTTCTGTGTCGAAACCAAACTGAACTAATCTAATAGAACGGATGAGTATGAATTAGATCAGATAATTCGATAAAAAGGTTGGATACAAATATTCACTAACAAATTATTATAACAATATTTTGTTTTTTCCGCTAATTTATCAAACTCGGATTTTATTATTTATGTTTTTGATATTATTTTTATTTATTGTTGTAAAAATCCCTGCTTAGGACTGCCTAGACACCGTCTAAATTGCTTAATCTGCTTAGGCGCCGATTTATGTGGCCAAGAAAGTAGACTATGTGTCATATAATCAATTCGGACGGCCTATTTTTTATGTTTTCTTAAAAAAAATATATAATTTTAATTTTTATTTATAAATTAATACAATTATAAATATTAAATATGCAAAATCAGTTTACCGATTAACTTCCGCCTAGGCCTTGTCTAAACTCCTTTGGCACTAGGCTCCACCTGAACGCCTAAGAATTTTTACAACCTTATTTTTATTTGATCCAAATATTATAATGTGAATCATATTTATAATATCAAATAACTAATTATTGCACTCATATTATTTTTGCTGTATCGAGTATCTTATTCAATTTGTATTATTTTTATTGGATCGGAGTACCCTTAACCTATTTTGATAGCGTTAGTGTTTGTAGTACTTAACTTAAAATGTCCTATATTGATCCAAAATAATAATATGGATCATTTTATAATAGTGAGCATACATTTTCCTTATAAGCTAAGAAATAGTAAAACCTAATAAATAAAGTAAGAAAGCTAGACATGAGATAATGATGTAAATCACTTTACAGTAATGGCCTATACCTATCCTTACAAACTAATTTTATAAAAAAAATAAGATCCTAACATTACCAGTATGCAGTGACTAGTGGTTCTGAGAATTTTAATTTTTTTTATTTATAAAATTTCTGATAAAAATAAAATAATAAGAAATTGATCCCATATAATTAAGGTTGAGCTCCACACCATATAAACTCTACACCCTCATTGATTATTGAACCAAAATTATTCAATAAATATAAGGTTGCATTGTTCAAAATTGGAGCCTCATACAAAAATATTCCAACATGAATTCCATTGAAGAAAAACTCCCACCGCACGTGTTGATTTTCCCATTTCCGGCGCTGGGCCATATGAACTGCATGCTAAACCTAGCTCGTCTCTTCTGCTTAGCTGACTTCCACGTCACCTTCATCGTGTCCGACATCAACCACCGCCGCCTCCTGCAGTACACCTCCGTCCCCGCCACCTTGGCAGCCTATCCCGGATTTCAGTTCCGGGCCATCCCCGACGGCCTTCCTGACGATCACCCCCGTTCTGGTAAGCAAATCGTGGATATTGTTCCCGCCGTTACAAATACTATGGTCCCACTTTTCAAGAAAATGATGACCGATGAAGATTTCTTGGCCTCCGACCGCCGTAGGCCGGTTACGTGCTTCACCGCAGACGGATTTTTTGAATTTTCCTACGATTTTGCGGAGGAGAACGGCCTTTACTTGGTCACTTTTCGAACTCCTAGCGCCTCCTACTTCTGGGCTTATTTTCAAATCAATGATCTCATTCAGTCTCAAGAAATTCCTATTGGAGGTGATGTCTATCTTCAGTTTTATTTATTTTCTTTTTCTTTAATTTTAAAGTTACTAATTCGAGTTTATTATATATAAATAGATTTTATGATTATTTTTAATGTTTTACTCTTATTTGAAATATTAACTTTTATCCATTTTGAAGCATTCTATCAAGAGGTCTCTAAATGTCAAATATTTGTGGATATGACTCAATTAATTACTAAACTTAAATACCTCAAAATGAGAATTTATCTTTTTGATATCTTGTGAATAAATGTTGATAAGTTTTATGATATTATTATTAGTGTTCTGCAAAAAATATTACGGAAATCATAAATTTGATGTGCTATATAAAATATTTTAACATATACAAAAAGAAGACTACAGGATCACACCATGTATTTATATAATTTTATTTTTGAAAATTAAAGTTCTCTACCAACTTTACTCAAAACGCATAAATTTTAATTTAGAAAAAGATGAATGTATCAATGCTAATTTGAATCAAACATCAATATAAATCAGTTACAGAAAAATGAAAATATATACACTAAATGATTATAAATCCAAACTCATTACAATCAAATCCAATCAGTAGTTTTAAAATTATAATTTAAAATATCAAAAGAAGAAATTAATGTTCTTGAGGTGGCACCCAAAAAATTCTGAAAATGATCTCAAATGCTTTATTTCCATCTTACCTTAGGCCATATATTGTCAATCAACTCCTAGTTTTAAATTATGTGGCATATTAACTTGATGATTGGATTTTGCAGAAAAGTCCATGGATGGATTAGTGGAAGGCATACCAGGAATGGAAGGGTTCCTCCGCCGTCGTGACCTGCCAGGGTTTTTCCGCGTCAATGATGTAAATAACCCGTTTCTGCAAAGCTTAGCAGCAGCAACAAGACAAGCAGTACGAGCCCAAGCAGTCATATTCAACACTTTTGAAGATTTGGAGGGGTCGATCGTGTCTCTGATGCAAGAAAAGATGCCAAGAATCTACACTATTGGGCCAATCCATCAGCAGCTAAAATCAAGGCTTGAAGAGAAGAAAGCCGAGGTGTTGGTCGTTGCAGCCAATTTTTGGGCAGAGGATCGAAGCTGCATAGATTGGATGAACACGCAGCCGCCGAGATCTGTTATCTATGTCAGCTTTGGTAGCTTAACAATTGTGACAAGAGAGCAATTGCTCGAGTTCTGGCATGGCTTGGTTAACAGTTCCCAAAGGTTTTTGTGGGTCATGAGGCCAGATTCCGTCGACGGGAATAATCAAATTCCGATGGAACTAGTAAAGCGTAGTAAAGACAAATGTTATTTGGTGGAGTGGGCGCCACAGGAGGAGGTTCTTAATCACCCGTCCATGGGTGGATTCTTGACGCACAGTGGATGGAACTCGACTCTGGAAAGTATTGCAGCTGGTGTGCCGATGATATGTTGGCCTTATATCGGAGATCAAATGATTAATAGTAGGTTTGTGAGTGAGAGTTGGAATATTGGATTGGATATCAAAGATACGTGTGATAGATTTATTATTGAGGAGGCGATTAGGGAAGTTATGGTGGTGAGAAAGGAAGAGTTCGTGGAAAATGCAAACCGTTTGGCAAAATTAGCTGATATGGCTGTTAGCAATGGGGGTTCATCATATTGCAATTTCGATAATTTAGTCGAACATATTAAGTCATTGATAACATTATAAATCATCGAAACTTAATAATATATCATAAGATTAAGTAGTGCTTAAGCTTGTTCTTGTACTCTCTTACTTCAATTAAGAGTATAAAATAATGTATTGCTAGGAAGTTTGTGTCATACAAAGTAAAATATTGGAACAATGTATTATGCAATTCTCTTTCGAGTTTATGTTATTGATGTTGTGTCATTTTACGTCAATAATATTAAGTGCCCAAATCAGACCCTCTGGTTTATCTTAGCTTAAATGGTATGTAGATAGTCAATTTGAGTCAGGGTCGATCTCACGAAGAGTGGAGTCAAGCTATTCAACCTTCAGTGTCATGTGTGTTTCCTAGTTAACCTGCAAATACTTAAAAGAAGATATCAAATATTATAAAGTGTTCAGAGTGAATAAATATCAATATTGAGTTGTTGAGAATGGTGTTCAACTGTTTCTTGTAGTTGGTCAAATGGTAGGTAGATAGATCCCATGTTTTCTTCTAAGATCTTGAACTCGTCTCAACTCCAGGCATTGTCACTACAAGGAACGCTCCTAAGACAAAATGGACAACATAGAATACTACTATCATTAGGCTTCCACAGGAAATCGCATCCTTAGTCAACAACAAGGTTTCTACCATCCCAACTACTGATGACTTGGCTTGTTCACCCAAATAGTTCAGGCTAACCGTAGTTACCAAATTTCCCTTTTATTGTAGTTGGCCATCCTAACCTTAGTTCTTTCGCAACTGCATTAAGATCTAGGAACTCATTATAATACTAGGCTAACGACATTAGTTTCCAGCCTAGCTCAACCTAGCATTACCCTTCCAACACCTTACCTTTTTTTGCCACTCGTGAGTTCACTCGGATAAAGCTACCTCACTTTGGTTGCTAACTCCCCAGATCTACACCGATAGCCATCTTGAATAGCCTAAATGGATTGACTGGCTAGAAACTTAAAATTCTTAGGAATAGAACAAGAAGGAACTATGATGACTTGAGATAGACTTGTCTCGACCAAGTTAATAAACCTAGAACCTCTTACCCTACTTCTCAGCTTCTCAACATCTCCGGAACTAGGTATTTAGTTAAACATAAAGTAAATGAAATAAACAAAGAGATACAGTGAATTAACAAACTTCATAATAACCATGAAGAAATAGGATCCTTCAAGTATTACAATAATTCGATTTTCTACAGGAAGTATGAAAGTAAATATAAAACAAAATACTAAAACATAGAACATAAACTAAGTGAAATATGATCCAAAGTAAACATTATCTATGGCTTTTATACTAATTCCACGCAGAGAATACGCCAAGATCCTAGTTGATACGCTCTTTCCATATTTAGCACATTCCTTCCTTTGACCAATTCAATCCCGTAGATTCAGCCTTGAAATGAGCTCCGAATTCTGGCAGCTTGTTTTATGCAGTAGTAATAACACTTTCCATTTCTAGTCTTTATGTCGAATCGCCCAATACGAGGAGAAGTCTTCCATTGCATCTGAGTATGCTGATTCCTTCGAGTCTTTGGACTAGGCCACTTGGGCAATTCCCCTCAACAGTCCCAAAATCATCTAGAAATGACCAATTCCTCCACTTTCTCTATCCTAAAACTGAAGGGATTGCTGGCAAACTGAATTGCCAATCCATAACCTAGGTTGAAATCGAATATCAAAAATAAATTTCTATGTCTATGAATAATCCTACCATACTCCTATTGAAATGCAGAAGATAGTTTATGCGGAATATCTAGATTATAGAAACTATTGAACTTTGTGTGCAGGGATTTGATCCCCAATCCTCTTTCTCGCACAACAAGATTTAATTCTAAAAGATGAAGGAATTAAATCTAGTGAAATTAAACTAATAATTTCGAAACTAGAGAGAGAAATAAGAGATTGATTCTTCAGATCTGATCTTCTGATATGAGTGCCATCTCTGATTCGAAAATCTGGTGAAGACTCTCTCCGGATTTCGTGCCTATCGAGAAGCAGAGTTTCCTCCTTTCACAGAACAAGATCACCTATCACAACTCCCTATTACTGGTATGCTGCTTTGCAACTTATGATCTTGTTGTGTGTTATGATATGAGAGTCTGAGGGGTATTTATAGGATAAAATTGATCTCAGACGGGCTTGAGCTTTAATGGGCCAGACCAGGGACCAGAATACAAATAGCAAATAAGGTCTGTTAATTAATTAATTCTCATATTCAACCCATTATATCATTAATTAATTAATATTAATTTATGCCACCGGACCAGAGAATCAATATTTTCCTACCTATTTGCTATCACGTTATGAGGAACATGTTGCATTGGCTCGGAAAATTCCTATATTTAAGGTTAACAAACATTCATTAATTAATTTGAGCTCTGAAAAGCTTCCAAAATTAATTAACATTTTTTATTCCTGAATCAATCCACTCAACCATTTTCACTTATGCTTGAACTTAATCAGCATGCAGGACTTAGCATAAAGAACCTTTAGAGCTGCTCAGGAAATGTCACCATCCTATACTGTATATTGTTGCGTTGTTGTTGGGAAATTGTTCCTAAATCTCCCTTAGGATTTCATTGTAAAAGGATTTGTTGGATCAAACCTTAGTAAATGGTCGATCATTTGCTGAACTCTAGAATAGTCTAGCATATCTTGTAATGTCCTGTATAGGCCAAGTATTGAGTTGTAATAGACTAGTTTGCTAGAAGTTCTCCCAGCAGACACCGAAGAATGCTATATGCTAGAAGACATGTGATAGCAGAATGCTAAGGAGTTAGCATTTGCTAACATCCAGAAGATTGCTAAAGAAGCTAGCAATCAGAAGTCGAAAGAATCAAATACAATCAGAACAACTGCGGGAGTACCACCAGTCGAAAACATAACTAGCAGATTGCTAAGGATACCCATCTAGCAGATCGTGTTAAAGGAGCTTAGCAGAGCAAGACAGTCAAAAGCGAATGCTATACTCCCGTTCTGACAGAAGTACACACGGAGGACAAAGCTTTCCCGAAGTAGTTCGGAAAGTACTGTACGACGCCAAAAGCAACTGAAAAAGTCGAACCACTCTTGGATGAAGGAGCCGTTGTGTCTAACGGGTATGGAGATTCAAAGTTTGAATCTCCAAGTATAAAAGACACGTCCAAAAGTGAAAGACAACTACTACTTCTATCACTACCGACATTCGCAAACATCCTAAGTGAGAGATTCCTTTGACAAAGCGAACAAGTGAAAAGTAGTCAGTTGAGAGCACGAGATAAAGAGTATTCAAAGCCCTCAACAACCAGGAGTGTCTTCCATTGAATATCTGACACTGCTTTTTAGAGATTCTTTAACTTCGGTTGAGAATCTTCAATCATTGGGATACTTTCCATCCTAGGAAGATCCAACAGTCATTTCTGAAAGGGATTGACTTTGACGGCCATTAGCCGCAAACCAGAGAAGTTCAGAAGCAAACTATAAAAGCTTCACGACAGCGTAGGACAAGTTTCACGAAGGTTTAGCCCTTGACTTGGCCGAAGCTGTGGTCTGAGAAGAACGAAGTGACGGAGGATAGCTTTGCTGTGGCCGGTTCGAAAGTTCACCGCCTACTGCAAGTGCTCGGCGATTCCTTGTATTTTGTATACTTTCTTAGTGAAATTCTTAGCGCTTCGGCTAAGGAGTGGACGTAGATCTGTTTGGATCGAACCACTATAAATATTGTGTTCTTTCACCATTTTATTAATTACAACCCTAAGTTGGATTTGAAACCTAGCAGTCATACTGCTAGTGTATATCTGTGAAAGAAACCTTAATCATACTTTGAGCTTAAACAAACTTTAATAACGTAAGTGCAAGTGACGTTTACTTATTCCGCTGCATTTCGTGTTTCTGTTTGAACACGATGACTCTGATAAATTCGAACCAACAGTTGTTCCAGTAACAGACAGTCGCACAAAATTGCAACCACCTAAGATACAAATATACAAGTTCGACTTGAACTTTCCACCATAGTATCTCAAAGTGACACACAAACCTGTGTATACTTTCGTACCTTCGTTTAGGCATAAAATTACATCGAGCATCAAGATCAATATTCTTTTAATGACAGATAAAAGAATCAATCTTTCTTAGGTCCTATCAATGTGTACCACAGACACCAGACATACAAAACAACCAAAATAAGCTGCTTATTACCGCGTATGCTGCAGCTTATACCAACAATCTATCCTGGGACTATCTCAGCTGTGATACCATTTATATCTCGCAAGGTTAACCAATCCATACGATCTTATATGATCAACTACACACCTGATGATCTCCCTATTGACGAGATAAGAGGATACTTGCATTTGCGACTGATAAGTGCGTTATTTCATTCACTTATTAATGGATTTTTAGGTTGTTTTAATGTTTTTATTGTGTGTTTACTTGATTTTCTTAGCATCGTACTTGTTTTATGCTTGGTTTGTTTGTCATGGTGGAAAATGCAGGTTTTGGAGTTCAAAATAAACTAAGTATGGAGATTGCCATTTTTTGCCGTGCTCTCTGTATCGACCGACACACAGTGTGTCAGTCGACACAGAGGTCAAATGGAGTTGGTATTGAGAGTAGGTTTTCGGACGACATGTAGCACGCATGTCGATCGACACCCGTCATGTCGATCGACAT
>JAPKLW010001104.1:242019-261768 GCA_026898455.1 Plectranthus barbatus
GGGTTGCATTAAACTAACATGATCCACATATTTAAGGTTTTAGACATTCATTAATTAATTTGGTTTATGACAATTAACCACAATTAATTAATATCTTATTTCCTGATTAGTACCACTCACTCCTTTTCTCTTATGCTTGAACAAATCATTCAGCCTGCAGGACTTAGCATAAAGAACCTTGTGAGCTCATCAGGGAATGTCACCATCCTGAAACGGATATGCTTACCTAAACATCCAGACTAAGCAGGCCACACACAAATTGCCAACACCCAAAATACGGGTATAAGAGTACATGTAAGACTCGCCACCATGGTAAATCAAAGTGCGGTCAATCTGTGTGTGCCCCTTATCCTTCAGTTAGATTTAAGATCATAGGAAGTATGTTAGGGATCTGGCTCATTCATATGTCAATGAGAATGGCACATCCCACTGTTGATCCCATCAATACATAAACATGTACCGACACATCAAGTAGCTAGGATAAGCCCACTTATAAACCGATGTGCCGCAGCTTAGACCGACAGCCTATCCAGGGACCGTCTCAGCTGTGATACTGTTTATATCTCTCTAGGTCAAACGAACCATATGATCCTCTGTGATCTCCTACACACCATATGGTCATCCCTATCTACGAGATAAAAGGATATTATAGTTCGTTATATGTTCACATTTATCAGATAGCGAGAATTGTTGATGTAACACATAAATGAAGGCCAGTATACAAACACTTAATCATTTATGCTTTCTGTATACAATCCCAACAGTTAGTCTGAGTGCCATCCAGTTGAGGCTTTTCGCCTTCTCTCTGCGAGGCAAAGCTCAGTCATGGTTCTCTGCTTTGGATAAGAGCAGCGTCAAGACTTGGGAAGAATTGAAGAATGAATTCTTAACCAACTTCTTCCCACCAAGCGTCATCAGACAGAGGAGGAAGGACATCACTAGATTTTCTCAGAGGCCTTATGAGAACTTTTATGAGGCTTGGGAAAGGTATGAAGAGTTGTTGAGAGTGTTCCCTGGCCATGGATTATCTTTGGGGGAGCAAGCTGAGACCTTCTATGAAGGACTGAATGACAGAACTGTTGAACTGGTGGATTCAAATTTGGTGGACTCTACCATGACAAAGGGTCCCAAAAGAGCTTTGGATTTCTTTTAGAAGATGGAAAACAACAGTCACATATGGTCTAATGTCCGACAGGCACCAATCAAGGCTGTGGAGAAGGTGGAAAACCCCGAAGTAGATTTATTGGCAGAGATAAAGAAGCTGAGAGAGGACTTCACCAAGTTGGAAACTGGACAAACTGTTGCTGCTTCGATACAGTTCCATAATCTAGTGATGGTGATGTTGTGGATGTTAATTTTGTCCAACGAGGTGGCTTTCAGAATAACTACCGAGGAGGATATTCACAATACGAAAGCTACAACCAGAACTACAACAATAAAAGCTACAATCCCAACAATGCAAGAAACCATCCTGGTTTCTCGTATTCAAATCCTACTACTGTCGAGCAGCCGCGTGCTGGATTTAATGTGCAGAATGGGGCTATTTTGGAGATGAAGAAGCTAAACCTTGAGGAGATCCTAGCCAAGTTCATTAAAGGGTCCGATCAAAGAGTTGGAAAATCAGAGCATGATGTTGTTGGAATCAACACCAAGGTGGACCGGGTGGAGAAACATGTTTAAATGATTGAGACCAGGTCAGTCAGATTGCCATTTCCCTTAGAACTCAACACAAACAAGGGCATTTACTTGAGGGGTGGGAAGTATTACAAAGGACCCGAACTGAAAGGGGCCGAGTCTGAGGCTGAAGAAAATAGTAAAAAGGAGGAGGAACCTGCGGCTGATGCCTCTGTTTCAATTGACAGGGCCCCTATCAATCAACACAGATGCTACAATGTAACAATCAACATGGATGCTGGTGTGTCGGTCGACACACGTCCATATCGACCGACATAGCCGCCGGTTCTCAGTGAGAAGCTACCCCCGATGCTGTTTTCGCAACGATTTGCCAAGAAGAAGATTAATAAGAGGTATGAACGGTTTTTAGAGAATATGAAGAAGGTGCACATCAACATCCTCTCGTGGAAGCTTTGCAAGAGATGCCGGGGTACATAATATTCTTAAAGAATATGGTCTCTCAAAAGAGGCCAATGCTGCAGCACGAGATGGTGAACCTGTTCGAGGAATGCAGTGCTATTATTTAGAAGAAGATGCCTCTGAAAAGAGAAGATCCATGTTTATTCACTATTTCTTGTGTTATTGGTGGTGAGACATTCGGCAAGGTGCTTGCGATGCTGGAGTAAGCATCAATCTAATGCTGCTGTCGATTTTCAAGAGACTGAAGATTTGAGATATCAATCTTACTACTATCAATCTTCGGATGGCTAATAGATCGATCTTTAATCCTAGAGGAATTTTTGAGGATGTTCTGGTAAAGGTGAAAGACTTCATACTCTCTACTGATTTCGTTGTTTTGGACATGGAGTAGGGTCACAATATCCCGCTGATTCTGGGGAGATTAGTTCTGAGGACCGGAGGAAGCTTGATTGATATTTGAGATTGGAAGCTGACATTCCGAGTCAATGATGAGTCTGTGACCTTCTCTATATACCAATCCATAGAGAAACACGATGATGGGAGCTATCAGGAGGAATGCCATGTCATTGACAATTTTGATTCGGTCTTTTCTTCTCCTCTATTTTCTGTTGATTTTGACCATGATTTTCTAGAAAAATGTCTGCACCATTCTTTGTTTTCTCATACAGCATTAGATGAAGTTTGTTATGAATTTCTCAATTTTATTATGGAGCTTGATGCGAAGGAAGAGTTAACCAGGGCAAAGGAGAACAAAAGGGAGCCCCTACCAAGCCAATATGTGGAAGAAGGAGAAACAAATCGTGCAAAGTCCTCTGTTTTGCTCTATATGACCGCCAGGTCGACTGTAGCTGAAAATGGCTATGTCGATCGACACAACCTTTTTGACCGCACTCCCTTCTGACCCCTCATCCTGAATAAAGACGAAGAAGATTGCTTTTATTTCGGTCGGCACGACCACTGTTTCGATCGACACAACGGTTCTCGAGACCCAAATTCAGCCAGAACCACCTGTTCTGGAGCTGAAACCTCTTCCTTCTCATTTACAATATGCTTTCTCGGGTCCTGACAATACATATCCGGTTTTTATTTCATCTTTTCTCACTTCTACAAACTTGGAGAAGCTGCTACGAGTTTTGAGGGACCACAAGTCATCTATTGGATGGACACTGGCAGATATCAAGGGAATCAATCCAACAGTATGCCAGCACAAGATCATTCTAGAAGAAGAGGCTAAGCCGAAGAGACAAGCTCAGAGGAGACTCAACCCTGCTATGCAAGAAGTCGTGAAGAAGGAAGCACTGAATGTTCTGGACAACAGGATGATCTATCCCATATTCGATAGTCAATGGGTGAGTCCGTCATAGGTTGTTGCCAAGAAAGGGGGGATGCAGATTGTGAAGAACAAGGATGGCAAAGAGGTAGCGACGAGACCAGTCACAGGATGGCGGTTCTGCATTGACTACCGAGCTCTGAATGCCGCCACATGCAAAGATCACTTCCCTCTACCCTTCATCGATCAGATGCTTGACAGATTGGCAGGTTATCCTTACTACTATTTTCTTGATGGATATTTTGGTTATTACCAAATTGCAGTGGCCCCGGAGGATCAACATAAGACAACTTTCACTTGCCCATGTGGAGTCTTTGTCTACCGGAGGATGCCTTTTGGTTTGTGTAATGCACCTGCTACTTTTCAGTGGTGTATGATGTCTATCTTCCATGATTTTATTGAAAATATTATGGAGGTTTTTATGGATGACTTCTCTGTCTTTGGTAGCTCATTTGATGTTTGCTTGCAGAATTTAGCTACTGTGATGGAGAGGTGTGCTGAAACAAATTTGTGTTTAAACTGGGAGAAATGCCACTTCATGGTGAAAGAAGGAATTGTACTAGGGCACCGAGTATCCTCTGAAGTATTAGAAGTGGATGATGTGTTGCGAAAACAACACTTACTCAAGTTAAATTTTATTAATCCAAGGTTCTTTTCAACTTCGCCTGATAGAATACTCCATACTCGTATGGAATGTTTGTAGTTAGGAAAAACATAAATCGTTGAGTTTTCCTATTAGGTTTTGTTGAATCAAAGCCTTAGCGTTTGGTCCATCATTGCTGAATTCTAGCATAGTCTAGCAACGCGTGTAATGTCCTGTATAGGGTGAATATTGAGTTATAATAGAATAGGTTGCTAGAAGCACTTCAAGTATATATCAAAGAATGCTAAAGAGAATGTTTGCTAAGGCGTTAGCAAACATATGATAAAGGAAGAGACTGCTAAGAAGGATCATCTTAGCAAACATAAGGAGTTTAGCAGGATGCTGAGGAAGTCAGCATCTGCTAGAACATTTCAGAGGAATCGAGTGCTAAACCTTGCTGAAGCGTCAGCAGTCAGACTCTAGCAAAACCAGACCGCTAGAAGAGAGTTAGCAATCAAAGGCCTAGAAGATGGTTCTGAGATTACTTAGCAAAGCGAAGTAGTCATCAACAAATGCTACACTCCCGTTCTGACAAAAGTACACACAAATGACAAAGCTTTCACAGAATGGTTCGAAAAGTACTGTACGACGCAGAAAGCGACTGGAAAAGTAAATCCACTCTTGGACGAAGGAACCGTTGTGTCTAACGGATATGGAGATTCAAAAGTTGAATCTCCAAGTATAAAAGACAAGTCCAAAAGTGAGAATCAACTACTGCTTTATTCACACTTTACTCACGAACTCACACTCAAGAGATTCTTCAGACAAACAAAGTGAAAGTAGTCACGAGAGCATTTAACAAGATAAGAAGAATCTTTAAAGCTCTCAACCACCGAGTGTCCCCTACATTCAAGATCTGACACTCAAGTGTTTTCATTGAATTTCTTTTAAGGATTCAATCATTGGGATACCTTCCGATCTTGGAAGCATCCAACAGTCATTTCTAACTAGATCTGACTCCGACGGGCATCTTGCCAAAAACAGATAAGTTCAGGAGAGAACTATAAAAACTCCCATCACTGTCGGCGAAAGTCAAGTTTTAGGAAGGTCCCGCCCTTGACTTGACTGTAGCTGAGTCAGACTAAGAACTGCGAAGTAATGGAGGATCGTTGTGAAGTGGCCAGTTCGAAATCTCACTGTTCTACTACACGGAAAGGATGATTCCTTGTACTTTGTATACTTAGTGAAATTCTTAGCGTTTCGGCTAAGGAGTGGACGTAGATCTATTTGGGTCAAACAACTATATATACCATGTTCATTTACTGTTTTACTACGCAAGAGATTTTAAACCTAGCAATCGTATTGCTAGTGTATAACTGTGAAGAAATCTTAATCAATCCCTGAGTTTAAATAATCTTTAATGGAAAACATAAGTGTAAATGATGTTAAATCATTCAGCTGCAGTTTGTGTTCTTGTTTAAACACGACGACTCTGGTATATCAGGACCAACAAGTGGTATCAGAGCCAGGTTGAAAAATCGACTGCTTCTGAGTCGCTTAAGACGAGATCTATCTTTTCCTTGCACTATTACTTGTTTTTCTGTGTCTGTCTAGCTCAGGAAACTACTTAAGGCGTGAACAAAATGTTGAATCACTCACTTGGGAAGTACTCAAAGGAGAACTTCAAGTCATGGAAGAAGCTTGCTCTAATACAGCTTCAAAACATACATCCTGAAATGGCAGATGTGCTTGAAAGAGGTCCAATTAAAATTATGAAACCTAACACTTTTTTAGGACCTGCTGCTGCTGGAGAAGAACCAAGACCTCAAATGGTTCCAAAGCCATATGAAGAATACACAACAGAGGACAAAAAGAGAGCCCAGTTGGAACACGTGGCAAAGAAGCTAATCTATGACTCTCTACCAAAGTTGATGGTTGATAAAGCGCTTGACTTTGATACTGCTATAGAAATGTGGGAATATGTCTGCGAATCATCCCGAGAAACAGACCAGATGAAGCGTAACAAGCTACAGGTAGCTGTTGACAAATGTGAATCATTCTCCATGATTGCAGGTGAATCTATACAAGACATGGAAGAACGATTCAATACCATTATAGGAGAACTTCGCAATCTGGGCAAAGAATATGGAAACGGGGAAATGAACAACAAGATTATCTCTAAACTACATCCAAGGGATGATTGGTTCGCAAAGATGACGAGCTTGAGTGAAAAGGACCTCAACAATATGTCTACATCCAAGGTATTTGCTCAACTCAAATCTTACGAGTTTATTATACAGCACTCAAAAAAAATGAAGCGGCCGTGGCACAAGCTTCATCAACACTCGCTGCTAACTCTGAGGATCTAGCGTTCTTCGCTAAGAAGGACTTCAACAAGTACAAGATGAAGAAGCCTTTCTATAAGCAAGAAAGACCTGCTCCAGCGTCACCAACAAAGGAGGTTGTTTCAACCTCAGGCTCTCAACCTGTTGATCTGAAGATCAGTGAGCTGGAAGAGCAGATGAAGAAACTTCAGAAGCTGATGATGGAAGCTAAAGCTGAGAAGGAGGCCAAAGAAATCCAGCAATCATCATAATCTACCCGCTCAGCAGAGCGAAAGCCTAGGACGTGCTTTGAATGTTGTTCGCCAGATCATTTAAAGCATGAGTGTCCTAAAGTCAGCAAAGAAGAGAGAGAGCGTCTGAAGCAAAGATTTGAAAGACGTGCTGTCAAAGCAGTCACCAGGGCGTTGCTGACAAGGACAGAGGCTTCTGACATTCCGGAAAATGATGAGAAGTAGTACTATTCCTCAGAAGAAGAAGATAACGTGGAAGCTCTGTTCGTACTAATGGCAAATATTATCGAAGATCAGTTTGCTGATGCTGATACCGATGCTGAGCAGAGTAGTGAATCAGCCCTAGCCGCTGAAGAAAATGAGTTACTAATTACCAACACTTCTAGCATTACAGTCATGAATGAATTGGAAGAATCCTTTTTTGATTCTGAGGAAGATTACTTGACGAAGCTTTCAATCGAGTTCTCTAAGATGTATGAGATCAAAAATGCTATCGTTGGTGAAAATGCCTCACTCCAATTAAATATTCAACTTTTAACCGAGGAAGTCGAAAGACTGAGATAAGAAAGTGAGGAACTTTTAAAATGGAAAGCAAGTTTCTTTCAATTTTCAGAAAAGTGTCAAAATTTAGAAAAAGAAAATCTTGCTTTGAAGTGTACACCTAGAGAGGACTGCATTTGTACGTTTACATCCAGCAAGGCAGCTCTAAATGCCATTGTAAGCCGACAAAGACACCATAAAGACAAGTCTGGGCTTGGATGTGAATCCTTGAAAAAGATTCCAAACACTCATGCTAGTTCCTATACGCAGAAACCAATCTTATTTGTATCTGCTGGAACTATCACTGCTGAAAAAGGAAAAGTAATTGTCATTGCTGAATCCTTCAATGCTAAGCCAATTGCTAAGAAAAAGAATGGACATCTGCAGAATGCGTCTGTAGGATCTCAGTAGAGGTCTTCCGCAGAGACTGCTAGGTATTCATTTGCTAGATCTCAGCAGAGGCATAAATCAGAATCTGCTAAGTATACATCTACTGGACCTCAGCAGAGGAACCTAAAGATGAATGCTATGCATGAATCTGCTAAGCCTCAGCAGAGGAATAACAGAAAAAATACCAAGTACGTATTTGCTGGACCTCAGCAAAGAAATCCGAGAGCATATGCTAAACCATATTCAGCAAAACCAAGGAATGCTGAGCGTTCTGTTCCCAATGCAAGGACAACAAATCCTGCCTTTCACCAAAGAAAGCAAGATCATTACAATGCTGTAATGCCTATATATCAGCAGAACACGCTACATAGGAGGAACACCTATGTTAGGCCAGAGCCCAATTCATTTATATTTTAAAGGGAAAGGAAGGCTAAGCACACCACTACACCTAGATACAACAATGTTAAACATGTTAAACCAAAAGTCGAGAGACTGGTAAAAAGTGAAATCAAGAAGAAAGTCAAGAGGATCACTAAGATGTGGGTTCCGAAAGGAACTTTGATCCATGATAATCCTGCAGGACCCAACACTAAACGAGTACCAAAATCAACCTGACTGAATTGTAGGGACAGGATCCAAGTGCTACAACAATGAGCATATCAAACGAGTGGGTCCTGGACAGCGGTTGCTCCGCACACATGACGGGAAATGGAGACCTATTCTCTGATATACGAAGACTATACAATGGTCCCAAAGTCAACTTCGGAGACAACAACAAAGGGGAAGTTATTGGGAGAGGGTGCATTGAACGCAATGGATTGAGAATCATCAAAGTGGCACTTGTCTCCAACCTGAAACACAATTTACTTAGCATAAGTAAACTATGCGAGAACAGGTACACCGTATCCTTTGTCAATACTGGTTGCTCTATTGCTGACGCCATTACAGGAGAAGTGAAGCTCAGAGGCATCCGCAAGGGTGGCCTATATATTGTTGATTGGCAGAGTGGCCAACAACATTTTGCTTCATAGCCTTGAATAAAGAAGAGACAACATGGCTGTGGCACAAGAGGTTTAATCACTTAAACTTTAAAACTATTAATTACCTTGCCAAGAATAAGCTTGTTGTAGGTCTGCCCACTGAAACTCTTCGCAAAGAAGGAGTGTGCAAAGCTTGTCAACAAGGAAAGCAGACCAGATCTTCATTCAAGACCAATCTTGAGAAGGGGACGTCACAAATGATCCTAGAACTACTACATATGGATCTTTTCGGTCCTGTCAACCCACCCACTGTAAGTAAATGATTGTATACTCTCGTGGTGGTCGATGAGTTTTCCAGGTACACATGGGTACGCCTATTGAAGACCAAAGATGAGGTTAAGCTCATTCTACCGGAGCTAATCCTCAAGGAACAAAACAACAAAGAAGTTACTGTGAAAAGGATTCGTTCCGATAATGGAACTGAGTTCTGTAATGGAGTACTTATGGATTTCTGTGCTGAAGCTGACATTGCACATGAGAAATGTACTGCTAGGACTACTCAGCAAAATGGGCTAGCTGAAAGAAGGAATCAGATGTTGAAGGAGGCCGTTCGTTCAATGCTAGCAGACTCCAAGCTACCTGCTAAGTACTGGGGTGAAGCGGTGATGATGGCTTGCTATACACAGAATAGGAGTGCTTTCACTAGCAGATTTAACAAGACTCCCTATGAAGTTTAGAATGGTCGTAAGCCTTCTATAACTCATCTTCGTGCATTCGGTTCTACATGTTATATTCACAATAACGGAAAGTCAAAACTTAATACTTTCTCACCTAATTCAGATGAGGGTGTACTTCTTGGATATGGTCACCCCACTCACAAAGGTTATCGAGTATTAAATAAGACTGCTGGAATTGTGGAAATAACATGCAATGTTATTTTTGATGAGTCTACTTTAGTGCGCAGAGCTGTTAAAGAAAAGGTGGATAGCAATCATGAGACTAATGATGTCAATGATCAAACGTTCTTAAATTCTTTCGAAAACATGCTTATTGATCCGACTAAGTCTATGAATGACTGCAATCCAAACAAGACGCACTCAGCAGGAGACCAGACTGCTGACCAGGCCAGTGATGCTAATGATCATGTTGAGGCCACACCTATTCATCTCAATGATGGACCAAATATCTTGGAAATGCTTGATGACGAAGAGGAGGAGATATCAAAGCCAACTCCAAATGGGGAAGAAGACATAGCTGCGAATGAAGGTCTTGGCAGAGGTGCTGCTGAGATTCCAGCTGCTGAAGGACCTGCTGAAGAGGCTCCCGTTCCTGAAAATCCAGTAGCAGAAATTCCAGTTGCTGACGTACGCGTTGCTAACAATCCAGATGCTGAGCAGCAGGAGGGTGCTTCGGAGAACATTGTACTAGACGATGATCGCGCAGGGGAAGGAAATGCTGCCAGACCAGTCAGACCAACATGGTTGCGCGCTCATCCTCTTGAAGATATTCTAGGAAATGTCAATGATCCTATTTTGACGAGACAAGGGAATGCGATGTTAGCTTGCTACATTTCTCATGAAGAGCCCAAGAAAGTTGAAGAAGCCTTACGAGATCCAGATTGGGTGAATGCTATGCAAGAGGAGCTTGCTGAATTCACACGAAATAATGTGTGGGAACTAGTAGACAGGCCAGAACATCAAAGTGTTATAGGCACGAAATGGGTGTTCAAAATAAAAAGGACGAGACAGGCCTAGTAGTCAGGAACAAGGCACGACTCGTGGCCAAAGGATATAAACAATGTGAAGACATAGATTATGATGAGACCTTTGCTCCATTAGCAAGGCTTGAGGCAATCAGACTATTTCTGGCGTATGCTGCATATCACGAATTCAATGTGATGCAAATGGATGTAAAGAGTGCCTTCTTAAATGGTGAGCTCAAGGAGGAAGTCTATGTTGAACAACCACCAGGCTTTGAGCAAGGAAACCAGGTCTATAGGCTCAGGAAAGCTCTGTACAGTTTGAAGCAAGCACCAAGAGCATGGTATGGGACTCTATCTAAGTTCTTACTTGCCAATGGATTTAAGAAAGGGAGGATTTATCAGACTCTTTTTCGCATCGAAGACGGAGCAAGTATTCTTCTGGTACAAATATATGTCGATGATATTATTTTCGGATCAAAAAATCAAGAATTATGTGATAAATTCTCCAAATTCATGACCATCAATTTTCAAATGAGTATGATGGGAAAGATGTCATACTTTCTCGGACTGCAAGTCCAGCAGTCCAGCGAAGGAATCTTTATTCATCAGAAGAAGTATACTCACGACTTAATTGTGAAGTATTGTCCAGAGAAGACTAAGAGCTTAAGAATTCCAATCAGCACCACGTGCATTGCTGCTCTTGAGAAGGAAGGAGAACATGTGAATCCCAATCTCTACAGGGGCATAACTGGTTCATTGCTATACCTCACGGCAAGCAGACCAGATATATCATATGTCGTTGGCTTATGTGCGAGATATCAAGCAAATCCCAACAAGACTCATCTTGATACTGCCAAGAGGATTGTGAGATATTTAAAGTGCACAGAAGGTTTGGGAATTTGGTATCCAAGATCCGATGGTCTAGCACTTAGTGGATATTCGGATTCAAACTTTGGAGGATGCAAGATCGATAGAAAGAGCACCAGTGGCACATGTCAATTTCTTTGACACAAGCTGATAAGCTGGTTCAGCAAGAAGCAGCATTCGGTAGCAACGTCAACCACAGAAGCAGAGTATGTTGCAGCTGCTAGTTGTTGCTCACAAATCTTATGGATAAGGCAACAATTGCAGGACTATGGGATTTCTCCAGAATGTGTGCCAATCTATTGTGACAACAACAGTGCAATGTGCATTACAAAGAACCCAATCCATCATTCAAGGGCTAAGCACATTGACATTCGTCACCACTTCATCAGAGATCATCAAGAAAAGAAGGACATCGACGTGCGATATATATGAATTGAAGATCAGATAGCAGATATATTCACTAAACCTCTAGCAGAATCCAGATTCAAGGAGTTATGCATTAAATTGAGTCTCATGGAGTTAGACAATGCTTTGGATGAATGAAATGTTACTCTCATTCTTTCTGAATTTATTGGATTTCTTCTAGCATATGTCTATTGAGTGATGAATTCGTATGCTGAGATAAATGCTTTGCGGTTGGATATTTATATGAAATAACACTCAGATGCACGACTATTGTAAAGAGAAAATTCATTTCATTACTTGAAACTTCATTTACAAAAGGGGATGGGGGAAAAGCAAAAACAACAACAACATAATTTTTTTAGGGGGAACGAGGCCTGTACGGGAAGAAGTCAGCTTCCAGAAGGTTAGATCGGCCTTCTGCTATCCCAGGAAAGCTCTGCTCCAGCAGCCAGCTGAGCTGCATTCCATTCAGCAGAGGCACCGAAGGATAAAGCTGAACGCAGTCTTGAATGCCGCTGAAGATGTAGCCCGCCCTGATGGATTTATATACTGAAAGCATTATGATTGGTATATTATGTACAAGGTTTATTAGTTAATATACTGGGAATCATAATTGTTGTATGTTCGTCTCCTGTCTGAATTAACAAACATGTGTCGCAAACACAATTATCCTCTTATCTCGTCGATAGGGAGATCATACGGTGTGTAGAAGATCACGGAAGATCGTATGGATCGTTTGACCTAGCGAGATATAAATAGTCATCACAGCTGAGACAGTTCCAGGATAAACTGTCGGTATAGGCTGCAGCATATGCGGATAAGCATCTTATCTTGGATGTCTTGGTATGCTGGTGTGGGGCACACATTGATGAGGACCTAAGTCAAGATCGATTCTTTTATCTGACATTAAAAGAATCTAGATCTTTATGACTCGATGGAATCTTAAACCTATATGAGGATACAGAAGTATACATATATTGTATATCACTTTGAGTTGTAGAGAGGGTTCTAGTTGAACCTGTACTTCTGCAGTCTTGGGTGATATCAATCTGTGTATGACTGTCTGGTATCTGAACTAGGTAACCACATCCAGTATAGGATGGTGACATTCCCTGAACAGCTCAAAAGGTTCGTTATGCTAAAGTCCTGCAGGCTGATTAAGTTCAAGCATAAGTGAAAAGGTTTGAGTGGATTGATTCAGGAATTAAAGATGTTAATTAATTAAATAGCTTGTCAGAGCTTAAATTAACTAACGAATGTCTGTAACCTTAAATGTGGGGATAAACCGAGTCCAATGCAACCCGTTCCTCAAAACGTGGTAGCAAATAGGTAGGACAGTATTGATTCTCTGGTGGCATGAATCAATATTAATTAATTAATTATATTCTGGGTTGAATATGGGAATTAATTAATTGATAGGCCTTATTTGCTATTTGCATTCTGGTCCCTGGTCTGGCCCATGATAACTCAAGCCCAATAGAAGCCAAGAATTTCCTATAAATAGGCCTCAGTTTCTCAAACCTCAATAAACCTACAACTCATAAGATCACAAGTTGCACACAGCAAACCAGAGCATTGGGAGCTGTGGTGATCGATTGAGTTTGAGATACGAGGAGGAAATTCTGCTTCTCAACCGGGCAAAGGATCTGATAGATAATCTTCACCAGATTTTCAGATCGAGTTGGGATACAGATCAGAAGATCAGATCAGGAGGATTCTTCTTCTTCTCTCTCCTCTTATTTTCGAAAATATCTTATTTATTTTCATAGATTAATTTCCTCAATCTGTTAGGAAATTAAATCTTGGTGCGTGGGAAAGATCAAAGGGCATCTCCGCGCACGCGTTCTTCATCGTTCATCAATCCAGGTATTCCACATAACCTTCTCATGCATAATAATATAGGAGCATGATAGGATTGTTCATAGGCATAGCAATTTATTTTGATATTCCAATTAACGATCCTTGGCAAACGGACTTCGTGATTCAGTTCACGAATCCCTTCAATTGGTATCAGAGCCAGGTTAATTAATTGGCTCTATCGGAAAAATAATATTGCCTATGAACATGCATGATTATTATTATTGATTGCATGCAATGGATTGTTTGTGGATTGATCTTATGTTTTTCGTCCTCGTGGTTCCTCGGGTTAATCCGCCCATTTATATGGATTCGTTTTTTACCCACAAGATAAATCCGTGGTTAGATTAGAATTTTTAGATTGTAATTAGAATTATCCCATGTATTTTTATTTTCAAAAAAATTAAATCTGTAAAACGAAGAATGAAGAACACGAAGAATGAAGGACCGCACGACGGCGCCGGCACGGCAGCAGGCCATGCACGGCGGTCGCGCGCGGCGAGGGGCACGGCGGCGCAGGCGCACGACGGCCCGGATGGCGGCGCAGCCGTGCGGAAACCCTAAGGTTTCAGCGCGCGGCGCGCGCGCACGATGGGCAGCGGCCGCGCGGCCCACACCTGGCCAGGCGACGGTGCAGGGATTGCGGGATGGCGATGCGGGGCGGCGAGGGGCCTGCCGGAGGCGCGGACGATTGCGGTCAGGGCGCGACGGGGGCACGCAGCGTGGTGGAACCCTAGGGTTCGCGCGCGCAGCCCTGCGCGCGTTCGCAGCGGCGGGCGGGCGCTCCCCGAACGGCGACGGCGCGATCCAGTGGTGTGGAGGTGGCTCGGTGCCGGCGACGCGGGCTGGGACGGCGGCTGGGCGTGCGGCCGGACACGGAAAACCCTAGGGTTTTTCGCGTGGTTCGCGTGACCCCGGTTCGATCCTTGCGCAATTCCGGTGAGTCACGGAGGCCAACAGAAGAGAAGAAGAGTGAACGGCGTTTCGGGCAACGGTCGGGGCAAGCCGGGGTGGCGGCATGCGAAACGGGCAACGGTCGGAGGAGGCGGTATCGCTGACTGCATCCATGCATGTACGTGCATGGCTGTTGTGCATGCCAGGAGCCCTCACGATGACGGCGGGTTGCCGGCGATGGTGCTTCGCCGGTGGTGGCTCGTCGGGCCGAGTTCTCGCGGGCTATTGGGCTTGCAATGTGTGCCTAGGCCCGTGATCTTGTTAACTGGCCCAGTTGTCCAATTTTCTGATGGATCAAATCTTGGAGGCCCAAGTTCAGAAAATAAATCCAGATCTCAGTCCAAGTAGTGGGAGCCCAGTCGAAGATCTGTAAACTAAATTCCAACTTGTAATAGTTAGATTTATTTTGTTTTGTATCATGGGGCCACGAGGACATTTTTTATTTGTTTTAATTATCTGTCTTCGCATGATATACGTGTTTAAAATAATTGCGCAACATATCAGCATGTTGTAGATAATAGAGAGCACGTTTACTGCTTTTATTTACGGCTTTAAAGCATGCTATGTGATTTATTTTATGTAATTAATTATGACTATAAATTCGGGGTTCATGCTTTGCATGATAGAATTTTAGCAAACGTTATAATTATGGCTACATAAAATAATCTGTGCAATTGAACCTTATGAACTGAAAATTACTAAGCTCATAATTTAGTAAGACCTCCACAAAGCGATCCTTTATTGGAAGTGGATAATTTATTAGGTAAACGTCTACATGTGTAGCTTACTTAATTTATTGTTCATAAGTTCTAATAGATAGGATTTCTTAAAACAAACATTTATTTCATGTGAGAAGTGGGAGTTCATGCGTAAACGTCTACATGTGTAGCTTGCGTATTGAATTTTCATAAGTTCTCTAGGGATTGAATTAAATGAGACAACCTTATTATAAGGGATCAGGTGTGTCCTTATATGGGAGGGTTGGCTTTGGTGGTAAGCTAGCTTAGATATTGTCCAGAGTATAACTCATATGTGAAGTCCCTGCTCAGTAGGATAATATGGTCCTAAGTTAGTCTCCAATTATTAATTCCATTTGTCTAAGGAACCCGGGCATGGATTGGAATTAAAGGACTGGAATTGAAAGATGCAGTCTGGTTAGGTGTTTTGTTGTAAACGTCCACATGTGTGGCTTGCAATAGTAACACTTAGGCAAATTGGAGGAAACATTAATATTGCTTTATCATAAGGTTTCAATATTTAATTGTTTCAATGTTCTGCGACTATGTTTTAATTGGTGTTTTAATTTATTGTTTTCAGACATGTCTTTACCAAACGTAATCAATATCTTAGCACAAAACCAATTAACCGGTCCCAATTTCCAAGAATGGAAATGCAACTTGGATTACATCCTTGTCGCAGAGGAGCACAAGTTTGTTCTTGATAAGCCTCATCCGGCTGAACTCACTAATGCATCGACTGATGAGGAAAAGAGCTACTATAACAAGTGGCTCAAGTCAAACAATATAGTGAAATGCTATATGATGACTACGATGTCCAAGGTGCTTGCACAACAGCATCACTCATATGAGAATGCTAGTGACATTATGGACAGCCTCATAGCGACTTATGGTGAGTCAGACCGAGCTGTCAGATTCAATCTCATGAGGGAAATCGTGGGAAAGAAAATGGCGGAAGGAAGCTCGATCAGAGAGCATGTGGTGGGTATGACTCATCTTATGGATGAGCTTACACTGCATGGGGGAGGTATCGATGCGGAAGCGCAGGTTGATATCATCCTAAACTCTCTGCCAAAGTCCTATGAGAACTTTAGACTGAATGCTGTCATGAACAAGAAAGAGTACACTTGATGGCAGCGGAATCAGTCATGCAGCCAGAAAAGGTTGCTTTGGCTACTTCTAGTAATCGTCCTGTTGCGCTGGTTGGCAAGAGGCGCAAAGGAACGTTTAAGAAGAAAGCCAAAGGTACAACCTCTGGTAGAAAGTCAAAGAGGACACCGGGCGTGCCTGCTAAAAGAGACAAGTGCTTCAGGTGTGGCAAGGCTGGTCACTGGAAGAAAGATTGTCAAGTCAGGAAGACTGGACAAGGTGCGTCATGTGCATTTATAACGGAAACATGTTTAGCATCAGTTTCTACCCATTCTTGGGTAGTGGATACTGGAGCTACTGACCATGTTTGTTATACTTTGCAGGGGTTCAGGCCGACAAGGCAGCTGAAGCATGACGAGATTACCATCTCAATGGGCAGCGGAGAACGAGTCTCAGTAGTAGCCATTGGAGATTTTACTTTATGCTTTGAAAACAATGTTCTGATTTTGAGAGATGTTTTATATGTGCCGGTTTTTCGGCGGAACTTAATTTCAGTTTCCAAGTTATTTTGTGATGGATATTCAGTTATTTTTGATAGTGGAGTTTCTATCATTGGTAATAACGGTGTTATCTGTCATGGCAAACTGATTGACTCTCTCTATATCATTGATTGTATGCATAAATCTTCCGTGAATGTTGCAAACTCATCTAATAATAATAATCATTTAAAGAGAAAGTTTTCTTCCGATGAGGATCAAACATATCTCTGGCACTTGAGACTAGGTCACATCAATCTAAAGAGGATAAAGAGATTAGCATGCCTCTTGGATTCTTTCCAAGTGGTACCGCATCCAATCTGCGAGTCCTGTATAGAAGGAAAGATGACGACCAGGCCTTTTAAGGCAAGTCAGTCTCGAGCAGAGGACGTGTTGCAGTTGATCCACTCTGACTTATGTGGACCAATGTCCACGCAAGCTCGTGGAGGGTATGAGTATTTCGCCACATTCATTGACGATTACTCAAGATTCGGATACGTCTATTTGCTTCGCCATAAGTCTGAATGCTTTGACAAAATCAAAGAATTCCGGACTGAGGTAGAAAAGAAGCTTGGTAAGACTATCAAGACACTACGATCAGATCGTGGTGGGGAATACCTCAGCAACGAGTTCTTGCAGTACTTGTCAGATAATGGGATTACATCCCAGTGGACTGCACCGGGAACCCCTCAACAAAATAGTGTAGCGGAAAGAAGAAATAGAACTCTCTTGGAAATGGTCAGGTCGATGATGAGTTATGCAAGCTTGCCGATTTCGTTTTGGGGATATGCGTTGGAAACAGCGGCCTATTTGCTTAACCTGGTATCTTCTAAATCGGTTCCTAAAACACCTCTGGAACTCTGGTATGGTCGAAAACCAAGTTTGAACAGAGTGAGGGTTTGGGGTTGTCCAGCATATGTGCTGACAAAGGAACCTGATAAGTTAGAAAGCAGGGGCAAGCTGATGCTGTTTGTAGGATATCCCAGGCAAACGAAAGGTGGTAACTTCTATTGTCCTGAGAATCAGAAAGTCGTTGTCAGTACCAACGCAAGATTCTTGGAGGACGAATATGTAAGAAACCACAGATCCAAGAGTGAAATTATTCTCCACGAGCTTGAGAATAAAGAAGCAATTCCATCAGGAAAGCCCAGTGTAGTGGTAAATCCACCTATAACAGGTGAGAATATACCAACACTGCCACTAATGCAAGGTATGGGACAAACGCGTACTGTGCCAACTACTGACACAGCTCAGATGCCTCGTCGCAGTGGGAGGGTTAGTCACCAACCCGAGATGTATATGTTCGTGGGAGAGTCTTCTGACTTGATCCTGGAAAACGGACTAGATGATACCGATCCCTGGACATATGACGAGGCGGTATCTGATAAAGATGCGGACAAATGGCTGATCGCCATGGATTCTGAAATAGAATCCATTACTGCTATGGATGTATACCAGAAAACTGATTTGCCGGATGACCATCGAGCCATAGGGTGCAAATGGGTATACAAAAGAAAGAAAGGATCGAATGGGGAAATTACAGCTTTCAAAGCAAGGCTGGTGGCGAAAGGTTATAGTCAGAAAGAGGGTGTAGACTATGACGAGACTTTCTCACCGGTAGCCATGCTTAAGTCCATTCGAATACTCCTGGCCATAGCAGCACATAAGAACCTAGAAATCTGGCAGATGGATGTCAAAACCGCGTTTCTAAACGGGTACCTTGAAGAAGGTAGGGACATCGATATGCAACAGCCAGAAGGTTATGTGCAGAAGGGCGAAGAACATTTGGTCTGGAAGCTAAGGAAGTCGCTGTATGGACTTAAACAAGCTTCACTGTCATGGAATCTCCGTTTTGATGAGGTGATTAAATCTTATGGATTCTCACAATGTTCAAACGAGAGTTACGTGTACCGTCTGTGTGTCAGCGGAAGCGTAGTATTCCTTGCTCTTTATGTAGATGATATTCTCCTATTTGGCGACAATGTGGAAGTATTGTCGGGCATAAAGGGGTGGTTATCCGAGCAGTTTCATATGAAGGACCTTGGGGAGGCAGGATACATCCTAGGGGTAAAAGTATTGCGGGAGCGCAATAAAAGGAAGCTGACCTTGTCTCAAGGGTCATATGTGGATACTGTGATTGCCTGTTTCAACATGCATAATGCCAAGAAAGGTCTGTTACCCTTCAGACATGGCATACATCTTTCCAAGGATCAGTGTCCGATGACACAAAAGGAGAAAGATGAGATGAGCAACGTGCCGTATGCATCGGCCGTGGGTAGCCTCATGTATGCAATGTTATGTACGAGGCCAGATATCTGCTTTGCTGTAGGCATGGTAGCGAGATACCAGTCTAACCCTGGACAGGCGCATTGGGCCGCGGTAAAGCACATACTCAAATACTTGAAAAGAACAAGAGACTATTGTCTTGTTTATCAGTGTGATGAGTTGTGCCCTGTGGGTTATACTGATTCGAATTTCCAGGCAGACCGAGATGAAAAGAAATCCACCTCTGGCTATGTGTTTACATTGGGAGGTGGGGCCATATCATGGAGGAGTGCAAAGCAGAAGTGCATTGCGGACTCCACCATGGAAGCCGAATATGTGGCAGCTTCTGAAGCTTCGAAAGAAGCGGTATGGTTTCGAAACTTCCTTCTGGAGTTGGACGTGATTCCTCAGCTACCCAGAACAATCACGGTATATTGTGATAACTCGGGAGCTGTGGCTAATTCTAAGGAACCACGAACTCACAGAGCAACAAAACACATTGAAACGAAGTACCATATTATACGAGAAATCGTAGCAAGGGGTGATGTGCTGTTAGAGAAGATTGATACGAAAAATAATCTAGCGGATCCATTCACAAAAGCTTTGCCTCAGAAGGTTTACGAGATGCATGTACGTAGCCTTGGGCTGAGGGCAAAGCTAGCCACGTAGAATGCTTGATGTAATAGCTAGTTAGTTTAGACGCGTTATACTCTGGAAAGCAAATGTATAATGCTTTGAGTATAAGTGGGAGATTGATGGATTTATATACTGAAAGCATTATGATTGGTATATTATGTACAAGGTTTATTGGTTAATATACTGGGAATCATAATTGTTGTATGTTC
>JAPKLW010001105.1:0-11815 GCA_026898455.1 Plectranthus barbatus
TAAATATCTTGGCACAAAATCAATTAACTGGTCCGAATTTCCTGGAATGGAAGCGCAACTTGGATTATATCCTAGTTGCAGAGGAACATAAATATGTTCTTAACACTCCGTGTCCAGCTGTCCCTACTGCTGAGTCAACTGATGTGGAGCGGAACCTCTATGACAAGTGGGTCAAGTCTAATAATGTAGTCAAGTGCTACATGATGACCACCATGTCTAAGGTGCTCCAGCAACAACATCAGCACTATGACAAAGCAGCTGAGATTATGGATAGTCTCACAATTACTTATGGGGAATCGGATAGTGCTGTCAGATTTAAACTCATGAGGGAAATCGTGAGTTGTAAAATGACTGATGGTAGCTCAGTGAGGGAGCATGTTGTTTCCATGACTCATCTCATGGATGAACTGACGTTGCATGGAGGAGGTATTGACGGGGAAGCCCAGGTCGATATCATACTCAACTCACTTCCGAAGTCTTTTGAGAACTTTAGGCTGAATGTTGTCATGAGTAAAAAGGAGTATACTCTCAATGAGTTACTTAGTGACCTCATGGTGGCTGAATCAGTCATGCAACCTAAAAAGGCAGTCTTGGTTTCTTCCGGTAGTCGCCCTGCTTCATCGAAAGGTGCTAAAGGGGTGATTGGAAAGAAATTCAAGAAGACAACCTTTGGAAGCAAAAGTTCTGAGAAAAAGAAGACTGTGACACCGGGGAAGAAGGGCAAGTGTTTTCGTTGTGGCAAAACTGGTCACTGGAAGAAGGATTGTCTGACCAAGCGGGTTGGACAAGGTACGTCATTAGCACTTGTAACGGAAACATGTTTAGCAACTGTTTCTACCCATTCGTGGGTAGTGGATACTGGAGCTACTGATCATGTTTGTTACACTTTGCAGGGATTCAGGCCGACAAGGCAGCTAAATGATGACGAGGTGATGATCTCCATGGGTAATGCTGCTCGTGTGTTTGCGGTAGCAGTTGGAGATGTTACATTATGCTTTCAAGACAATGTTTTGATTTTAAGAGATGTTTTGTATGTGCTGGATTTTCGGCGGAACCTTATTTATGTTTCCTGTTTAATAAATGATGGATTTTCAGTTATTTTTAATAGTCATGTTACTATCAATGGCAATAACGGTGCTATCTGTCGTGGGATACAGAAAGACTCTCTTTATATCATAACTTGTTTGCATAAATCTTCCGTGAACGCTGCATATAACTCATTTAATCATAAGAAGAGAAAGTTTTCATCTTCTTATGAGGATCTTACATATCTATGGCATCTGAGACTAGGTCACATCAATCTAAAGAGGATCAAGAGACTCGTGGATGATGGAACGTTGGATTCAATCCAGGTAGTTCCACATCGAGTTTGTGAATCCTGTATAGAGGGAAAGATGACGACCAGGCCTTTCAAGGCAGGTCAGTCTCGAGCAAGTGATGTGTTGGAACTGATCCACTCTGATTTATGTGGACCTATGTCCACGCAAGCTTGTAGAGGATTTAAGTATTTCGTCACTTTTATTGATGATTACTCGAGATACGGGTATGTTTACTTACTTCACTATAAGTCTGAATGCTTTGAGAAATTCAAGGAATTTAAGGCAGAAGTAGAGAAGAAGTTAAACAAGACCATTAAGTCATTACGTTCTGATCGTGGTGGTGAGTATCTCAGCGACGAGTTCTTCCAGTTTTTATCAGAGCATGGGATTACATCCCAATGGACCGCACCAGGCACTCCTCAGCAGAATGGTGTGGCGGAAAGAAGAAATAGGACTCTTCTTGAAATGGTTAGATCTATGATGAGTTATGCGAACTTGCCTGTTTCGTTTTGGGGCCACGCGTTACTAACATCGGCGTATCTGCTGAACCTGGTACCTTCTAAGTCAGTTCCTAAAACACCCTCGGAACTCTGGCATGGGCGAAAGCCCAGTGTGTCAAAGATAAGAGTGTGGGGCTGTCCGGCATATGTTTTGTCGAAGGAACCTGATAAGTTAAAAGGCAGGTCTAAGCTAATGCTGTTTGTGGGATACCCCAGACAAACAAAGGGTGGTTATTTCTACTGTCCTGGGGATCAGAAGATTGTTGTTAGCACCAACGCAAGATTCTTAGAGGACGAGTTTGTGAAAAACCACAAATCCAAAAGTGATATCATTCTCCAAGAAATTGGAGACGATGATGCGCTTTCATTGGGAAAACCCCGTGGCAGATTGAGTGTACCTCTCGAAGGTATGGAACCAATTGCACGGTCGCCAGTGCAAGGATTTGATCCACAAGTAACTGCACCAACTACTGACGCAATACCAGTGCTCCGTCGTAGTGGGAGGGTACCTCACCAACCCGAGCAGTATGTGTTCGTGGGAGAGTCTTCGGACTTGATCCCAGAAGACGTACTAGATGATACCGACCCATGGACATACGACGAAGCAGTAAATGACAAAGATGCTGAAAAATGGCATAAAGCCATGGATTCATAAATTGAATCAATTACCTCTATGGATGTATACCAGAAGTCTGCGCTACCTGATGGCTTTCGGGCCATAGGTTGCAAATGGGTATACAAACGGAAGAAAGGTTCGAAAGGAGAAATAACGGCTTTTAAAGCCAGGTTGGTGGCGAAGGGTTATAGTCAAAAGGAGGGCATTGACTATGACGAGACCTTCTCACCGGTAGCCATGCTCAAATCCATTCGAGTTCTTCTATCCATAGCAGCACATATGGACCTAGAAATCTGGCAGATGGATGTCAAAACCGCGTTTTTAAACGGGTACCTTGAGGAAGGTCGTGACATCTATATGCAGCAGCCAGAAGGTTATGTGAAGGATGGTGAGGAGCATCTTGTCTGGAAGCTAAGGAAGTCCTTGTATGGACTTAAACAAGCTTCACGGTCATGGAACAAACGTTTCAATGATGTGATTAAATCCTATGGATTTTCACAGTGCGAAACCAAAAGTTGTGTGTACCGATTATACGTCAGCGGAAGCGTGGTATTCCTTGCACTTTATGTAGATGACATTCTTCTATTCGGCAACGATGTGAAGGTGTTGTCAGACATAAAGAGATGGTTATCCAAACAGTTTCAAATGAAGAACCTAGGAGACGCTGGATACATCCTTGGGATTAAAGTCTTGCGTGATCGCAAGAATAGGATGTTAAGCTTGTCTCAGGCCGCTTATATTGATACTGTGCTTGTCCGTCTTAACATGCTAAATGCTAAAGAAAGGATTTGGATTTCCAGGCGGATCAGGATGAGAAGAGATCGACCTCGTGCTATGTGTTCACTTTGGAAGGTGGAGCTGTATCATGGAGGAGTGCGAGACAGAAATGTATCGCGGACTCCACCATGGAAGCTGATTATGTGGCAGCTTCAGAGGCTTCTATAGAAGCAAGATGGCTCCGGAACTACCTCCAAGAGTTAGATGTTGTTCTGAGTTTGCCCAAGACTATCACAATATATTGTGATAATGCTGGTGCAGTAGCAAACTCTAAGGAACCAAGAACTCACAAGGCGTCTAAACACATAGAGGAAGTTCCACATCATACGAGAAATCGTAACGAGGGGCGATGTGCTAATAGATAAGATAAACATTGAGGATAATCTAGCAGATCCATTTACAAAGGGCTTACCTCAGAAGGCATACGAAGGTCACGTTCGTAGCCTAGGACTGAGGTAGATGTCGGCCACCTGGTGACCAAATGTAATAGCTAGATTAGAATAGACACATGTTATACTCTGGAAAGTAATGGTATAATGCTTTGAGTATAAGTGGGAGATTGTTGGAATTGTATACATAAAAGCATTATGATTGGTATATTAGGAAACGTTATGTTTGATATACTGGTAATCATTAATGACTTGCAATAAACAACTCCTGTCTGAATTAACAATCATACGATGCGAACAAACACATCCAGTTATCTCGTTGATAGGGAGATCATACGGTGTGTAAGAGATCACAGAAGATCGTATAGATCGTTCGACCTAGCGAGATATAAACAGTTATCACAGCTGAGACAGTTTCTGGTTTGGCTGTCGGTTTAGGCTGCGGCAAACAAGTCCATAAGTGGTTTATCTTGACTGCTTTGTGTGACCGGTACATCTCAATGTATTGATAGGATCAATAGTGAGATGAACCATTCTACTTGACATATGAATGAGTAAAGATCTCGGTAACTTTGTCAGATCTAAAGTCTATTGAAAGCTGAGGGGCACACATGGGTTGACTGTCACTTTGACTTGCTATGGTGGAGAGTCTTACATGTACTCGTATATCTGCATCTTGGGTGATGGCAGCTTGTGTGGGGTTTCCTCAGGCTGGATTTAGATAACCATATCCGTTTCAGGATGGTGACATTCCCTGGGAAGCTCACGAGGTTCGTTATACTAAGTCTTGCAGGATGAATCATTGATTCAAGCATAAGCGATAAGGGTTGAGTGGTACTACTCAGGAATAATAAAAGATTAATTAATTACAGCTAATTGTCATACGTTGAATTAATTAATGAATGTCTGAAACCTTAAATATGGGGATTAACCAAGTCAATGCAACCCGTTCCTAATAACGTGGTAATAAAGGGGTAGGTCAGCATTAATTCTCTGGTGGCATGAATTAATGTTTATTAATTAATTATGTTCTGGGTTGAACATGGAATTAATTAATAGGAGGCCCACTTTATTATTTGCATTTGATCTCTGGTCTGGCCCAACACTGCTCAGAGCCCATTAGGGTTTATTAAACCCTAATAGCCCATTCTCAGATCTATATAAATAGATGAATCTCTCATTTTCCCACATAAGTTTTAAGTTTCAAATCAGAAACCCTAGAATGATTGTGAGAGAGTGGGCGGCTGTAGATCCGGTAGCGTATCCTCACCAGATTTCCGGATCGAGCAAGGGAACAGATCAGAAGATCATATCTGTAGGAACACCATCGCTTTGATCGATTCCAGATCCAGATCTGCACCATCTTCATTGCCATCGTCGATCTAGATCTGTAGATCAGTCATCAGAGTTTCAGGTATTCTTTTGAATCTACGAATTAAATTAAATAGGAGCATGCATAGGGCATTTACTGTTTGTCATGATATTTATTTTGATATCCATAAATCGAATCCGGAGTTTTAATAAATAGCGATTCATGTCGCCTATTGTAGACTCAGTTCCTACAGATGGAACTGCAATTCACTAGAAGTAATTAACAAACAACGTGTAATAAACCCCTTCCAGACACAAGAAGTGCATATGCCCTCCGGTTTTTAGGCAGCCTCACACAATTAATTTTACCACGAACTAGTTATCTTCAACGGATCCGCTAGGATCACTGGTTGACTTCAAACTTTCAAGATTTACCACAAACACGTCACTAGGCTTGAAACCTGGATAGTTTGTGAGTTTGAGTTCCTCATGGAACGTAGAAGTGATTTATTGTCCGGTAGACTTCTGACAAATTAGTAAGTCTATTTTGGATCCAGAATATCTTAAGAAGAGTTTGTTGGTCCCAGATTAGAGTACAAATAATGTGCAGCGGAAGTATTTAATCAACAAAATACACTCTAAGTACAGACCATAGTACAGACCTTTCGGTTTTCGTCGCAGTTTTTGGTTAACAGTTTTTAGAAACACAGTTTGATTTTAGCCAGCAGATTAGAATAACAGTTTTACAAATCTCAACAGTAGACAGTTTATACACTTCAACACTTACGCAGTAAGTATTGAAGGTTTTAAGATATCTTAGAAAACTGTAAAGTGCGAAATGTAAATAAAACTGTAAACGACACAGAATACTATAGTGGTTCGGAGCCTTAAGTCCTACGTCCACTCTTCAGATATTAGATCCGGTAATTCACTAAGTTATGAAGATACAATCCTCACGATCTATAGCCAATTGCTATAGAAACCTCTGTCCACAGCAAGATGGATCACTCGCCCAGACAGTTGTACTTCACTCTTCTTCAGTTCGTCGAAGGCTTTGCGTCTTCTCTGTAGACCGGCTCGAAGTTGGACTGAGGACAAACCTCCATTTTCCTTCTTCGGTAGGTTGGATGATTGTGTTCTTCCCAAAACGTCGACTGATTGGCAGTAGCCCGTGATAACCTTGTTCTCCCTTTGCAAATACCAGGCTGCTGTGTTCTTACGTAGAAAGTAAGAACACCAAGATACTAGATTAAGTCTGCTGACTTAATCCTCATTTACTCAACGTCGCATAGTGAATCTCCTCAGACTCCGTAGCAATGAATGCGTTGTGTTCAATAAATGAACTACGGCAGTAATGTTTTCTCTCTTGAGAGTGTTTAATGCTTTAGCTTCAGTTTCAGACGAGAGACAATAAATATGTTGGAGATTCAAATCAGCGTTTGTATTTAGATGAACAGAGAGGCAAAGGTTTTTAAGTCTCTGTTGTTCATGCTATTTATAGGTGAGACACCAGAAAATAGCCGGTAGAGACATAGGAGAGGATGTCCAATCATAATCCATGCTCTTCTGAAAAGTTGCTTGTCTCTCGGCTTTTTCTACTACAATGTACTGCTTTTCAGAGCAGTTTATACTTGTTGTGCCAGACATCGAACAACGTTGTACGCCAGTCGCAGCTTAGTATCTGTCTCATCTTTTATCATTGACTTCTTCGAAGTTCCCTAGCGACTCGTTTGACATCTTATTATGTACGCATTCCCTGATGCGAAACTATCTTGTTCTAAAACTGCAAGTTCCTCTTAGCAGTTTCCGTGTGAAGACTGTATTCACAGTTTTCATGACCTTGCTCTGCTCGTCTCCGTCTTCTTAGTCAAGACAGTTTTTTGTCTGAATGTTCTCTTCTTCAAAACTGTTCCACAGTTTTGTTGACTTCCTTCTTCCTAGACTATTACAACTTGAACATCCTATACAAGGATTACATGAGGTAATAACTCTAAGTCCTAGATTTTGGTATATAGTTTTGACACATCAAAACATCAAATTAAGGTAGGATTTATACATCAATACCTAACATTTTACTTCGATAAACTCAAGCTTAAAAGTGACGAGTCTTGTGTAAGAACGCAAGGATTGACTGAGAGATGAGAAACTTTAGATTTTCGAAAGATAGTTGTTGTTAATCGTGTAAAATTATAAGTTGTGGCTTTCTATCTGTTGATCTCAAGAGTATTTATAGAAGTGAGGGAGACATTAAAATACAATTTGAATTCTAGCCGTTGTGGGTAAGTGAGCCCATCTCTATTCTGATGCCTTTATGTACGAATATGTACTTTGGACAGGCTTTCTATTGCTTTTGAAACTTTTTATCAGAACAACTCCAAGCCAGTTCAAGGTATCTTCGAACTTACTAAGGTTGAAACCTCAGTTTTTTTGACATCTCTTGACAATCTCCTTTTCTTGATCGACTTGTTCTTTGTGTCCCCTCAGACTTTGTCTTGTCTCGTAACTGATCAGTTGAATTTCCTACTCAAATTGATTATCACAGTGGCTGGCTGGAGGTCAGTTCGACGAGTTGATTCTTAAATTATTACTACTCAATAAACTTGTACGAGGTTAAAAATATGAAGTAATCACTCTAACTTGCTATTCTAATTTAGTCAATTCTATATGAAAACTGGCAAATTGAGTTGATTTGAAAATCAAAAGTATAAAATATCCTAATCATTTAAGTCAAGCTATATTCTTGTGTAAACTCTTAATTAACTGTTTTGTTTTAGTTCAAATTCTAGAATTATCTAGAATAGAGTAGAAATTTATATAAGAATGCATTACACAAAATGAAAGAAATGTGAGAAGAGTGGAAGAATCTTGTAATCAATTGTACATTATTCTATGATGTTGTAAATATGATTGTAATGTGTTGTAATATTTAGAGCAAATTGAGCAAACAAAAGTTTATTGACCTCTATCTCAGAAATAGATGTTCTATGTCATGAAGCAAAAATTAATTACAACTTCAATTATTTTATATTTCTCACTTCTGACTTTCTTGCTAGAATCTTGTGAGTAAATTATCAAGATATGATTTTGATAAAAAAATAAAAAAAAACCCTTCAAACTTAAAATTAATTAATAGCCAAGTAAAATATAAAATATATTGTGTCTTATTTTAGAGTCCAAAATCAATTCATAACTAAATGATCATTCAAAATAACATTAATCGATCAATGAAATAAGTCCAACATTCATATAATAATATTGGAATATCCTGCATCAATCTTAGCTAGCATATGTGCTGCTTCATTTGCTTCTATAAACATATGACTTACATCAATTAAATATAGCTTCTTTAATTCTTTTAGAGTAGCAGTCGTACATGGAGTTATATAACTAACATGAACCTCCACCAGTCTCACAAAATCCTTGAACTACATCACTTGAATCTGAAAAGAGAATAATAGGTCCAAAATTTGTTAGAGACAAAGTTAAATTATGTAAAAGTCGCTATCATATTTGTCTCTAAAACATTTCTTGATAAGTAATAGGTTTCGTCTATGCATCCCGTTGTCACAAATTATAGCTCCAACTTCATACTCTTTTAATTCTCCATCATACACTTTGTAGAGGGATCCAAAGTATTAATTTTAAAGCTTGAGGAATTTCCAAAATATACTCTCTCTCCAAACTTCAATTCTCGTCTCACAAAAATACAGAATGTGATCCGATGATCCTTAATCTTTTGGGAAAAACTCACAAAATCCAATTAACAGCGACGTGATGTTTGTATAAGTTACTTGATATCCAAATAAAATCATGAGAAATTTTCTAGAGAAATACCTTAATATTCGAGGAGTATATAATATAATTACCAAACTAAGTCTATTCCAATACCCTCGCGATTCCCTCTTACTATCATAAACTATTCAATGTAACCGTAGTTATTTAATGAATATGTATTAGTTCGATAACTTGTTTTTGTCATAACAATTTATGTCTAAATATAAGGTTTGGTTAGCCTCATTACATTAAACACAAGATTATTAATAAAATGTTTCTTTGTCTATATTTTTTTTAATAAAAATTCATTATCTTAAAATTAGAATGTACGAATGAACGTTGGCACGATTTTAGGCTTTATATGTGATAAATAATATATTTTTGAGGGTTTTATACAAAAAATTAGGATATTTTGTTGAATTAGTTGTTGATCCAGAGATATTCGTGCCTTAAATCAATCTGTTAAAAATATATTTTTCGTATTTTCCAAAACCCTAACAATTATTTATTATTTAATGAATCATGTCTCCATCCAAGTATTTAAGTAGTCATAAATCACCATGAGAAATCCAAAGAAAACCAAAAAACAAAAAAGGCGAGGACAGTAAGGAACCCACCCTCGATCTCTCTCTCTCCACAGCCACCATGAATGGGAATGGTTCGTTGCGCAGGTCTTCCGGCGAGTTAGACTTCATCCAGCCGCCGTATCGGTGGGCGACGAAGTTGCGGGCAGTTGTGCACAGCCTTCGTTTCCTATCTACACACGACCTCCACACCATCAAAGGGAGGCTGAAATGCAAGAGGTGTGGCGATGAGGTCGACTTGGAATACGAACTGATGACCAAGTTCCAAGAAGTGGCGACCTTCATCGTGAAACATCGGGACGAGATGCGCGACCGTGCGCCGGATGCGTGGATGATGCCGGTGCTGCCGGACTGCGGGAAGTGCGAGAAGAAGAACAGCATGAAGCCGGTGTTGGGGAAGAAGAGGAACATAAATTGGTTGTTCTTGTTTCTGGGGCAGATGGTGGGATGCTGCAAGCTGAATCAGTTGAAGTATTTCTGCAAGCATAACAAAATTCATAGAACTGGAGCCAAAAACAGGATTTTGTATACTACTTATATGAAAATCTTGGAGCAGCTAGATCCAACCTTTCAATTCTAGATTTAATCTTGTTTTTTCTCCTCTTTAATTAATTATTGCTTTAATTTAGGGTTTCTCTTACATTAAATGATGCATTTGTGTTTTCTAATGAAGGTTTTTTATTTATGTAGATTGTTTGAATGTGACAATTGAATATGTTTTTTTAATACTGTATACAAAATTCTATGATGTTCACAAATAAGACAATGGATTTTAAAGAGTAAATAAAAGTTGTGTTGTATCCCTTCCGACCTCAAAAATAGATGTTCATGACAGAAATCAAGTAATTTCAGATTGCAATGGTTGAATATTTCTCAATAATGTTGTAGAATCTTGTAAGTAAATTATTAAGATTTATATTTTTTATTATAAAATCTTCAAATCACAATTGATTAATAGTCAAATATATTAGAGTGTAGTCTCAAAGACAAAAAGAAATATGACAATTTTCCTTCTTCGGTTCGATAAGGAGATCCAAGAGTCATTTTGACGAGTTTTGATGAGTTTTCATGAATTCATGAATCTGCAATCTCTACACTTTTTCTACCGTGTTCTTAACACGGGACCAAGCTATCCGAGATTGAGATCTAGAGTTCAGCTATTCTTTTAGATAGTTGAATTCAAGATTGCATCGTACTCACATTTAAAAGCCGAGAATCACCCATCTCACTGATCAACGTTTTGTGAAGGACTAAACATCACAATCTATTTAGCCTTCAAGCCTGGCGATATGTTCGCGGTAAAGCTTGTGAAGACTAAAGTCAGCCGATGGACCTAGCAGAGTCGTTGGGGTACCAAATTAGACTAGAAGATGGAGTTGTCAAAGTTTGCAGAGGCCTGCTTGTGGTGATGAAGGGGATCGGAAAGAGTGGAATATATTCGTTACAAGGAAGCACAGTTATTGGAGTTGCAGTCGATAACTGATGATAAAGTAGCTTTGTGGCAAGAAAGACGTACAAGAGCTGTCAAAAACAGGGATTGTTACTTAGAGATGAGGTTAAGGAATTGGAATTCTGTGAAACTTGTGTTTATGGAAAATCACACAGATCAAAGTTGTGAATGTGGATAAGACAAAACCAATGAGCCTTTTGATTATATTCATTTGGATTATAACGGATTGGAGTTCTTTTTCAGTGGAAATTGATTAGTTCTATTTCAGAGTCCTTCGAGTATATATCCTTTCGCAATTTCGAGATGGTATTTGGCTAGGAGCGCGCACTTCTTCATATCCAATGTATCTCTTAAGACACCATATTCAGTTGATCTCCCTTTGTAATCTCCCATTCTTAGTGGATTTGGGTCCTATGTCTATTCTTCTTTGACTTTGGGTTTTCGGCCTTCGTCTTGTTGTTCCTCATCACTAAGACTTGTCCTTTGAATTTGTCCTTCGTCACCAAGATTGGTTCTTCAAATTAGTCATTCATCACTGAGATTTGTCCTTCAAATTTTTTCAACCATCACCAGACATTTGCCTTGGGCTTTGATTTTGATCCATAACAATATCGTATTTAAGAAGCATCTTGATGGTGAGTTGCTAAACATGTCAGCTGAACATGGGGATATTGGAATCGAGCAGGTTGTTGAAGATGATACAGCAACTTAGATGGAGACATTTAAGATAGATAAAAGTTAGTACAAATGATAATTCGATTGTTATTATTACCAAAAGAGTTCCTAGCAATAAGTTTGCATATTGGTTGTATTTGATCATGCTTCAAAACTAATGTGGAGTATTGAGGACAAGGTTGAAGTGGTATTGTGACTAGGGAGGAGATTCATTAGAATGTAGTATCAATTGTTAGTTGAAGAGTCAGTTGGTGTTAGTCAGTGCTTGTAGCTGTCAGTGATAGATGGAGCCAATTGAGCTGGGTCAGTTGGAGCAGATAGAACTGTGAGGCAGTTGGTGCTATGAGTCAACCGATGTTTTTCAACTATGTTTTGTTAGGTGGTATGCGCTGCGGAAGCGTTGATTGATGACATATTTTG
>JAPKLW010001105.1:11825-74295 GCA_026898455.1 Plectranthus barbatus
TTCATTCACACTGCTTTTCCACATCCATTCACACTGCTTTTTCACATGTTTCTCAGTTGCAATTGACGGTTTGTTGTTTTTGGTAACACACATTTTTTATGAGATTCTTTAATGTTGAGCTGGAAGAGAGAGAGCATGGAAGTTTGCTAGAGGGGTGACGACAGTGTATTCACATTTTTTGAGGTAATGTGGTCCTAGATCTACTTTCTCTCACTTAACATTATAACTATGATCTAGAGAGAGAGAGTCAGTTGGTGTTAGTCGGTAGTTGTAGCTGTCAGTGATAGCTAGAGCTAATTGAGTTGGGTCAGTTGGAGCAGATAGAACTGTGAGGCAGTTGGTGTTATGAGTCAACCGGTGTTTCTCAACTATGTTTCTCAATTGCAGTTGATGGTTTGTTGTTGTAGCTATCGCGTGTTTTTCTATGAGATTCATTTATGTTGAGCTAGAGGAGAGAGAACATGGAAGATTGCTAGAGGGATGGCGGCAGTGCATTCACATTTTTTAAGGTAATGTGGTCCTATATTTATTTTCTCTCTCTTAACATTATAACTAATTGAATTCTATATGTACTAGATCACTGTGATCTAAAAAAAACAGTGAGAACATTCTACTCTATAAAATTCTCCTAATTTAGTATAATGTCAACCTTGTTCCTGAGTGGACATACAAACTTTAGTTGTTAATGCTAAGTTTGAAACCACTATGATTCTTGCGTCTTCTGTTAATTTTCTTATTGTGTTTCATTATCTTCTCCGGTTTTAAGTTACTTCACAAAAAAATTAAATATAATATATGTTGTATCTTTTTTAGAGTAAAAAATTAATAAACAATGTTCATCAACTAATGAGGAAAGTCTGATGTTCATATTATAACATCGGAATATCCAGCACCAATTTTAATTGGCTTATGTATTGCTTCATTTGCTTATTTAAACATATGTATTTATCAACTAAATACCTTTATTTAATTCTTTAAAAGTAGCATGTAAAATATAATATAAACGATTTAGTTATCAGATGTATTTTTGCGGAAATAAGATCAAGACATACCTGCAATCATTGCTTAATATAAATGATATAGTAGACTAAAAGAAAGAAAACTGCAGTGGATCGTATACTGAATATCATTTTTTTTATAAATTTTGTACAACTCACTTAATAACTTCTCTTCTTAATAGAAGTCATGGCAGTTTTAAAAAAATAATAGCTCCCTAAAAATAAGGATATGCATAATCACTTAAGAATTCAAAATATTTAACAGTGGTTAAGATAAATAATAAGATATTATAATATTAGAAATTAATCTAACATAACAATCATAGCGAGAGTTGACCATTTTGAGTCGCAACCAATTCAACAGAGTTCTTAAATTGTACCACATGAATATGGAAAGAGAATAATAAGTCTAATGTTTTCTTGAAAACGAAGTCCGATTTTGTAAAAATAAAAAGCTATCATCTCTTCCTATAAAACTGATTCTTTCTTGATGAGTAATAGGTTTCATCAATGCAACCATCGCACTTCTCTTATTAGCACAGTACAATAGCTTCAACTTCGTACTCTTTTAATTCTTCATCATAACAAGTATCTACGTCGACATTAGATATTCCATTTTCTAAAGGGATCGATCGATAATTACCCAAAACTCTTAAGTACCCTATTTTCCCATAGTTAATACACATGCCCTTGTAATTCTACAAATGCTTTAATTTTTGGAGAAATATTGTCACGCCCCCATTTAACTTCCCCGGCTTATGAGAGCGCGACGGGTTAATTCTCGAGGTTTCTCACTCAAGATAATATAACGAATAAGTTTAAGTGGAAGCTGACATTAAAAGGATGGTGATAGAGTTTAAGTTCATACAAAAGAACCATCGTTTAGTTGAGTTCAAAAGCAACGCGATAGACATGTAATAAACAAGGGGAAGTTTGGTTTTCAGAGGTTCGTTGCAGTGCAGGGGCTGAGTACACCGTGTACCCAGTGAACACATCCCCGAAATAATACAAATATAAATTGTTATGCCATTTATTAATAAGACATGAGATTTTACTTTAGAAATCCTCTCATGCTTATAAAAACAATTTCATAGACTCTGTAGAGTTAAACATTTCACGTGTGATCATAATCTGTTTCAATGTATGGTTTGGAAGCAGGCCTTCTTCCAAATCACGATGTACAGTTGGGACTGGCATAATCCACTCAACCCACTATCATTAAAGTGCACTAATCCCGGAATGCCCATCGGGACCCAATCGACTTTACCCACCTTATCACCCCTGAGTGTCAACCCGCGATTGACCACTCACCAATTAACAGACTGGGGCAACAGGCCACCAGTATGACATACCAGAGTTTTAGCTCTTGTTACTACGGCGCAAGAGTAAAGACCTTCTTGGGCTCGCAATCAGTCAAAAGCTGCGCAAGGATTTTAACCTTGATGCATTTTACTGACGTCTTTATTCTCTCTGGCCAAGTTCTTCTGGCTTCAGAGGTACAAATATGATTCACAAAACCATTTTGGCATAACAAAAATTTTAAAACAAAACCTATTTCATTCCTTTGATTTTTGGAAAGAAAACATTTTCATACTTTAGATTTTTATTTAATGAAAGCCCACCTTATTTTCTTACGGATTTAGATTGTGCGGCGGCTGCTCAAAAGTAAGACCTTGCCCAACGCGTTCCCCTTAACACATTAATCATGAAATAAGAATAAGACATACATTCATGAACCACATATTCACTCACATGAAAATTCCAATCATTCTTCAATTAAATCTATCATACTCTTCCTATGGAATCAACTTCATAACTATCCACCTAGTTCACATTATACCAAATTAAGAATCTTAGTCCTCTCAGTTAATACTGCTATAATGCTTCATCACACATATGGTTCACATATCATATAAATTCCATCAATTTCCAAACACAAACTTCCATATCTTAATACCAGGTACTACTACATGCTCACATGATTACAATTCTATCCTTATCTTTTATTCTAGTTCCTCTGTCACTCAAGTTCAACATAAAGCTCATCATTTTCACCATCACAGCAACATGATATCAAGCTAGAATCTCATTTATTTCACGTTCGAAATATGCTATTAATTTCATATATTATGCATGAAAAGTACTAGGTTTAAACTTATGAAAGACGAACAAAACAACAACCAAAAGCGAATGGCTCATGAGGAACTCCCGGCTCAGACAAGGTCAGAGCCAACCGCGCCCCGCCCGCGCCCTGACTGTGCCTCCTGACCGTGCCCAGAGACCTGCTACGAGCAGCCTCTGGCGCAGTCCAGCCCTCGACCGCGCCGGCAACAGGGGCTACGCCTCTTGCCCGTTTTCACCCAAATTCCGGTCATATTTCGACCCACATTACAATCAAAACCAATATGCATCACAAACACAGGCCAAATATTACAAAAATCAAGTTGCATGTACGATCAAACCCACTATGATGCATGCGACGATGGAAAATCAAGAGAAGAGATTTTTCTACCTCCGTTCTCAAGTAGTTGATCGATGAAATACAAAGTTCCATAGCTAGAACACGACCTCACACCTCTATCAAGCTCCTAGGAACAAGTATAAGCATCAATACAAGAAGAATTCTAAGATTGGAGGTCAATCTAACTCAAAATTCCACAAACTACACTTCTCTGCCACAGTTTAAAGATGTGGCCATAACTCGATCGTTTCTTACCTGAATTGAACGAATGAGTAGTCCACAATTATCTACTCTCGAAGATCTACAATTTTGCTTCCCAGCCAAACTTCAAATTCTGACGTCTTCTGGCCGGAAATAGCGTGTTCTCTCTCTTTCCTCTTGTTAATGAGGTGGTGTAGGGCAGAGTTAGACTAGGTATGAAGAGTCACAACCTAGATTAACAAGGGTAATACAAGTGTCCCTTATTGATATATATACATATTCTATAATTTCCAAAATTTGAGTGGAAATTATATGGACATCTTCTCATATATTCATGTATGTATATACTTATCTTGACACCTCAAGACATAATTCATCTCTCTTGTGCAATTAATCACATAATCTTGCACTAAATCCCTTGAACACTTTATTATTATAATCGGGTTATTACAAATATGTAATTTCCACAAATATCTATTCCAATCCCACAAATATCTATTCCAATCTTCTTGATCCGCTCTTGCCATATTATAAAAATATTCAATGTACCCATCTTTATTAGATTAAATATGTATTGGTTGATAAATTGTTTATGTCGTAAATTTTGTCTAAATATAAGGTTTGATTAGCCTCATTTCTTTTAACACAAGATCATTAATAAAATATTTCTTTATCTAAAGTTTTTTATAAAAGGATATATAGCTTCCATTATCATAAAACAACGTTTAAATGAACGTTGATTTGCTATCTAATTTCAAGCTTGCTATTTTTCAAATTTGATTAAAAAAAAAGCCCCATTAAATTTTTTTATAGCTAAAGAATTAAATTAAACAAATAATACAAGTTAGCCAATAGACAAACTTACGCAAAGGAACCTTACAACAAAAGTCACAACTTAATCATAGAAATAACTCAATCTAGTTTGAGATATTATGGTTTAGCATTTTACATTTTTTCAATTTTTTCTTTGTTAATTCTTATTGTCGATGTGAGGATAAAGTAAATTTGTATTTCCTTGAATAATAAATGAATACAAAGGAGTTTATATAGAAAAAAATAAAGATATCTTCAATCTAAAAGGATAAGTAAACTAAGATACAAAATAATATATAAGAAGATATAGAATATATCTTGAATATCTTCAACACCCTCCCGCAAGCAAAGACATGGGTTTCACAGCCACGCAGAGCTTGGATCGGAACATCTCGAACAAAGAACATGATAGGGTTTTTGTGAAAATATCTGCAAGCTGAAGTGAAGAGGGCACAAAATGCATATGCAGACGCTTTGATTCCACAAGCTCTCGTATGAAATGATAATCAATATCAATATATTTGGCGTGTTTGTGTGAAATCGGATTTTGCGAGAGAAAGATGGTGTCGGTGTTGTCACTATGAAAATGTTTAATCTTGCAAGAGAACTGTTTTTCAAGAAATGCTTTAAAGGATATGAATATGTCAATGAAATCAGATTTAGCTCTCATCGGATAAAACCAAGTGAAGCGTGAAAAATCATCAATAAAAATTGCATAATAACGAAAACTTGTAATGGAATTAACAGGAGAGGGCACCTATAAGTCGCAACGAATTAAATCTAGAAATTTAGACGCACGACTTTCAGATATGGAGAAAGGAAGTCGCGTGCTTTTAGCTTGCTGACATAAAGTGTAAACAATTGCTCTAGGAAGTAAAGAAGTAACCGAAACTAAGTTAAGCTTGTTAAATAGCGTGAGGACTACTGAATAAGGATGGCCAAGCCGAGAATGCCAAAGTTCAAATGATGTATGTAGACTTTTGTTCTGAGCGATGGCGGAAAGGACTGTGGAATCCGATCCCAATAAGTACAAGCCGTGATCACGAATGCCGGTTGCGAGAAGTTGTCCCGTGTTGCAATTCTGAATGTAAAACTGTGAATCATTAAAAAGAACATGTACGGGATAGTCATGGGTTAGTTGGCTAACAGATAATAGAATTTTAGTAATGTTGGGACCATAAGAACATTATTGAGACAGAGACCGCGAGTAATAGAGGGAGATCCAATATGGGAAATAGAAAGACAATCACCATTACCAACAGAAACCTCATCCAAGCCGGAATAAGGTATGACATTATCAAGCTGAGCAACGTCAAACGAAATATGAGTAGAGGCACCAGTGTCTAAGTACCAATCCAAGACGTTGGGTTGAGCGAGAGAGAAACTGGACGAGAAAGTTTCAGCAATATTCGCAGTAGGAGGAGACCGGGAAGAACGAGTGAAAGAGCGATCAAAACGGTGCGGGCAATCAAAAGCATCATGATCAGATTCCCAGGAAAATAATACCATGGAGGTTGGCGATTTTTGCCATTGTTTCCACATTCGCAAGAAGAACGATGATTTTTGTTGTTTGAAGAGCGAGCAGATGGAGAAGGAGAGTCGCGACTGGGTTGCATGGAGAACGCAACATGCTGCGAGGGAGTTGAAGTAGTCTGTGATTTTTGGAAGAGTTCATGACTTTGGGCACGCGCGAGGAGAGTGGCATAGTCAGGAAGTGGTTCTTGAGATAGTTGAGCCATTGTAAACGTTGCAAAAGAGGGACCGAGTCCGCAAAAAAACCCAATGGGATTTATGAACATCATCGATTGGATGCCCAATAAACGGAAGTTGATCACAAAGAGACTTATATTGTCGACCATATTATGCGATGGTAAGATCTCCACATTTGATGGAGAGAAGATCATCTTTTAGACTCAGTTCTCGTGCCTTAGAAGCATGACTATAGGAACAAGAAAGAGCCAGCCAAACATCATACGAAGATTTGCAGCCACTAACAATCTCCATGGATTCTTCATTGTGTGTAGAAACCAAAAATAGCTTGATCAACTAATCGCAGGAGTACAAGGCAGCGTAATCAGGATTAGGAGAGGAGACACCGGCGGTAGTGATGATCGTGGGAGAAGGAAATGGCAAGGAAGCATCGAGAAAGGGCATGAATTGTTGGGTGATAAGAAGCGGCTCGATCTGAGCATGCTAGAGAAGATAATTTGATGAAGTAAGTTTGATGTTAAACCATGTGGATCATGGTTGAGAGAGGAAGAGAGGGCAACTCAGAATTAGCCATGGAAGAAACGACGTGAGACTGAAGGCAGATGAATGCGTGAGGCGGAATGATTAAAAAATTAGGGTTTCGAGCAAAGGATGACTGATACCATGTGAGGATAAATTAAATTTGTATTTCCTTGAATAATAAACGAGTAGATGAGTTTGTATAGAGAAAAAATAAAAATATCCTCAATTTAAAAGAATAAATAAACTAAGATACAAAAGATATAAATAAGAAGATACATAATATATCTCGAATATCTTCAACAATCGATTGATTGATCTAGCTTGTTAAAAGATATTATATCTCAGTCAATTCATAATAACATATTAATTACACAAAATAAAACTTTCTATTACAAATCAGCCACCACGATTTCAGGCTTAATTTATATTTGATAAATAATATATTTTTGAGGGTTTTACACAAAAAATTAGGACTTTTTGTTTATTTAGTTATTGACCCAGAGATATTCGTGCATTGAATCAATCTGTTACAAACTCTTTTTATTATTTTTCGAAACTGCGACAATTAATTAAAGACATTTTTTTCGAAAATGAAAAACTAAAATGGTGAGGTCAAAACTGAGGTACCCACCCTCAGTCTATCGCTCTCCACAACCACCACTACTCCGGCCATCGTGTCACCATATCCGCGGGCGACGCAGTGGCGGGCGAGGGTGCACAACTTTTCTTACCTAGTATCGCATGGCATCGACATCATCGAAGGGAGGCTGAAATGCAAGAAGTGCGTCAATCAGGTCCACGTGGAATACGAACTGCAAGCGAAGTTCAGAGAGGTGGCGACTTTCATCGCGGAAAATCGTGAAAAGATGCGCGACCGTGCGACGGGGACGTGGATGAGTCCGGTGCTGCCGGACTGCAGGAAGTGTGAGAAGCAGAACAACATGAGGCCAGTGTTGGAGAAAAAGAAGAGCATAAATTGGTTGTTCTTGTTTGATAGACCAATAATATTTGCCTCAATAATGATTGTATTATTGATCATGTATATATAGTGTATTACAAGATATGAATAAATAAATAAAAGATACAAAAGATATAAACTAGTAAGATATCCTAAGGAGATGTGGAGATATCTTGTGTATGCATATCTTCATGCATATCTATTCTAATATCCCCCCTCAAGCGAGATTGTGGGAAGCCAACAACTCGAAGCTTGCCACGGAAGAATTCAAAGAGAGGACGTGGTAAACCCTTGGTGAAGACGTCGGCTATTTGCTGTGATGAAGAGACGAACTCAGTGCGAATTTTATCGGCATGGACAAGCTCACGGACAAAGTGATAGTCAATATCAATATGCTTTGCTCGTTTGTGTGCTACCGGATTTTGTGAGAGAAAGATAGCACTGTTGTTGTCGCAAAATAAGGAGGGAGGGTGCGGAAGCTGTATACGGAGCTCAAGAAGTAAGTTTGTAAGCCAGATAACTTCTGCCGCTGTATTTGCCATCGCCCTATATTCTGATTCACAGCTTGATCGTGATACAGTGGGTTGTTTCTTTGCACTCCAAGAAACAATATTCCCTGCAAGAAAGATAGCATAGCCATATGTGGAGCGTCGAGTATCCGGACAGCGTGCCCAGTCGGCATCTGAGTAGGCGACAAGACTGCATTCGGTAGTGCGAGAGAATTCCAGACCATGATTTATGGTGCCCTTGACATAGCGGAGAATGCGATTGACTGTCTGGAAGTGATCGTCGGTTGGAGAATGAAGATACTGACTTGCTAAGTTGACCGCAAAGGATATGTCCGGACGAGTGATTGTCAAATATTGCAGAGCACCGACCAGGGATCGATAAAGAGTGACATCGGCAAATGGCTGACCGGCAGACTCAAGAGTTGTACCTGCGGCTAGGGGGGTGGCGACCGGCTTCGATTCCAAGAGATCTGATCGGGCAAGAATATCCCGAGCATATTTGGCCTGAGAGAGAAACAGTCCGTCTTGTGTGTAGTGAACTTCCAACCCAAGAAAATAATTTAGCTTTCCCAGGTCCTTAATAGAGAATTCACGGTTCATAGCGGAGATGAGTCGTGAAATCGATGAATGATCATTTCCTGTCACAATAATGTCATCCACATAAACAAGAAGATAAAGGGCGACGTTACCCTTGGCGAAAATGAACAGGGAAGTGTCGGATTTGCTGCAGAGAAAGCCAAGACGAACCAAGTAGTCACTTAGGCGTTGAAACCAAGCACGAGGCGCCTGCTTTAAGCCGTAGAGAGCTTTCGAAAGTTTGCAGACATGATTCGGGAACTGAGAATCCGTGAAACCAGGCGGCTGCTCCATATATACAGGAGAGGAGAGAAGACCATTCAGAAAGGCGTTTTTAACATCAAGCTGATGCAGAGGCCAGTTGTGATGAACGGCGAGAGTAAGAATAACTCGGACAGTGGTTGCTTTGACAACAGGGCTGAAGGTATGAGAGAAATCAAGTCCTGGAAGCTGAGTGAATCCCTGAGCCACCAGCCTAGCTTTATAACGATCAATAGAGCCGTCTGGAAGGAACTTAGTCCGGAAAACCCATTTGGAACCAATGATATTGACGTCAGATGGTCTAGGCACCAAGGTCCAAGTGTTGTTATTACGGAGAGCGGACATTTCCTCATCCATTGCCGCCATCCAGTGAGAATGTTTAGCTGCAGATTTAAAACCATGGGGTTCCTGGCTAGATAAGAGAGCAACATGAAGAGCAGTGTTAGCAAAGTTAGCAATATATCGTGGTCTAAAGATACCGGCCTTGGCTCGGGTTTTCATGGGATGAGAAGGTTGTATTTGGCGATTTTGTGGGTGAGCGGCATTAGGGTTAGGGTTTGGTGGGACGCCATTAGGGTTAGGGTTAGGGTCGGCGCCGTTAGGATTAGGGTTTAGGTTGGCGTTGTTAGGATTAGGATTAGGGTTAGGGTTTTGGATGGCTAGAGGGGCGCAGGTCGAACAGATAGGACAAGGTGCGGAAGTATGAGTTCGGACGGGAGGGGGGGACGATGGAGAGAGAGGGGAAGGCCGGAGAGACGTCGTCGAAGGTGGTTCGACGAACGTCGAGATGTCGAGGGAAGTTGTGGCTGAAGAGGCCGAGTTTGACACGTAGGGAAAGTGGTTCTCATCGAATCTTGCATGGCGGGTAACATAAATGCGCGCCGTAGCAGGATCGAAGCACTTAAAACCCTTGTGAACGGAGGAGTAGCCTAGAAAGATACAAGGTAAACTACGAAGGGAGAATTTGTTTGCGGCGTAATCCCGTAAGCAGGGATAAACGCGACAGCCAAAAGGATGAAAGGAGGAGTAGGATGGGAATGAGCCGTATAAGAGCTGAAAGGGAGAGCTGCCGTCTAGAATGGGTGTAGGAAGACGGTTGATGATATAAACAGCTGTACTAAAGGCGTCTACCCAGAAGGAAAGGGGTAAGTTGGCGTGAAAGAGGGCTGTGAGGCCTGTTTCAGTGATATGACGGTGTTTTCGCTCAGCCCGCCCGTTTTGACTAGGAGTATAAGGACAGGAAAATCGATGGTGAATACCTTTAGTGAGGAAAAAATTACGGACATTGTGATTTGTAAATTCAGTTCCACCATCGGATTGGAAGGTTTTGATTGTACTTGAGAATTAGTTTTCGACAAAGGCAGTGAATATTTGTAGGTATTTGAAAAAATCAGATTTTCGCGCTAGAGGATAGAACCAGGTAAAGCGTGAGAAATCGTCAATAAAGACCACATAGTAACGAAAATTGGAAGTAGACGTAACAGGTGCTGGACCCCAAAGATCACAGTGAATTAAATCAAGAACATGCGCAGAGCGCTTTTCATTAAGTTGAAAAGGAAGTTTGGAACTTTTAGCAAGCTGACAAGAACGACAGAGACTACTAGATAGAGAACGACTAGAAAGGGAAATTAAACCTAATTTACTGAGAAGAAGCAGAGACTCGGGCGAAGTGTGACCCAAGCGAGAATGCCAGACATCCATGGATGCTTGCAGGCGTCTTGGACTTGCGTTGGCAAGAAGAGCTATGCAATCTCCATCCAGAACATAGAGGCCATCTTTACGGTGACCAGTGGCAAGAACATGATTTGTGTGTCGGTTTTGAATAAGAAAAGAAGAATGTGAGAAGACAACACGGAGAGGGAGATCAGTGGTTAATTTACTGACAGATAAGAGATTTTTAGTGATGGATGGAACGACAAGAACATCAGATGAGATAAGATTTTTAGTGATGGATGGATGGAACGACAAGAACATCAGACAAGAACCTCGCTCTGATACCATGATAGACCAATAATATTTACCTCAATAATGATTGTATTATTGATCATGTATATATAGTGTATTACAAGATATGAATAAATAAATAAAAGATACAAAAGATATAAACTAGTAAGATATCCTAAGGAGATGTGGAGATATCTTGTGTATGCATATCTTCATGCATATCTATTCTAATATTGTTTATGGGGCAGATGCTGGGATGCTGCAAGCATAAACAGTTGAAGTATTTCAGCAAGCATAACAAAATGCATAGAACTGGAGCCGTAGATAGGATGATGTATGCAACTTACATGAAAATCTTGGAGCAGCTTCATCCAGAGGGAGCATTACATCGTTGATTTAATCTTTTTTTTTCTTTTTTAAATAGGGAACAATATTTGAATAGAAGAGATGTGGTTCCAGTATTCTAGCCCATGACTACTTGGTTGTCGGCGAACCCATGACCATCTAATCGTAAGCAAGACCTCGTGACTATTTAGTCATAGGCAAAGCCTCTATGATTATTTAATCATAGATGACTATTTGGTCGTAAGCAAAGTCTCATGATTATTTGGTTGTTAGTGGCTATTTGGTCGTTGATGGCTATTTGGTCGTAGACAAAGTCTCGTGACTATTTGGTTGTTTGTGATTATTCGGTCGTTGATGACTATTTGGTCGAAGGTAAAGCCTCATGATTATTTTGTCGAAAATGTCTATTTGGTCGTTGGCAAAGCCTCGAGACTATTTGGTTGTTCATGATTATTTGGTTATTGATGACTATTTGATTGTAGGCAAAGCCTCGCTACTAGTTGATCCTAGGCAAAGCCTCGTTAACTATTTGGTAGTTGGTAAAGCCTCATAACTATTTGGTCGTAGGCAAAGCCTCGTGACTATTTGATCCTAGGCAAAGCCTCATTGACTATTTGGTAGTTGGTAAAGCCTCATAACTATTTGATCCTAGGCAAAGCCTCGTGACTATTTGATCGTAGACAAAGCTCCATGATCATTTGATCCTAGGCAAAGCCCCTTGACCATTTGGTCCTAGGTAGGAGAACTCATGACCATTTAGGATTTGAGTTCGTGGACTGTTATTCTCCTCTAAAATATTGATTTAGGATTCTTTTACATGCATTTATGTTTGGCAAATTCTCTGATGAGACGGTCTCATTATTTTTATTGTGAGACGAATTTAATGAAATGATGTGTTTCTTTATTGCAAATGATGTCTCACTATTTTTATTGTGAGACTAGTTTAAAGAAATGATGTGTTTCTTTATTGCAAATGATGTATTTCTTTGTTGCAAATAATGTAATTTTTAAAAATAAAATGATGTATTTAACTTATTGAAATGATGTATTAAGGTCCGTCTCACAATAAAAAAATGGTGAGACCGTCTCTTAGGAGACCAACTCTTTATGTTTTATTTGGAGAAACACTTGCAGATCTAATCTATATAAACATTTGTGTGTCTTGTCTTTTATAATTTTTTTTACATTGATGTGAATTAGGGGTGGCAATTCGTGCGGATTGAATCATTATCGTGTCAATCCATTATCGATCTAATCCGTTAAGGTCAAATCCGTATCCGATCCGTTAAGAAAAATTAAAATCCGTATCCATATCCGATCCGTTAAGCTCAAATCCGTATCCGCACGAATCCAATTTGTATCCGTTAAGGATCCAATAAGTATCCAATCTGAATGATCCGTTATGTATCCGATCCGATAAAGATCCGATAAGAATCCAAATCGGATTAATTCAATAAGAATTTGTTTCAATAAACACAATTATAATCCAATAAAAATTTGATAAGATAATACAAAATATTCATATTTGATTGTTCAAATAATGTGTTTGATAAATAAATAAAACTGCAACTTCATTTGAAACTAAAATCCTCAATCAAATATCCGAAGATACATAGATAAATCTTAAATATCAATTCTAGTGATCAAACATGTTCGTTTCTAAATACTGATCAATCTTTCACCTTAGTCTTCAATACTTCACTTACAATTTTGAGGGAGAAAAATATTAATTAAAACTGATTTATATCAAATAAAATAAATTATAATAAATACTTTTAATATATCATGGTGAAATTGAAAGAGTTGAGACAATTAATGAGAATCTACAATACTTTCATCAACATTAAAATTTAAGATCCCACCTTTTAGTTAATTCGTTGTTGATACAACTTAATTGAAAACTAGAAGTTGAAAAAAAAAAAGAAAGTTATTAAATTTTGACAGTAGAAGAAAATAAATATTAAAAATATAATTAATAGATAAATAAATACATTTTTAGTGGTGAATTATTGGGACACGAACAATGAAGAATCAAAAAATTTGAGTTTTTGAAAGAACTTTAAATCTATATTAATATATCAAAATCAATTAATTAATTATTATATTTAAAAAAATAAATAATTTTTATTAATTTATTAACGGATATCCGTATCCAATCCGAATCCGATCCGAAATTTTCGTGTCCTTATCGTGTCGATCCGATAAGGATCCATATCCGATAAGCCTCAATCCGTATCCGTTATTATCGTGCGAATTCGTGTCGGATTATTGGATCGGATCAAAAATTACCACCCCTAGATGTGTACATGACAATTTAACATTTTTTTTAAGTATGAATTAAAAAGGGTGAAACGATCCCAACAAACAACCATTGACGGAGAGCATTTGGATATTAAAAGCAGACTGGAAATTCAAAACACACTTGTTTTTCTTAAGACTAAGAATGCATCTGTATTTCTAAGAATGCATCTGTATTTACTGCCAGATTTTTGTGAGATTAGCAGCCATAGCAACAATAATAGTGGTCAAGATTTTTCATTAGGATAACCTAATTAACTAATCCATAAAGTAAATAGTTTTTTTTTCTTTTTTGAGAGAAAATAAAGTAAATAGGTTTAATTTATTCACCACTTTGTCATTTTGCCTTTAAAAGCTATCACATCTATTTTAATACTCCCTCCGTCCCTAATTATTAGTCCCAAACCGAATTAATAGTTGAGAATTGTAAATTTTTAAATTTACCAATATATTTTATCTTATTATTATTAAACTATTTATACTTTCTTAAGATTAATAGTTGAGAATTGTAAAATTTTATCCAAGTTTCAATTATTTATCAAGTTTATTTTATTTTTAAAATATTGTAGTTTACAATATAATTTTTATATCTCATATCAAAATGATATTAATTATATTGAATTATAAACTTGATTTGGATAAATTTGGCCTAGAATTATTTTTAGTTTTAAGTTTTAAAATTTTAGGCCTGAGATTGTAATTGACCACTTTCTAGAATTAATTGTTTTAGAGAAAAAAAAATTAAATAATTCTCTAGAAAATGTGATAGACATAGTCTAGAGAATTAATTAGAGCCATTAAATTAAAAAAAGGTAGCTTAAACTAGTCTTTGATTATTATTTTAAATAAGGGTTGAACTGAAAAAAGGTATTCTCCAAAATCTTATTTTCATATTAGATTGTAGTCTCAATAGCCTGTTAGAGAGTCAGTTAGCGGTTGCGTCTGCTAGCTGCAGCTTGCATTCACAGTTTTGGAGTCATGGGGACTCACATATACTTTCTCTCTCTTAGGTGTCTATATTCAAAAGACAGTACAAAATCTATGTAGAATGACTGACAGTTAAAAAGAAAACTTAACTGACAAGGTTTAGAGAGAAGATAACTGATGATAAAGTAGCTTTGTGGCAATGAAAGACTTGCAAGAGCTGTCAAAACAGGGATTGTTACTTGGATATGAGGTTAAGGAATTGGAATTCTGTGAAACTTCTTTTTATGGAAAATCACACAGGTCGAAGTTTGGATCTGGGGAAGACAAAACCAAGGAGCCTTTTAATTATATTAATTTAGATTATAATGGATTGGAGTTTCGTTTCAGTGGAATTTGATCAGTTCTATTTTCGAGTCCTTCGAGGATATATCCTTTCGCTATTTGGAGATGGTATTTGGCTAGGAGCACGCACTTCTCCATGTCCAATGTATCTCTTAAAAGACCATATTTGGTTTGTCTCCCTTCGTGATCTCCCATTTGTTAGTGGATTTGGGTCCTCCGTGTATTCTTCTTTGACTTTGGGTTTTGGGCCTTCGTTCTGTTGTCCCTCGTCACTAAGAATTGTCCTTTGAATTCGTCCTTCATCACTAAGATTGGTTCTTCGAATTTGTGATTCATCACTGAGATTGGTCCTTCATATTTTTCCTTCATCACCCCGCATTTTCCTTGGGCTTTGATTTTGATCCATAACAATGTCGTATTTAAGGAGCATCTTGTTGGTGTGTTGCTAATGTTGGGTTTTATATACTAAAAGCATTTATTACAGTGTATATACATTCAACTTTATCTCTTATTGGTTAACAAAATTACATACGAGAACAACGATATCCTCTTATCTCATTGATAGGGATCAAGGATGATCATATGGCGTGTAGTGGATTGCAGAAGACAGTATGATCCCTTGACCTAGTGAGATATAAATATATTGATCACAGTCGAGACAGCTTGAGGATAAGTCTGATGGTGTAACCTGCAGCATAGTCGGAAGAAAGTGATCTGTCTTGATCACTTTATATTCTGAATACAACGAGATGTATTCATCTGTCTGATTTTAGAGAATATAAGATCTCGTGTCTTGATTAAGTCTAAACCCTAACGAAGGTTTAAGAGTATGCACGGGTTGACTGTTGCTTTGAATTGCTATGGTGGGGAGCCTGAGTAACGTGCTCGTATACCCGCATCTTGGGTGACAGCAGTTCGTGTAGAACGTCTTGATGTCTAGAGTTAGGTTACCATATCCAAGAAATAGGAAGGGGGCATTCCCTGTGAAGCTCAATAAGGTTCATCGTGCTAAAGTCCTGTAGGCTGATTAAGTTCAAGCACGGTTGATAATGTTTGAGTGGTACTGCTTAGGAAAATAGAAATTAATTAATTGTGTGAAGCATGTCAGAAGCTCCAATTAATTAATTAATGTCCAATAACCTTAAATATGAGGATTTATAGCGTGATAATAAAAGGGTAGATCAGTATTGTTGTTCCCAAAATCCGAGTGCAAACTGTGCAGCGGAAGGTTTTGTATATGCAGCGGAAGTATAAAATACTTGGACAAGTATTGAAGGTTTCAAGAGCCAGTTTGTGAAACAAGAAAACAGAGCAAGTATGAAAGAAAGCAGTAAAGCAGCACACAGAGATTTATAGCGGTTCAGACTTCAATATCCTACATCCACTCTTTAGACCCAAGGTCTGGATAATTCACTAAGTAAATACAAGCCTCCTTACGATCTATAGGCAATCCGTGGTAGCTCCGTCCTCCGGTCAGCTGTGGCACTCGCCTAGGAACTCCTTGTAGACTCAGTCTTCGGTTTGAAGTGGGGATGGACCCCGCAGCCTCCTTCCTGGTGGTTGTATGTTTACTAATTTTTCCCAGAATGGTTGGATGTTTATACGTTCTTCCCATAACTCAGGTGCTTGGCATACGCCCGTGAGAATCAGAATCACAGACCAGGAAACTGACTGCTATGAATATATCTCAGAAAGATATATTCACCAATAAGAGCTTCAGCTTAAAAACTTCAGCCTCGTGCTAGGAGAAGTTAGCTCGGTGGGAAACTTGAGTCGGAGACTCAAGTCTCGTGTTAGAGAACACGGAAACTCAGAGGATTTTGCAGGGAGAGATGACCTGAAATTGCCCTTTGTCTTCTTGAGACTTACAGATTTTCAATTTAGTTCAGGTAACTGTTTAAGGTTGAGAGGGCAGGTCTTTATATAGAGGAGGACCTTTGGCATTTTGAATTTCTATCCGTTAGACACATAAATCTAGACGTTAGACTCATGCATTATATTGTCCAATCGTAGCCCATGCCTTAGGTCTCTGATAAGTTCATATTTGTACTCTCTAATCCATGTTTTTCTTCATTGTTTCAGTACAATTAGTTTATGTTTTTAGTCGTTTCTGTGCATGAGTCTGTTTTAGAGGATGTTATGCTCTTGATGGAGATTTTTGCACGTATTTTAGGCTGAAAAATGGTCAAATGATGAAAAGAGTCGTGAAGAACAGAGTTGCTGCTTCGATTGACACACAGGAAGTCGACCAAGTTGGAAGACGTGCCAAAAGCCTGAAGCATTACCTCTATGTCGATCGACCTGGTGCATGTTAGTATGAGGGTCAACCATTCTGACTATAGGAAGTCGGTATGAGGGCTAGCTATACTGATCTTGGGAAGTCAGTATAAGAGTCTCTACCTTCAAATCACGAGCTATTCGAAGTCATCGTAGCTCGATCAGACTTTGGCATTTTCATGCCTAAGTAAAAGTCAGTACGAGGATATTCAAACTTGGATTCCTCATACTGAAACTTAGTATGACACAAAGTTAGTGTATAGTAAACTGACATAGCAGAGCAGACCTACGGCATGGGCTATGACGGAAGACATCTTCCATGAGTCTAACGACTGGATTTATGTATCTAATGGGTAGAAATTCAAAATGCCGGAGGAATTTCTCTATAAATAGGACTGCACTTCAACCTTAAACAATTACGAATTTGAATGATTCTCACTCTAGAAAGAGCACTCTGCTAAGCCATCTCTCTACTAAAACTCTTTGAGTTTCCGTGTTTATTAACATGTGACTTGAGTTCCTGACTCAAGTTATTACTCTGTGCTACTCTCTCTTAGCACGAGGCTGAAGCTTTCCTTGAGTAAATATATCTTTACAAGATATATTCATAGCAGTTAATTTCCTACTAAGGGATACTGATTCTCATGAGCGTATGCCAACCACCTAAGTTCTGGGAAGAACAGCAAACATCCAACCACCAGGAACAAGGCTGCGGGATGTCTGATAAGCTCATATTTATACTCACTTATCTATATTTTTCTCCATTGTTTCAAGTGTTTTATATTGTGTTTTTACTTATTATTGTGCATGAGTCTACTTTAGAGGGTGTTATGCCTTTGATGGGTAACTTTTGCAGGTTTTAGGCCGAATTCATTGGAAACCCATATCGAAAGTAGATGATGTTCAAAGGAACAGTCACGAATTCTTCCACACGTGGAATCCGAGCTAATGGAGCATGGAAAGAGAAAGATATTTGAATTATCTATCCAACGCAACTGGAATCGGGTCAATCAGAGTTTGGGAGCAAAAGTTATGGCCAAAACCGTGAGACTGCGCAGAAAAGGATCGACGCGTGCATTCCTGTCGATTGATAGGATTTCTGTCGATCGAGACAGAGGACCAAAGTGCAGAAACGACACAAATTCAGCCCGGATTTTGACACAAAAGGTTGTTTCGATCGACAGGATTTCCGTCACTCAACACAGATGTCCGAAAAAGGCTGTTTTGGCCTGTTTTGGCAGTTTTTGGCTATTTTTACCCAATACTCAAATTAGGTCTTTTCCTCCCTCTATAAATAAGAACTCAACTGCACGAAATTTATCTTGGTTTTTATGCATTATTACACTTAGAATAATTGAGCTTTGGAGTTTTTACAAGACATTCAAGGTTCCTCTTTATTTGTAAGTCAATTAATTTAATGTTTTCTTTCATTCTAGTCATGATTTGTGGCTAGAACCCTAAACAGGTTCTAGGGTTATGATTTCTTTTCTGATGCATGTTTAATTGATATCAACTCTTGAAGCATGGTTTAATTCTCTGATTTAATTTTATAATCTAGATTAAAAGAAGGACCGAGAGGTGAATTGAGATCTAGGTTTATAGTTAATAATTGATGGATCGAGAGATGAAAATTATTGACAGGAAGAGAGAATTAAATATGTTTGTTTTTTGTCCAACCAAGAAGAAACCTACATAGGAATAATTAGATAATTATGAGATTGATTAATTTGGTGTTCTTGAGACCGAGAGGAGATAGTCACTAATTAATAATCTAGGATTTAATTGTCTGACCAAGGAATTTAATCCACAAAAATCTATGTTTTCCCCATTGCTAAGTTGATTGATATTTGCATGTTGATGATTAGATTATCTGCCCTAGGATCTGTGCTTCCCTTTAATTGTTTTCAAAACTCTTTACTTTCTTGCAATTGTTCTCTTTAAATTCACAAACAAAATCCCTTTTCAAAAATTGGTTCACTCAAATAAAGAATAGATAAACTATGCCAGTACATGAGATGATTTCGTTGTACTATCCCTGTGGGTTCGACATACCTTTGGGTTTATAAATTTATTTGCTGCTGTAATTTTACAGCGATCAAATTGGCGCCGTTGCCAGGGATAGTCAGATTTTATCTTGTTATTAGATTGTTTTGATATTTTCTGAATTGAGATTTTAATTTCTGTTTGCGTGCGTGTGTGTGCATTTTTTGCTTCTGTTTCGATCGATAGAGCTTCTATCGATCGACACAGAGGCAGCATCCGTGTCGATCGACAGTCACCCTGTCGGTCGACACAGAGACTGATTCCTGATTTTTTGTTTTCTCTTCAGGTGCATGAACACAAGAGCTCGGTGGAAGAATCTTGAAGCCTTTAACCCAGAAATCGAAGCCACTTGTAGGAGAAACAAAAGCAAAGGAAAGAACAAGGAGAGACAGCCAGAGATGGAGCAACCACCAGAAGCACAACTTCAAAACATGACTCCCGAGGAGCAAAGACAGTTCATGAATGAGGTCCGACACCTCAGGGAGCAACTTCAACTAGCACAAGCAGAGCAAGCTGCCAGACTGGCAGCCCTGGCAAATGAGTGGAACCATGAAAGACAGATTGTGGTGCCCCAAAGATCCATACTTGATCGCTTCCTGCCACAGAGAGAGGAGCCGGGATTCCAGGTTGGCAATGATGCCAACAACTTTGAGCTAAAGACATGTCTGATTCAGATGGTCCAGCAGAACCAGTATGCAGGGAAAGCCATTGAGGACCCGTACGACTACCTCAGTCAGTTCATCGAGGTGTGCAACACAATCAAGAAGAACGGAGTGCCTCAAGACACCATCCGGATGCGTTTGTTTTCTTTTTCTCTCAGGGATGAGGCACGGTCTTGGTTTACTGGATTGGACAAGAGCAGAATTGCCACATGGGCACTACTCTGAGCAGAGTTCCTCACCAACTTCTTTCCGCACAGTGTCATCATGAAGAGAAAGTCCGACATCACTCACTTCAGCCAGAAGTACGATGAGACCCTATATGAAGCTTGGAAGAGATACAAAGAGCTGTTGAGGATGTGCCCCGACCATGGGATTGATCTTGAGATGCAGGTATGCCATTTTTATGAAGGATTAACCAATTCAACTCACTTAAAAGAATTGGTTGATGCTTCAGCTGGAGGACTTCTCATGAAAGAAAGTGGAGAAGAGGGGATGCAACTTCTTGCAGACATGGCCCTCAACAGTCATCAATGGCCTACTGAAAGGCAGAAAGCAGTCAAAGTAGTGACCACTACTCCGGAAATTGATGTGGTGGCAGAAGTAAAGAAGCTCCGAGAAGAGTTCAAACAGTTGGAGGCCGGTAGAACTTTGGTAGCAGTTATGTCAGATCCAAATATGGCCATCGTTCCTGTTGAGGCCGACTACATCTACCGAGGAGATAGTTCGAGCACCTCTAATACCGCTGAAGTGAACTATGCCAATGGAGGTTACAACAACAACTACCGAGCCAACAATCAAGGGTACAATTACAGTGCTAAGAACCATCCTGGCTTTTCTTATTCTAACCCTTATGCAGCTGAGAATCCTCCATCGGGATTCAGTGTTGGAGCCGGGGGAGAGATTGTAGAGAAGAAGAGGTTCGTGCTGGAGGAGACACTTGACAAGTTCATAAAAAGCTCCGACAATCGGTTTGGCAAGGTGGAAACTGAGGTGAAGAGCATGTCCACTCACATGCAGCATATGACGAAGCACCTTCAAATGCTCGATACACAACTCAGTCAGATTGCTACTACCTTGAGCAATCAACACAAGCCAGGCCAGCTCCTCTGCACCACAGAAGTCAATCCTGAGAAGGCCAAACAGGTTAATGCCATTGCCTTGAGGTCTGGAACGAGCTACAAAGGTCCGAAAATGCCCCAAAGCAAGTTTGGGGGAGAGAAGGAGAAGGAGGCTGCAGATCCATCCTCTGTCTCGATCGACAGGCAGCCTGTCGATCGAGACAGAGAACAAGAGGAGAAAATCGACAAAGACGAGGATTAAATCAACAGGACTGCAATGGGTGTGTCGATCGACAGGCAGGACAGACAGGCATAAATTCTTCCCAGCCGTCACAGCCACCTCCTCAGCACAATTCCTCCAGTTCCAAAGCTGCCAGACCACCTTCGATGCCCTTTCCAAAGCGCTTTTCCAAGCAAAAGGAGGATTCCAAGTTCTCGCACTTTGTCGAGAACTTGAAGAAGGTAAGCATTAATTTAACTCTAATTGAAGCTCTTTCTGAAATTCCAAGTTACATGAAGTATCTCCGAAAGCTGATGAGTGAGACGAAACATTTCGTGGAGAATTCAACAGTCAAGCTTCATGAGCAGTGCAGCATGGTCATTCAGAAGAAACTTCCAGTCAAGAGAAGTGATCAAGGGTGCTTCACAATTCCAGTCGAGATCGGGGGAATTTCATTCGAGAAGGTGTTGTGCAACACTGGTGCCAGCATCAACCTAATGCCCTTCTCTATCTTCCAGCGCCTCAAGATTGGAGAGTTGAGGCCGACTACAATCACGTTGCAAATGACAGACCGATCTGTGTCTCGCCCCAAAGGTATAATTGAGGATGTTCTCATTCGTGTGGGTCATCTAATTTTTCCTGCAGATTTTGTAGTCTTGGATACGAAAGAAGATAGAAGCACACCTTGATGGGTTTTGTATACTGAAAGCATTTATTATAATGAGTATACGACGATTTATTTCTCCTATCTGTTAACAATCTTACATGTATGCAACAATGGTATCCTCTTATCTCACCGATAGGGACGATCATACGGCGTGTTGTAGATCGCAGAACACAGTATGATCACTTGACCTAGTGAGACATAAACCTGATCACAGCCGAGACAGCGTATGAGGATACATTTGTCCGGATGGCTGCAGCATTGTCGGAATAAGTAGTCTGTCTTGGTTACTTGACATGCTGGTACGCAGGGGTGGCGTATTGATGGACCGCAGTGAGATGTATTCGTCTGTCTGACATCAGCGAATACAATATCTCGTTATTGATTGAGTCCAAACCCTAACGAAGGTTCAGGGGTTTGCACGGGTTGACTGTTGCTTTGACTTACCATGGTGGAGAGCCTGAATAACGTGCTCGTATATCCCCATCTTGGGTAACAGCAGTTCGTGTAGTACCGCCTGAGACTGGGTTTAGGTAACCATATCCGAGTAATAGGATGGGGACATTCCCTGAGGAGCTCAATAACATTCATCGTGCCAAAGTCCTACAGGCTGATTAAGTTCAGGCACGAGTGATAAGGATTGAGTGGTACTACTCAGGAGTAATACGATATTAATTAATTGTAGTTAGATCTTGTCAGAAGCTCCGATTAATTAATGAATGTCCGGTAACCTTAAATATGGGGATTCTCAATTAATGCAGCCCGTTCTCATAACGTGGTAATAAAGGGGTAGGTCAGTATTGATTCTGTGGTGAAAAATAATTAATATTAATTAATTAATTGTGTCCTAGGTTGTGGACATGGGAATTAATTAATTTTAGGCTCACTTTATTATTTGCATTAGGTCCCAGGACTGGGCCAAATAAATATGCTGAAAAAAGGCCCAGTAGCCCATTAGGGATAAAACCCTAGGTCTATAAATAGACCATTCTCTCTTGGAAACCCTAGCCACTTGTGTGATCATTCAAATCAGTCAAAACCCTTGAATAGAGAGAGCAGTGGGCGGCGCCTGTAGTGGGGAGGAGAAGGATTTTTTTTTGCTCCGGCCTACAACACAAATCTGTGGAATCCTCACCAGTAGCAGATCTGAACGGCATTGGGACACAACCCTGAAGATCTAATCTGGAGAACATATTTCTTTCTTCTTCTCTTTTATTCGATTTTATCTAATAAATTAGGGTTCTAATTTCTGTTTCTGCAGATTAAATCGAATCGCATGGTTGAATTGGAATTGGATATTCAAACGCGAAAGATCGATTCAGACTCTACGGAATAACGGTAATTCCTTAATCCACAGTTCTAAGAATTAAATTCATAGGAGCATGCTAGGTTTTATTGTGAATTTATTTGTGTGCAATATCCATAAATCGATCCGGTTCAATTGGTTTTTGTGATTCGGTTCACTGGAAAACCCTACAATTGGTATCAGAGCAAGGTTCTTGATTTATGGCTCTATTGTGCGACAGACGATGGCCGCGAGCGCGTGACACGCGTGCGCGAGCGCGCGGCTGGGCGCGTTCGGCAGAGGCGGTCCGACGGCGGCGGTGTCTGTCTTCAGCGGCTGCTGTCCCTGCAGCGATGGCTCGTGTTTTGGTGGTTTGTGCAATCCTGTGTAAACCCTAGGGTTTGCATTAGGGTTAGGGCAAATCATCAGATCACAAAGATTATTCTGTAGGGCTGAATTAATTTTGTAAAATCACGAGAAATCCATGATTAGTGTAGATTTGAAAATTTGTAATAGAATAGATTATTCTGTAAATTTTGTATTTTTCAAATCTATAATTGGACGGGTTGAGGATGAAGAACGAAGATGGAGCCGACGACGGCGGCGGCGGGCGACGGCACAGTGGCGGGCTCGCGGTCCCCGGGCCGTGCGCGGCAGACGACGGCCGCGAGCGATCGACACGCGCGTGCGAGCGCGCGGTTGGGCGCGTTCGGCAGAGGCGGTCCGGCGGCGGCGGTGTCTGTCTTCAGCGGCTGCTATCCCTGCGGCGATGGCTCGTGTTTTGGTGTTTTGTGCAATCCTGTGTAAACCCTAGGGTTTGCATTAGGGTTAGGGCAAATCATCAGATCACAAAGGCCTAAATCCCAAATGATTTGGTGGATAAAGATTTGGAGGCCCTAGAAGATTTGAAAAGATTTGGATTTATCCAAATAGGTTCAAAATTCAAATTGTAATAGATAGGATTTGTTTTTCCTATTTTGTGGGGCCACGAGGAATTTTTGTTTGCCATAATTGTCCACGTATGATATGTGATTTATTTATGTGCGCAATTAAGCATGTGTAGATAATAGGAAAAGCATGATTTATCGCTTTTATTATTTACAGCTTTCCAAGCATGCTTATGTGATTAATTTCTTTTGTTAGATTATATTTTGGAAATTTTTGGGCTTGTTTAATTACATGCAAAAATTTGAAAAATATAATAACAAAGAAATTATATGTGCGCATATAAGAAACCTTTTAAAAGAAAAATACTAAGCTGATTTTTTTAATTAAAATCAATAGACCTCCATAAAGCGGTCCTAGGCTGTAAGTGTATCTCTCGTTCTAGTAAACGTCTACGAGTGTAGCTTGCTAGTTCTTAGAGGTGCATGGGTACGGTTGTTGGGATTTCTAGACAAACAATTTAAATTATGTGAATAGTGGGAGGGTTTTGCGTAAATGTCTACGAGTGTAGCTTGCGTAGATCTCTTTCACAAGTATTCAAGGATTGATTTAAATTATAGATAACAAAAGCTTTAAGGGTTGTGCGGTATGGTTACGTGCCATGCTAAACTGTCTCTTTTGGCCTGAGTTAAATTTGTGGTTAATAGCTTAGAAGCATCTTAGAATATAATGCAATAATTGCATCCCTGTTCTTGAGAGATGGTTTGGTCTAAGGTTTTCACTAATTATTAATTTCTAGTGTCAAAAGCTTCCTGACATGGTAGTGAAATTAAATGGATTGGGGCTTAAAACCCGCAGTTCTGGCTGAGGGTGACATCGTAAACGTCTACGAGTGTAGCTTGCGGTGGGAACTCTTGGGCAATTAGTGGAAAATATTTGTATTTGATTTATTAAAAGGTTTTCAATGCATTTGTTTTCGAAGTTCTACATGTATGTTCTTATTTAAGAATTTTATTATTTTGGATATATTTTTGTCTAGTGTTATCAATATTCTCGCACAAAATTCTCTAACTGGTCCAAACTTCCTGGAATGGAAACGCAATCTTGAATACCTCCTGATTGCAGAAGAACATATGTTCGTTCTACAAGTACTTTGTCCTATAAGTGCCTACTATTGAATCCTCGCAAGAGGAAGTAAACTATTACAACGAGTGAGAGAGCACATAGTTTCCATGACTCACCTCATGGATGAGCTAACTGTGCACAGTGGAGGTATCGACGCTGAGGCTAATGATGATATCATACTGAACTCTCTTCCCAAAACCTTTGAGAGTTTCAGACTGATTGTTGTCATGAACAAGAAGAAGTATACTCTTAACGAGTTGCTCAATGACTTGATGGCAGTGGAATCGGTCATGAATCCTAAAAAGGTTGCCTTAGCTACTTCTGGTAATCACTCTCTGTATCGAAAGGTATGAAGCCGAAAAGAGCGATTAAGAAGAAGGCGGGAAAGGTAACTGCGAAGGACGTGGGAGCTGTTAATAAGCCTATGGTGGAAACTTCGAGGGACAAGTGTTTTCAGGTGTGGTAAGCAAGGACATTGGAGGAAAGATTGTCAGGCCCACAAGGCAAGACAGGGTATGCCACTTGCATGTATAACTGAAGCATGATTAGAGTGCGGCGTTGCTCTTCCAAGAGTTGTAAGCGCTGACTTGTTGATCATGTTGTTATACTTTGCAGGGGACCGTGCCGACAAGGCTGGTGAGTGATGGCAAGAAGATACCAAACTGGATGAAGGCAACGTTTTATGATGGAGCTTCATGGAGTTTTCTTTTCTTTATGTTTTGATAAACTAAGTACGCTTAAGAGTTCTGTTTTGTAGGCCGTGGTTTATCGGCAGGACAAAATTTATCAACTTTTCATGGATATTTGTTATTTATGATTTCAGTCATTGGTGATAACTATGTTATCCATTAAAAGACGTTGATTTACACTCTTTATGTTACTTTGATCAAATATGTCCTTTATATTGCATGTAATTCATTCGTAATTGATAATCCTAGAAAGAGAAAACTTACTTCTTCTGATGAGGATCTTACATATCTCTGGCACTTGAGACTGGGTCACATTAGCTTGAAGTGTATTCAGAGACTTGCAGATGATGGTACATTGGACTTAGTCCGGGCTGTACCTTATCAAGTCTGCGAATCCTGCATCGAGGGCAAGATGTCAACTAGGCCTTTCAAGGCTAGTCAGTCTCGAGCAGCGGAAGTGTTGGAATTGATCCATTCTGATTTATGTGGACCGATGTCCACGCAGGCTCGTGGAGGGTACGAGTACTTCGTCACTTTCATTGATGATTACTCAAGGTACGGATACGTTTACCTGCTTCGCTACAAGTCTGAATGCTTTGAGAAATTCAAAGAGTTCAAGGCTGAGGTAGAAAAGAAGGTTGGGAAAACTATCAAGTCACTGCGATCTGACCGCAGTGGCGAATACCTCGGTAATGAGTTCCTGCAGTATTTGTCAGAAAATAGGATTACATCCCAGTGTACTGCACCAGGTACTCCCCAGCAAAACGGTGTAGCTGAAAGAAGAAATAGGACTCATCTAGAGATGGTAAGATCAATGATGAGTTATGCAAACTTACCAATTTCGTTTTGGGGCTACGCATTGGAAACAGCAGCTTACATGCTAAATGCGGTGCCTTCTAAATCAGTTCCTAAGACGCCTTCTGAGCTCTTCCTTGGTCGCAAACTGAGTTTGTGCAAGTTTAGAGTATGGGGCTGTCCGGCACACGTACTGTCGAAGGAACCTGATAAGTTAGAAAGAAGTTCAAAAGTAATGTTGTTCATAGGGTATCACAGTCAAACGAAAGGTGGTTACTTTTATTGTCCTGAGAGTCAGAAAGTCGTTGTTAGCACAAACGCTAGATTCTTGAAGGACGAGTATGTGAGTAATCACAAGTCAAGGAGTGATATCGTTCTTCAAGAAATTGAAAATGAGAACGAGATTCCAAGAGAAGGGGAACGTGTAGATGTGGGTGCACTTGTGAGAGGTTCAGCACCACAGACACGTTCTTCAGTGCAAGGTGCAGAACCACAAGTTACAGCACCTACTACTGACACGGCACCGATGCCTCATCATAGTGGGAGAGTTATTTTCCATCCAGAAAGGTACATGTTCGTGGGTGAGTCTTCGGACTTGAGCCCGGAAGACGGACATGAGGACTCTGACCCACTGACTTACGAAGAGGCAGTGCAGGACAAGGATGTTGAAAAATGGCGTGTCGCCATGGATTCCGAAATTAAATCCATAACTGCTATGGATGTATACCAGAAAACTGATTTGCAAGATGGCTTTAGGGTCATAGGGTGCAAATGGGTATACAAGAGAAAGAAAGGGGCGGATTGAAAGATCACAACTTTTAAAGTCAGGCTGGTGGCAAAGGGTTATAGTCGGAAAGAGGGCATTGACTATGACGAAACCTTTTCACCCGTAGCCATGCTCAAATCCATCTGGATACTTCTTGCCATAGCTGCGCATATGGACCTTGAGATCTGGCAGATGGATGTCAAAACCGCTTTTCTAAACGGTTACCTTGAAGAAGGTAGGGACATCTATATGCAGCAACCCGAGGGTTACATACGCAAGGGCGAAGAACATCTTGTCTGGAAGCTTAGGAAGTCCTTGTATGGACTTAAGCAAGCTTCAAGGTCGTGGAACTTACGTTTCAACGATGTGATTAAATCCTATGGATTTGCACAGTTGGAAAACAAAAGTTGTGTTTACCGACTTTGTGTCAGTGGGAGCGTGGTTTTCCTTGCACTTTACGTTGATGACATACTCCTATTTGGAAACAACAAGAGAGTGATGTCGGAAATTAAGGCTTGGTTATCCGAACAGTTCCAAATGAAGGATCTGGGTTAAGCTGGCTACATTCTTAGGATTAAGGTCTTACGAGATCGTAAAAGAAGAATGTTGAGCCTATCCCAGGCATCCTATGTGGATACTGTGATAGTCCGGTTCAGCATGCAACTCGCCAAGAAAGGTTTGCTACCTTTCAGACATGGCGTTCATCTTTCTAGTGGGCAGTGTCCTGAGACACAGCGGGAGAAAGATGAGATGAGTCTTGTACCATACGCTTCGGTGGTGGGTAGCCTCATGTATGCGATGCTGTGTACCAGGCCAGATATATGTTATGTCGTTGGCATGGTAGCAAGATATCAGTCTAACCCTAGACAGGCGCATTGGACTGCGGTAAAGCACATCCTCAAGTATTTGAAGAGAACTAGGAATTACTGCCTAGTTTATCAAAGTGAGGATTTGTGCCCTGTGGGTTATACCGACTCGGATTTCCAAGGGGATCAGGATGAGAAGAAATCAACCTCAGGATATGTGTTTACCCAGGAAGGTGGAGCTGTATCTTGGAGGAGCTCAAAGCGGAAATGCATTGCTGACTCCACCATGGAGGCGGAATATGTCGCCGCCTCCGACGCCTCGAAAGAGGGGGTATGGCTCAGGAACTACCTTTTAGAGTTGGGCGTGATCCCGAGTTTGCCAAAGAGCATCACAATTTATTCTGATAACTCTGGTGCAGTGGCAAACTCAAAGGAACCGCGGTCTCACAGGGAAAGCAAACACATAGAGAGAAAGTACCATATCATACGAGAAATCGTATCGAGAGGTGATGTGCTGATCAAGAAGATTGACACTAAGGACAACCTTGTTGATCCATTTACAAAGAGCTTGCCGCAGAAAGTTTACGAAAGACATATTCGTGAGCTGGGTCTGAGGTGGATGCCGACCACTGACAGTGTTTAAAGAGATAGCAGGCTAGATAGACAGACTGTATACTCTGTAATAGCTTAGTTATGCTTTGAGTATAAGTGGGAGATTGATGGGTTTTGTATACTGAAAGCATTTATTATAATGAGTATACGACGGTTTATTTCTCCTATCTGTTAACAATCTTACATGTATGTAACAATGGTATCCTCTTGTCTCACCGATAGGGACGATCATACGGCATGTTGTAGATCGCAGAACACAGTATGATCACTTGACCTAGTGAGACATAAACCTGATCACAGCTGAGACAGCGTATGAGGATACGTCTGTCCGGATGGCTGCGGCATTGTCGGAATAAGTAGTCTGTCTTGGTTACTTGACATGCTGGTACGCAGGGGTGGCGTATTGATGGACTGCAGTGAGATGTATTCGTCTGTCTGACATCAGCGAATACAAGATCTCGTTATTGATTGAGTCTAAACCCTAACGAAGGTTCAGGGGTTTACATGGGTTGACTGTTGTTTTGACTTGCCATGGTGGAGAGCCTGAGTAACGTGCTCGTATATCCGCATCTTGGGTAATAGCAGTTCGTGTAGTACCGCCTGAGACTGGGTTTAGGTAACCATATCCGAGTAATAGGATGGGGACATTCCCTGAGAAGCTCAATAACATTCATCTTGCCAAAGTCCTGCAGGCTGATTAAGTTCAGGCGCGAGTGATAAGGATTGAGTGGTACTACTCAGGAGTAATACGATATTAATTAATTGTAGTTAGAGCTTGTCAGAAGCTCCGATTAATTAATGAATGTCCAGTAACCTTAAATATGGAGATTCTCAATTAATGCAGCCCGTTCTCATAACGTGGTAATAAAGGGGTAGGTCAGTATTGATTCCGTGGTGAAAAATAATTAATATTAATTAATTAATTGTGTCCTGGGTTGTAGACATGGGAATTAATTAATTGTAGGTCCACTTTATTATTTGCATTAGGTCCCAGGACTGACCCAAATAAATATGTTGAATAAAGGCCCAGTAGCCCATTAGGGATAAAACCCTAGGTCTATAAATAGACCACTCTCTCTTGGAAACCCTAGCCACTTGTGTGATCATTCAAATCAGTCAAAACCCTAGAGTAGAGAGAGCAGTGGGCGGAGCCTGTAGTAGGGAGGAGAAGGATTTTTTTTGCTCCGGCCTACAACACAGATCTGTGGAATCCTCACCAGTAGCAGATCTGAATAACATTGGGACACAACCCTGAAGATCTAATCTAGAGAACAGATTTCTTTCTTCTTCTCTTTTATTTTGATTTTATCTAAGAAATTAGGGTTCTAATTACTAATTCCGCAGATTAAATTGAATCGCATGGTTGAATTGGAATTAAATATTCAAACGCAAAAGATCGGTTCAGACTCTACGGAATAACGGTAATTCCTTAATCCACAATTCTAAGAATTAAATTCATAGGAGCATGCTAGGTTTTATTGTGAATTTAACTGTGTGCAATATCCATAAATCGGTCCGGTTTAATTGGTTTTTGTGATTCGGTTCACTGGAAAACCCTACACACCTTTGATCTTAGGAAGAGAGTTCTTGGACACTAGTGCTGCTTTGATTGATTGTCGTGGTGGTGAGATCACGCTCCGAGCAAATGAGGAAAGGATCACATTCAAGCTCGATACAAGCCGGCAACAATCTGAATGCTACAAAATAACCTCCATTGAAGATGAAGAAGAAGAGGAAGATCAAGCAGCTCACGAATGGGAGCGAGGGAATGAGTTGGCAAAATTGTCAATTACACCATCTCTTCCCGAGCTCACTGTTGTCATTCAAGATCGCTTGGTCTACATGGTGCATGCCCGAGGAAGGCGAGTGCGTTCTAGCCCGCCCAGGTTCTGAAAAAGAGCTATCGTTGAGTTGCGACGTTAACTAAAGCACTTGTTAGGAGGTAACCCAACTGTTATTTGTTTTTATTTCAATTCCTTTCAATTTTTGTTCTTAGTTTTCGTAATTGTTTATTTTCACTTTTCTGTCTTTACTTTATTTTGGTTTTGATGTTTAAATTTCGAAAAAAAATTTGAGGAATTACCTCTGTTTCGATCGACAGGCCGGCTGTTGATCGACACAGATGCATGGCACACGGAGAACACTTCGTCGACAGAGGCAGGAGTCGACAGAAGGCTCTGTGTCGATCGACAGGCCTCCTATCGATCGACACAGAGTGTCAGCATCACCAAATATTCGTCGCGCAGCGCTGAGTTCCTCAGGTGGATAAAAAAGTCGATGTCTGAGATCGACAGTCCGGTATAGTTCTATTTCTTGTCTGATTTTCAAACTTTTTCTTATTCTACGAGTTTGAAATAAGTTTGGGGGGATGTGGACAAGAAATTCAAACTTTCTATCCTTTACTTGCTTTATTTTTTTATTGCATTTATTTGAATTGGTGTGTTTAAATTTTTGCCTAATAAAAAAATATATATAGATATTACGTGAGGAAATTTTTAAGTAATTGAACCCTCTAGCATTATATGCAATGTTTGGAATCGATCTTTGATTAGTTGAGATGATTTCGATTGTGGTTGATTTGTCTATGGATGTAGAATACCGCATGATAGGGTCTAATTGGAACTTACACTTGCATGATGTTTGAGTGGATTGAAGTTGACTAAGGAAGAATTTTTTAACCCAAGTGAGATTTGAGCCCTAATTTGTTCATGTGAGATTCGCATGTATGTTTTCGTTTCTCTAGAACTTGCTTTTGTTCTGTTTCGAGACTGCATAGTGTGCACAATGATAGAAAATGATCTTAGGTCATCTTTGTTAGCCAATTTATCCCAAACACTGTCCCTTGTAATATTTTATCCTTAGTCAGCCCCTTTGAGCCTTACTTCATTTTTTTGTCTTGTCTATAAGATTTCTATGATAGTAGGGAGGTTTTTGTCTTGTCTATGAGACTGTGGGAAGAATAAGGGTGGATTATTTGAAAGTGGACGAGAAAATTTTATAATTGGTGTGCAAAAAAAAGAGAACTCTATAAAAAAAATGATGAATATTGTCCTTATAAGCTCAAATGATTAAACAAAATTTTAAGAGCATAAAAGGGCTAGGCAAAAAAAAAGATAGCTATTTATGGTTTGAATTGTAATATTTAAGGAGATGGGGTAGATGTTGATAGATGGTGATTCTGATATGTTGAGAGTCGCGAACTCAATGTTTTCTTTTTAGTCACTTGGCCATATTTCCCTACCTTGTCACAAAATGCCTTCATCACAACCCTTTCAAAGTCCTTTTTTATTCTTGAATTGTGTGCACAAATAAGCAGTGGAGATTTTAAAACTCTTGCAAGCCTATGGTAGAAATTTCTTCATACATGTTGTGAGTGCTTTCATTGAAACCCAAACACTTGTGTGATGAGCGATACACTTTCCTGTAAGTCTTCCGAAATCGATGAATATCTTATCTCTTTCAATTGTTTGTGTGGTGTGGATTGATGAAACTTGATTGTGATGAATCTTGTGAGGCATTGCACTTTCAACTGCTTGAGATTTCTTTTCTTTCTTTTCCTTGATTGAGGACAATCAAATATTCAAGTTTGGGGGGTTTGATAAGCTCATATTTATACTCACTTGTCTATATTTTTCTCCATTGTTTCAAGTGTTTTATATTACATTTTTACTTATTATTGTGCATGAGTCTACTTTAGAGGGTGTTATGCCTTTGATGGGTGATTTTTGCAGGTTTTAGGCCGAATTCATTGGAAACCCGTACTGAAAGCAGATGACGTTCAAAGGAACAGTCACGAATTCTTCCACACGTGGAATCCGAGCTAATAGAGCATGGAAAGAGAAATATTTTTGAATTATATTTCCAACACAACTGGAATCGGGTCAATCGGAGTTCGGGAGCAAAAGTTATGGCCAAAACCGTGAGACTGCGCAGAAGGGGATCGACGCGTGCATTCCTGTCGATCGACAGGATTTCTGTCGATCGAGACAGAGGACCAAAGTGCAGAAATGACACAAATTCAGCCCAGATTTTGACACAAAAGGTTGTGTCGATCGACAGGATTTCCGTCGATCGACACAAATGTCCGAAAAGGCTGTTTTGGCCTGTTTTGGCAGTTTTTGGCTATTTTTACCCAATACTCAAATTAGGTCTTTTCCTCCCTCTATAAATCAGAACTCAACTGCACGAAAATTATTTTGGTTTTTATGCATTATTACACTTAGAATAATTGAGCTTTGGAGTTTTTACAAGTCATTCAAGGTTCCTCTTTATTTGTAAGTCAATTAATTTAATGTTTTCTTTCATTCTAGTCATGATTTGTGGCTAGAACCCTAAACAGGTTCTAGGGTTATGATGTCTATTCTGATGCATGTTTAATTGATATCAACTCTTGAAGCATGGTTTAATTCTCTGATTTAATTTTATAATCTAGATTAAAAGAAGGACCGAGAGGTGAATTGAGATCTAGGTTTATAGTTAATAATTGATGGATCGAGAGATGAAAATTATTGACAGGAAGAGAGAATTAAATATGTTTGTTTTTTGTCCAACCAAGAAGAAACCTACATAGGAATAATTAGATAATTATGAGATTGATTAATTTGGTGTTCTTGAGACCGAGAGGAGATAGTCACTAATTAATAATCTAGGATTTAATTGTCTGACCAAGGAATTTAATCCACAAAAATCTATGTTTTCCCCATTGCTAAGTTGATTGATATTTGTATGTTGATGATTAGATTATCTGCCCTAGGATCTGTGCTTCCCTTTAATTGTTTTCAAAACTATTTACTTTCTTGCAATTGTTCTCTTTAAATTCACAAACAAAATCCCTTTTCAAAAATTGGTTCACTCAAACAAAGAATAGATAAACTATGCCAGTACATGAGATGATTTCGTTGTACTATCCCTGTGGGTTCGACATACCTTTGGGTTTATAAATTTATTTGTTGCTGTAATTTTACAGCGATCTTTGTCGTCCTCACTTCAACCTGAAGACTAAGCCTACAAGGAGTTCCTAGGCGAGTGACCACAATAGACTGAAGGACGGAGGCGCCGACAGGCTGTGTATAGATCGTAAGGAGGCTTGTACTTACTTAGTGAATTATCCAGACCTTGGGTCTGAAGAGTGGGTGTAGGATATTAAGATCCGTACCACTATAAAATATGATGTGTTCTTCACTGTTTTTTTTATATTATTGTCTTGTTTAGTTTCGCGAACTAACTTTTGAAACCTTCAATACTTGTCCAAGTATTGAAAAGTATATTCTGTGAAACTTACCTAACAACGGCAGACCTAAGTTTAACACTTATCAAGTATGCTAAACTGAGTTATATTTGTTTAGTTGAACAAGTGCAAGTTTGTTATTTTTGCTTCCACTACATATATAAACCTTCCGCTGCACATATTTGTAGTCTGATTTCGGGACCAACAATCACAACAGTCAGTTTTCCACTCCGGATTACTGATTATCACAGGCGTTGCCAACCAACCGAAGTTCTGGGAAGAACTACAAACATCCATCATACGGATTGAAGGTTGTGAGGTGCGTCCTCACTTCAAGCTGAAGAAGGAAGCAGACATAAAGAGTTTCTGGGCGAGTGACGCTAAAATATCAAAGGACGGAGGATTCTGACGGGCTAGCCATAGATTGTGAGAAGACTTTTAAACTAAGGATCATACAGATTGAAGGTTTCGAGGTGCGTCCTCACTTCAAGCTGAAGAAGGAAGCAAACATAAGGAGTTTCTGGGCGAGTGACGCTAGCATATCAAAGGACGGAAGATTCCGACGGGCTAGCCATAGATTGTGAGAAGACTTTTAAACTGATCCTTAGTGAATTACCGGATTAATTTCCGAAGAGTGGACGTAGGACTTTGATTCCAAACACTATAATATCCTATTTTATTTACTACTTTATTAAGTTTCTACACTTTAAGTTTGCTTACTTGTTTGAAACCTTCAATATTTGTCTCAGTATTGAAGTGTATATCTGAAAACTGAAACTTAAACTATCCGAGCTAAAATTGAGTTTTACCAAAACTGAAAACTGAGTCTCTAAAAGTCAGTTTTCAAACAAATGCAAGAATCTTTAAAACTTCCACTGCATAATTTTTTACTCTGATTTCGGGACCAACAAATAGCTCCCTAAAAATAAGGATATGCATAATCACTTAAGAATTTAAAATATTTAACAGTGGTCAAGATAAATAATAAGATATTATAATATTAGAAATTAGTCTAACATAAGAATCATAGCGGGAGTTTACCATTTTTAGTCTCCACCAATCTCATAGAGTTCTTAAATTGCACCACATGAATATGGAAAGAGAATAATAGGTTTAATGGTTTCTTGAAAACGAAGTCCAATTTTGTAAAAATAAAAAGCTTTCATATCTACCTCTAAAATTGATTCTTTATTGATGAGTAATAGGTTTCGTCAATGCAACCATCACACTTCTCTTATTATTACGAACTATAGCTTTAACTTCATACTTTTTTAATTCTTCATCATAACAAGCATCTACATCAACATTAAATATTCCATTTTCCAAAGGGATTGATCGATGATTACCCAAAACTTTTTAAGTACCCTATTTTCCAATAGTAAAGAACATGCTCTTGCAATTCTACAAATGTCCTAATTTTTGGAGAAATGTGTAATTTTCACATATATCTATTCCAATCTTCTTGATTCGCTCTTGCCATATTATAAAAAATACTCAATGTGTACATCATTATAAGATTAAATATGTATTGGTTGATAAATTGTTTATGTCATATTGTAGTTTAGAATCCAAATTTTTTCTAACCCATATCAAAATGATATTACTTATATTTAACTATAAAATTGATTTAGACCAATTTGGACTAGAATTATTTTATTTTTAAGCTTTAAAATTTTAAGCCCGAAACTGTAATAGACCACTTTCTAGAATTAATTGTTTTAGAGAAAAAAAATTATATAATTATCTAGAAAATATGATAGATATAGTCTAGAGAATTAATTAGATCTATTTAATTAAAATAAGGGTAGCTAAATTTATTCATTGATTATTATTTTAAATAAGGGTTGAACCGTTACATTGTATCAAGAAAAAAAATATTCTCAAAAATCAAATTTTCAAATCTGAAGTGAATAATAAAAATAACAATAATAATTTACTAAAATGTAAATTGTTGAATAAAATAGTCAACAACAGCTAAAGCAAGCGGTTACAAGTTGATGATTATAAGCTGAAAAAAATAGCTTCAAATCCAAAAGAACGGTACGGATTCATGAACTCAAAGACAATAAGGTCTCAAAAACAATAAAGACAATTGATGCTCAGCAATACAAGTGAGCTTTGTCAGTCAAACCCATGAAGAATTCTGTAATAATTTTCATAGATTCGAACAATTCCATAAGATGTAAAATTTCAGTCTGCAACTTTAATTTTCATTATATTCGGATAATTTCATTAGATGTAAAATCTCAGTTTGACCCATCTCTAAAAACATATCGACTCATTCTTCGTTGAGTGGGGGAAGCATTTACTAGAGTAGATGTGAAAACTCCTACTGAAATGGGGAGGTGACCATGGGATTTTTTTGAAAATTTTCATCAAACTTGGTGATGCATAATAGGAAGTGGTGGACGACATCCAAATATGAATCATTGGAAACATGACATTTGGAAGCCCAACTCAAAATTGATCCTTGTATCCAAAAATATCCATAAATCATTCATGTACAAAATTGTTAGTAATTTAGACTAAAAGACTTAATATTTCAAAAACTAGACGGGAATAAGTTACATATTTGAATTATGGTTGAAGAATGGTTAACATAATTTGAATATATAGGGAAAGGTTGTGGCATTAAAGTGGAAATGAAGACACTATTAAATATTGAGTATGGAGTAGAAGGTTTCCATCAAAAAAAAAAGAGTATGGAGTAGAAGGTTGTGAAGCTAGTGGGAGCGGCACAACCATGATTGAAAGCGTTGAGTGTGAAATGGAAGGTTGCAAAGCCACCAAGAGCGACACAATCATGGTTGAAAGCATTGAGTGTGAAATAGAAGGTTGCACAGTAAAATAGTCTTGTTAATAGATTAAAGCAAAAAAAGTTTAATTTATTTATTATTTTGTTATTTTTCCTTCAAAAGTTCACACATCAACATTATATTAATTAATTTTATTTTATATCTATATGTTATCTCATTATTATTAATATTTTTCATGCTATGTTAAATTAATAATTGGATACTATAAATCCTAATCCAGAATCTCCAATTAATTATCAAATTTATCTTATTTTTAAAATATTTTTATTTAAAATTATTTTTTCCCACCTAAGTTATAAACTTGATTTGGACAAATAAATTTATGCTATAATTATATATATTTTTTAGCTTTAGGAATTTAAGTAAAAAATTGTAATAGCTCACATCCAAGAATTCAATTCTACATAAATTGAGTTCTCTAAAAAATAGGATAGATATAAATTTATGGAGAATAGTCTAGAAAAAAAAAAAGAGAGGACTATGCTTTGTATCAAGCAAAAAAATAAAAAAACATTCTCCAAATAAATAGCCATATTTCTTAAATATTTTATTCATTTCCTAATTTCTAAAACTTTTTTCACCATTTTTAGCAAATTAATGTTAGTTCCTCATATATTAATTTTGATGTGTCAAACCAAATTTAGAATTAGTCTGTTCAAATTGACCTGGATATAGTGATTTTACATTTGTAACTTTGTATAGGTTAATTGAGTTATAATAGATTATTAATTACTCCCTCCGTCCCACGAAATTAGTCCCATTTGCCTTTTTTGTCCGTCCCATCTAATTGTCCCATTTCCTAAAATGGCAAACTTTTTTACACTCATCAATAAAATATTAATTCCACTACACTCACTAACATTGGTTATCGTGCCAAAACCAAATGGGACTAATTACATGGGACGGAGGGAGTACTTTGTCCGGAAGACATCACTCAAAGACTGATTCAGCCGATTCATCGGAGAAGCGGACACGCCAAGCGGAGCTTACAAAGAGTCAATTGTGATGCTTTCAAATAGAACAGACTTCCCAACTGATATGAAAAAGAGTTACCACAAAAATTGATAGCAAAGTCAAACTTACAAAATAATCATACTTATAAGACATACACATCACTGAAAAAGTTTGAACAGCTGCAGATCTTGTAAGACGTGTGCAATGGCTAGAAGACGAGGCACCTTCAACACACTTTTGAAAACCTATAAATACTCAATAAGAGTACTAGTTAAAGGTTGTTGAGTATGTTGGTCGCATAATTGAGAATCATCGTTGAAGACTTCAAAGAGAATTACTCTAATCAGAACTAACTCTTATGCTTGGTTTGACACATCAAAACTAATAAAGAACTAACATTAATTTCTTTAAAAAAAATATTGATGTGTTTGTTTTGGATGGAAAATGGAATTTTGGTACATTATGTGAATTTCTTGTTATATATAATCTAAAGAAATTTAATATGATGTTAATTTAGCTCAAGATTAGTGGCCCCATTTACATGAGTGAAAAAGTGGATTAAGATTAGAAATAAGTTGGCGAAAAAAAACTTAACCCGAATATTTGTATTTAGTTTGAATAGTTCTTAATAGGTAATTAAATTGTTAAAGTTATATAATCATAAAGTTAAAATATTGGTAAAATAAATTATACATATTTTTATATTTAAATTGATAAATATATAAAGTTTGATAAGTGTTTTGAATTATTACTTTTTTAGAAAAGAGAATGAATATGTATACCATTTTAATAGATTAAAAGATTAAAATAGAGGAAAATATTTTATATTAGAGAAAATCTTATAAAATATTAAATAATAATAATAAAAAGATTAGGATAGGTTTTTTTATTTTGAATTCATTTATCTTGATTTGATCACTTGGCCCGCCACTTTATTTCCCTGACTTTTCGCCTGTTTGTCAGTGTGGGACTTGTTCTGTGATCGTGTTACTATGATCAAATAATTTCTTCTTCGTGTTTCTTCTCTCCCCCCTCTTGCCGTTTTGCCAAGGTTCACTTTTTTGCATTTATATTTTTAGAATTACATTATTAATGGTTTTGCTAATTTTGACCCATAACGGGTATAATTTCATTAAAGTTTATAATAATTTACAGTATTTAATTAACATATACCACTAGATTTTAGAGTCTTATCAATAATATACATATCGTAAGCGTTTAAATTTAAAAGAATAATTCACATAAATATTTTTTTGTGAACAAAATGTATGGCTGTGATAATTTCGTTAACATTCGAGCTCAACTCCAAAAACCTAAAAGCTCGAAGCTCAGCTCGTTCTTAAGTACTCAAATTCTTCAACCGAGATTCGAGTAACTCAATTTTGATTGCACCACCCTGTCCAGCCTGTGCATAGCTATGTAACAAATGAAAGTAAAAAGTTCAAGCGGGCTCGTGAATTTTGAGACTTATTCTCAATTCTTGTTGTACCCAAGCTTTTCATCTACCTATGTTACCAACTATCCTAAGCCAGTTGAGCTGAAAAGCTAAGCATTAGTTACATATAACCTCAGTTATCATGTCATCTATCAACAATTTCTCAATTTCATTACCTAATATGTCGATTTCTCCATTAGAATCCGACCACAGCATCTCTCTGTCCAGTAATCTCTCCGACATCTCCATGCCCGCATGCTCTTGCTCGATCGATCTCTTGACAGCGTCTTGCACGCCTTGCCATTGCAAATGCGAGCCTGCAGATTTTGGCATCACCCATGGATAGAGGAGGTTGGCATGCTCCTGGAGAATCTCCGACAGCGCCGAGTTTGTTTGGTCGAAAAGCAACCTCCTTTCCCACCTCAATCCTTCACCATTGTATTTCTTCTCAAGCTTGTCGAACAATTTGGGATCCAAAGGGCAATTCGAGGAGTGCCACAGTGTTTTCAATATATCAAACTGGGATTCTTCAAGACCAGAGTCGATCAATAGATCATGAGCATAAGTAGTTCTCCAGGTGTCAGCTGTGAAAATATGGTTCACTTCGGAAACATTTGGAGAGAGTTGCGCTTCTTCTTCCTCAATGGGATGAAGCGTGGACGTCTCAGAATATGCACCTGACTCCATTTTGAGGAGCTTCAGCTGCATGCGGAGTTCTACATCCAAGGATCAAAAGAAGAAAATGAGACAAGTCGAAATCAAGACAGTAATTATTTCTCACTCCATTCTGATGCATATCCAAAATTACCAGCATACAATTATTACAGTAGGGGTAACAGTTCTATACCATGAAGTTCAGCACCGACTCTCTCAAAACTTTCGGAAGATGACGTTTCTTCACTACAAGGGACCTCAAGGACTGAAATCGGACTAGGATGGTCTGCTTCCTTGGAGCTTTCAGAAGATTCTGGCTCAATTCCAAGGAACTGAATGTGGCGGGACCCTTGTTTGGGTGATTCCTTGAGCAACTCCTGAAGAAACAAGATTCATCAAGCGCATGCTACATCATATCACCAAGGTTTTAATTTCACGACCAAAAAAAAACTTGACAAGGATGCAATATTTCAACTGGGAGGTAAATTGTACGTAATAAAAAAAGTGCATCACACAAGGACAAGTACATACTATTTTTTTTTTTTTTTTGAGCAAAACAAGTACATACTATTAATATAGAAAATATTGGTTGCCTCCCTTATAATGTATTAACATGTAATATAATGAGATTACTCACCATAATCAGTTGATTAAACAATACACATCCAAAAGGCCAAACTCAAGTGGCCAAAATCAGCATACTTTGCAGCAACTTAATGATCAATTAGATAATTCACAGTAGTTCAACATTCACATATGCACAGTAGAAGAGGGTATTTCACAGGTGAAACTTGTGTACGAACTACCTATGCAGCTGTACTCGAGGTGAAAATTTAGGAACAATACTAAAATTGAGGAAAGCATAAAGCAATCAAATATGCACTCTAGGAACAATACTATATATAAAGTCTCTAGGTGAACAATTAAAGAGGCTCACACTATAAAGCACATCTTTGCACATATGCAAAGAAAATGAAAAGTTAAATATTGATCAAGTAGAAAGGCCGAGAAGTTTCAAATTCCAAGTAAAAATGAGAATAACAGATAAGAATGATGCTCAGTAGTCCAGCAATGTTATAAGCCTGAAAAAAGAAATGCTTCTGTTCAAGGAAAGTTGAGATCAAACCTGGATACGACAATGCTCTTGTTTATGATCAGCAACTTTTTCACTAGCTATAGTGGAAAGCGGCTGCTCCAGAAGCATCTCAGAAGATTTTGAACACATAGTTATGCTTCCAGGATCAGAAATCATCATTACATCAACCACAGGGAATTCAGAACTGTTAGCCTTTCCAGACATTGGAAACAAGGACTGCAGTTCAGATAAGTCCTTAGTGTTTGGTTCCAATTGAATACCAAAACTGGTTTCTGACAAAGAGTCCATCACATTATCATTTATATGTTGACAGGGATGAACAGCTTTGCTCCTGGATTTCGAATCTTTAGCCGAATAATTTTCTCTATGACTCAGTTTTCCCTTTACAACCTTACTTTTACCACAATGCACAGAATCACTATGCATCAGATCTTTGTCTTCAGTCCACTTATCATGTTTTGGCTTTCTTCTAAGTCTTCTCCCTCTCCCACCAGTGGGCGGAGGAAGTGACCTCGACCTAGAGGAAGTTCTGCATATTTCATCTTTCCATCCATCCCTACTGCTGATCCCTGAAGGAAAATCCAAAATAGCAGTTCCATTATTGCTACCAATTCCTTTACTTGCTCGGCTAGGACTCATCTTAGCATTGAACTGGTGAGAACTAGTTTCCTTATCTGGACAGGCAAGCATTTCACCTAATGTATTGCCCCTCCTAATCATTTCCAGATCTTGATATTTGCGAGTCATCTTCCATCTCTCTGACAGTCGCTTCTTTGCTTCCATATTTAGAGGTGATTCACCAAAACGAGATGATGGATATCGGCAATTGGTACTACCATCAAAGGATCTTCTAGAAGATAATCTAAGTACCTCGTGCTCACCATCAGAATCACTTTCATTGGTATCATACGAGCTCTCATCTCCCACATATCCTCTGTATGCAGTAGATTTTGCATCCATGGTCTCATCAGAGCCATCTTTCATCCTCATTGTTATTTCCCTGGCTATTTCTCTAGCTTCTTTGGACTTGGCCTTTGATAATCCTGTATCATGAGATGACTCTTTCCTTCTCCATGACCCTGTCTCAGCACTTGCAACACTTGGATGTTCCTTGATTTTCTTGAATCTGGGCGGATAACCTTTTGAATGATCAGGTGACGAAAAGGATGTACCAGTATTAGGCATGTTTCCGAGGTTTGGCTTCAAAACAACAATCCTTGTAGGAAGAATCTTTTCGTCTGTAGCCTCTTCCACTTGAGTTTTTGAAGAACTGCGAGAAATATAAGATCTGTGGCCACTGTGTCGTTCAAGCAGAAGACCATCTTCACGTTTAAGATGAGAAGTAACATGGGGTTTTTTTGAAGTACCTCTCTCTGATCTCCATGCTTTGGCTTTGCTTTCAAACTTTTCTGCTTTAGATGGCTTCAAAACTGCTATGTGACTGCCAAGAGAACTGCCAGGATCAAGTTGTAGATCATGCATACGCTTTGAAAACAAAGAATCTGATTGACCAAATAACTTCAGCAGCAAATCCTTGTTGGATTCCAGCATCTCCAGAGTGTCATCAAGCTCTTTAGAACTTTGAAGATTTTCATCAGTGGAAAGACGCTTTGCATCCATAAATTTCTGTTGAATCAACTCCATCTCAGGTTTTGGGAGAATTGAGTTCGCACTCCATCTTGAAGAACACCGGCGATTAGCAACATGAGATGCTTCTAAATCCTCAAAAACATCTTTAAATTCTTGTTGATCCATAGACCTTCTCCAGTTAAATTGAACATCATACAGTTGACTATTTCTTTGATCATTAATTGACACACTTTTTTGCTCGTAGTTCTCAGGAAACTTCTTTTGTTGTCTATGAACATGGCGAGGGGATGGCAGCCCTTCAAAACCCATTAATCTGGCAATCACGCTTGGTGATCTTCTCTTGTACTCGACGTCTTTTGACATTTCTTCTTCCAGCAACTTTTTCATTGGTACTCCAGTTGCTCTTCCAAAGGTGTTCTGCCCCATCCCAAGCATGAACTGCAGATGCCATATTAAAATTATAAAATGTAAAGTTGCTGAAGAATTGGAGAAACTTATAATACATTACAATATGAAAATGAGGTTCTTAAATACTAATAACGGAAATAGAAGAATTGTCACGTACCATGCCATCATCCCTATTGCTCTCATCAATATAAGAACGAAAATCTGAGGACAATCTTGGAACAGTTTTCTGCTTCGGAATCTGCCGAATACCTGATTAAAAAGGTTAAATATAGTAATGGTAAAGTCAAGATGCTAGTGCAATTTCATAATCAGAATATCTCTCTAGCATCAAACTCCAAGAGAGAGCAGGAAAAAAAAGAACAAGAAAAATGAAGATTGTCAAACATCTTTTGTGGCTGAAGATACAACAGAGAGAAGAGTCAACTGAATTTAGCATCAAACACTTCAATGATAAAATGGATCAACCAAAAAAAAAAAGAGGAACAGGACAGTAGTATTAACCGTACCAGGAGTTAAGAGAGTTGCTAGAAAATTGATAATGAACGCTTAGATAACAGCTACAAGTTTTAAGCTCATGTATAAAATTAGTAATGGCCCCTCTAAAGGACTAGGCCCAGCAATTATAACCCATCATAAGTAGAAAGGGGAACAAAATTATGATGATAGCAATAAAGAAAAGTTCATTTCATCAGACAACCAACGAAATTAGCTTTGTGAAAGCATGACCAATGCTAATTATCAATCAATCTCATTTATGGACTTCACGCTTCACTGAAGCGAGAAAAAAGAAGAAAAATATGTCAGACCACCTTCTGCCCCCCTCGATATTACTGAATCACATAAATCATTTAGATAATGCATGACATATTATCGTGGAAGTTTAATCCCAAATTGAACTTCGAGGTTTTGCTTCGAACCTTAAAAAAGGGGACCAAAATGTAAAGTTTGAGCTTCAAAGAGATGAAATATCAGGAAGCAGCCAAAATTAATTGAACGGACAGATCAATCATAAATTCAGGCGACAATTAAAGGCGCAAAAATAATCTTGAACGCTGTTATCCTTTTATAGAAACTATTCAGATTTTGTTGTAAAGGATTAAAAAATTAGAAGACTGCAAGGCCGACGAACTAAATAAAATATAAAAAATCACACATCTCCAAAAAAAGCAACACCAGCACAATGATTTGCAGGAAGCGCAAAACCATAATCAAAATTTCTCAACTCAAAGAAACACAGTGTGATTAGCTGAGAATTCTCCAACAAGATTAGCGTAATTTTTGTTGTTGAACATAAAAATAAAATATAAAATTACCTTCAATGCCAGAAGCACTTCTGGTTTTCCTGTGTCGAGCTCTCTCCATTTTCCTTTTTGGAAATTTCAAATTAAGCAGGCAGCACCAGCAAAAAGTTTACAAACAAAAAAAGGAAAACGAAGAGCGGTTAATTTTCAACAACAGGAACTTTCTCTTTTTCCAAAAATAACACAAAGTGTCCGAGAGAGAGAAATCAGATCGGGAAAAAGCAAGACGCCAGCTCGAGAACCATCGCCATTCGCGACCTAACTAAACCTCAGCTCATTTTGAAGCACAGCAACAGTTAAAAGACAAGACAAATACCCATTCTAGAGAGAGAGAGAATACGGTGAGGCTACACGTAGAATGGCAGGAAGACGACTGTTAAAACAGAGCGCATTCTAGGATAGACAAGGTGAATCAGACACTTTTTAGAGAGAGAGAGAGAGAATACACGGAGAACAGGTGAGAGAGATAGGCAGAGAAAGATAGCATTAATGAGGGAAGTGTGTGTGAGTGAAAGGAGTAGTATTTTTGAAATGGGGGGAGGATTTTGAAATATTATAAGTTTAGATAGGTTGACACGAGGAGGGGGGCATTCGGAGAGAGAGAGGGACTGGAGAGAGATACTGCCTGCGCGGGTACAAGTTATTGGCCAAATGGTGGTGACCTTGTACACGTGGACGGTGGACACGTCATCATCATAGTTTGTATTTTTCTTTTTTATTTTTGCTTATTGTTTGTTTTTTTTTAAATTGCAACCCAATTTAAATTCCGGGCGGCTTAACCAAATTAATTTTAAATTAGATAAATGATTGGGTTGGTTTGAAATTTTTAAACATGATTATTTAGTTTGGTCAATATTTTGAAAGATGAAAATAATCATTTTGGCTGAATCGCCGAATAAAAAAAAATTGTTTTTAATATAATAATGATAATAATATATTATTTGATAGAAAGTTAAATATCAATAATATTGATATATATGTCCGGTGTTTATATTCTTCTAAATTGCAACCCTATAAATTAACTTATATTTTATTTGTTTATACAACCACAACATTCTATATTCATTAATTATTTTCTATTTATGAATAATGGCAAACAACATATATTTATATAAATTCTATTTTTTTATCATTCTTTCATTAATTTTTAATAGTCAAATTCATATACAAACTTAATTGTTTGCATTATTAGTTGAAAAATCTTTTAAATCGTTTAAACTGATCGAACCAAATCGTTTTAATATTATTTAGCCAGTTTGGTTTGACATAATTATTCAACTGGTTTGGTTTATGAAAATCTTAAGCCGTAACTATTAGTTTGGCTTATACTTTGCTCTACAAATCAGCCACATCGAACCGTGCAAACCATTAATTTAAATAGAGTGAAGAATCCCTTACCATCAGTTCGATTAAAAATTAAATTTAATTGTTTAAACTGTTAATCCGGAAAAAAATTATAGATTCAAACTAACTACACCCAAAAAATGTGTTCAAACAAAATCGAAACATTGATTTCGGTTCGGTCGAAAGAAAACCTATTTACTTTTGTTTCTATATAATTTATTTAATTATACTACCATACATTAAACACAATTCATTATTAACATGTATATACATTAATAATATAAAATTTTAGAATTAAATAAGTTGGTTGAGGTTTCAAACACCACAATCTGAATTGTACTTGTAATTTGATTTGAAGATTTTCGATCGAAAAGAAATCAAGTTATTTTTCAATTGAATTAAAACCGCTTAAAATCTTTTGGTTTGGCTCAATTCAATTTTGCTCGACAAAGCACTTAACTTCGAAATAGGAGATATTCTTTTAATTGTTGTATATTCATATTATTGTAATAAAATAGGGTCATTTCTTATTGTGTTCGTAAATTGAGTCATCTCTCCCCCTCTCACGAACTACTCAGTTTTTAGTTTGTTTAAAAGTATTTATTTATTAGGAGATTTTATGAGATTGTGGACATATGTATTTAGTATAAAACTTATATTTTAAACTTTGAATATTATTAAGTCTTTAATTATCTTAATTGGTTCTAAGAAATTAATGGGTTTGAGTAAATATAAGATTTTGAATAATAATTTGTTAAGGAAATTGAAATAGTGAGTATTCAAATATAATTCTAATTTCATAAAGTTAATTTGTCTAGGCTCAATCAAACTCCGAGCATCAAAGTATTTAATAAAAATTAAAATTTTGATCTAATATTATAGATTTGATTTACGCCATGAATTGTAGAAGTTACTTCATATAAAATAACCATTCCTATAAAATAAAGAAATCGAGCAAGCATATCAATTTTATTGGTGTTCAATAAATTGTTAGCATTTATTTATATTTATACATTTAAAGATTTGACAATCGTATTCATGCACAACGGAAAGCAGAAACTGAAATTTGAATTTGCCTTTATGGTATTTGGTGGTGTTATTTTATCCTCAATAAAATAAAAGTTTTAACTTTTCGATCTTTAAATATAATAGTTAAAATATTTTATTTATAATTAATTGATTATGAATCCGAGAATAGGAAGGAGCACTTCTCTATTTACATTGTTTACCCTATTTTTTTTATAAAAAAAACTCTTAATAATTATTAACAAAAAATCACGTATATTAAACGAATGAAATAAAATACAACATAGTAAGAGTAGAGAGGTTAGACTTAGATCTGTAAATCACAATCTCAACTAGAGAAAGTCGCACTACCATTATGTAATGATTTTAAATTAATATTATCTTTTTTGAAAATATTTCAATGATAAATATTTTAAATATATATAAATCTTTAAATTAAGAATCTTGAAATTAATTTTTGTTCAAAATTATTTGAATTGGCGTGACATCTCTTCGTTTTATTAAATTCGATAAAATAATTTCTCGCTTCCACGGTAGGTTGAAAAAAATTCAAAATTGCATTAAATTTGGCATACTATTTATTCGTTGCGGCTGAATATAAAGTCAAATAAAATTGAATACATAATCCAATGGAAACTCTAATGTATTTTATTTTTCTCTTAAAGTAAAAACGAAGCGATACAAAATTACATAATTTGTCCTTTCATTGACATTTAAAGTCAAATATAAAAGATATATGGCAAGAATTATGTCACACTATCTGATATCACATTGTACATGATGAATATTTTACTATGCTGGTTTAATTTGTTAATTGTATTTATTTGGTTATAACATTTTTTAGTTTTATTCATCAATATAACTTATATGAATATTCTAAAATATAACTTATACGAATATACTAAACGACAATTTCATCACCATTTCTCCAAATTAAAATACATCAACATTAATTTTATTTTTAATTTTTATTTAATTTTAATTACTAATATTTTATACTATAACATCTATGTATGCAGCAAACAAAAAAAAAATTACTTATCACTTTTTTTTAAAAACATTATATTTTCACTTATTTATTTTATTTACTATGTGTTAGAATATTATCCCACGTCAATTTATTAATGAGTTGTACTTATATATAAATTATAGTTGAACATCCTCTTTGTCTCTGAGTTAATTTTGGGATGAATCTAGTATATATATTTTTAAAAATATAATAATTTTTTATATTTTAATGATAAGACGTCTGACTCTCTTAAGTTATAATCCAACTCTGGTAGCAGTTAAAGTCTACATGCAACCTTATATATATATTATATATATATATATATATATATATATATTAATAATAATAATAATAATAATTAATTAATAATAATAATGTGGGATAAAAGTAAGAATGAATGATGGTTAATTTGCACTTTGCAGCCATGCAAGGCAGCGATACCACACATTATTCAGAGGGCCCCACCCCAAACCCGGGTGAGAATATGGGTAAAGGGGGTCGGACTATCCATTGACGATTATCACACCGTTCAATCTATCTCTCGATGATTTTCTGATTTAAACAGCCCTTTATATGACTGAAAGATTATACTCCCTCCGTCCCACCTCAATTATCCCACTTTTCTTTTTCGTCCGTCCCACTTCAATTGTCTCATTACTTAAAAAGACAACTTTTTCACACTCAACAATAGAATATTGATTTCACTCAACTTACTTTACTCTCACACTCCTTAGTTATTGTGTTCGGTCAACCCGGAACAATTCAGTCAGGACGGAGGGAGTATTATTCACCTCCTTTGACTTACGACTAAATAACGCCGTTACCTGATTCCCACGCCGTTATTTTTTCTCATTGATTATGTCATTTCAATTGCACAACTTTTTACATGATTCTTTTTTTTTTTAATTAAAAACTTGTAAATTCTACTGTTCACTGCAGTAGGATGGAATATTTTAATACTAAAAATTATAAGCTTAAGTATAAGTGGCTGAGTCAAGTCGACTTCAAATAACTCAACATTAAACTGGGAAAAAAATTTCAATACATTGTCTATTCATGATTTGACATACTTCTGTCGTAGTGTTCGAGTTAATACCGTAATTTTCTTCCAAACAATAATACCCGCGGTCCCATAAAATTAGTCCTGTTTTTCTTTTTTGTCTGTCTCAAACATTAATCTTCTTTCCTAAAATGGAAAATTAAAACATACTCACTAATAAAATATTAATTTCCTCTATCTCTACTCGCATTAGTATCTGTGTCGGAATGAAACAAGACTAATGTTATGGGACGGAGGGAGTACTAATATTTATTTTGATTGAATAGTTTTTTTTTTCCTTTTAAAAAATTTTCCGGTTGAATTTACTCTTTTTTTTTTTTTTGATGGCTACAGACTACAGTAATGTGGCATAGGGTTACATACTTACATCTCGTACAAAAGTTGATGGTATACCACTTTTATGAATAGCATTCTTGCCAATAAATTATATTCAATTTGTTCCGAGTTGTAATATCCAAAGAAAAAGATAGATCCATGGCCACTTGATATTTATCAAATCGGAATTTAAACTTCAAAATCTCGATATACTTGATAGAGAAATATTTTAACCACATATAATATAGATGGGGCTCCCCCACCTCAACCCTCTAAAATCGTGTGTGTGTTTTTTTTTTTTTTATAAAAACTAAATGAAAGTCTTCTAAAAAAATTTTATGAATTCACCATTGGTCGAGAGTTTTATTGAATTTGAGATGGAATTGAGCCATAATCGAGCTTAATTTCAATTTATAGTCACAAGCCCTATAAGCTTAACATAATTTAAATATTTACATATTATTGGTCCCAAAATCAGAGAATAAACGTTTGCAGCGGAAGTTAAATTAATCCCACACTCTTTTTGAAAAACTGACTTGAACTCAGTTTTCAATTTGAGAAAACTCAGTTTAGTTCGAAGTAAATTTTAAGTAAGTTTCAGATATACACTTCAATACTTAACCAAGTATTGAAGGTTTCAAAATCAGCAAGTAAGTTTAGAATGCAGAAACTTAAATAAAGCAAGTAAATGACACAGGATATTATAGTGGTTCGGAATAAAAGTCCCATGTCCACTCCTCCGAACTTCATCGGGAATCCACTAAGACTCAGAGTTACAAGCCTTCTCACAATCTATGGTTAGGCTGATGAAAACCTCCGTCCTTCGGTCTGCTAACGTCACTCGCCTAAAAACTCCTTGTAAGTCTGCTTCTTTTTCAGGTTGAAGTGAGAACGCACCCCGCAGCCTTCAAACTGGATAGTTGGATGTTTACTTGTTCTTCCTATAACTCAGGTTGGTTAGCTATGCCCGTAATAATCAAATTCTCAGAGTATGAAAGTAACTGCTATGAATATTACTTGAAAAGTAATATTCACCAAGAGATAGCTTCAGCCTCATGCACTTAGACAGTTGCACAGAGAGAATAACTTAAGTCTCGTGTTCCGATAACACGGAATACTAGAGAGCTTTTTTAGTAGAAAGTTTGACAGAGTGTCAGCTCAATTTTGCGTAGGGTTTTCGATAATGATTTTGCGAAGTGTCGAGCTATTTATAGGCTCTCGATCGACAATTTGAATTTTTATCTGTTAGACTTTATGATCCAGCCATTAGAGATAAAGATTGGGTCGTCCAATCATAGTCATTCTTTTGCTCTGCTCTGCTCTGCTTTGCCGCCTGCTTTTCACTTTTGGTAGTGTACTTTCTACCTGCTCTTGTCAGACTAAGTTTCAGTCTGAGGAATCTAAGTTTTGGTTTCCTCGTACTGACTTTTTTACATTACTTTGAGACATCTTGAGTATGACTTCGGATTCCTTGTTTCTCCTTACGTTTCACGTATTCTTGAATATTAAAACTGAAAACTGACATTTCTAAAGTCAGTTTAAGTTTCCATCTTTCTTCGGGAAAACTCAGTTTCTAGAAACTGGGTTTCTGACCTTACTAAGTTTTAGGCACGGAACCTTTTTTTCAGTGCTTCAAGTTTCTTGGATACTTCTCTTTAAGTTCAGAAACTTAGTTCTTGACATCTCGAGCTTTATCTTCTTGAATTCCATAATCAGAAACTAAATTTATGATTGCTCGCTCGATCTTCAGTATCTAAGTTTCTAGATTATTACAACTCGATTAATCCTATACAAGAATTACATTTAGAAACTCTAGAAACATAACACTAAAGTAAGTTTTGACACATCAAAACATCAAATTATAAAATTATTGTTTAAGTACATAATAATCCATAATATATACATATTTTAATTCTTCATTAAAAATATAAAAATAATAAAAAAGATCGAACTCCATAACTCATGTGTGAGAATTAAGAGCTTAATAGAATCTAGCTCGAATTTGATTGTACTCGACTTGGCTGTTAATCACCCTAGGAGTGAGTTCTATAACAAAAATAGGCTTAGCAAAAAAACCTAATGAGATCGAATTTGTTAGATTATACCCAAATAAATAGAAAATGATGAGTTCTCGTGTAAGAACTAAGAAGTAAGAACCCTATTGGCCCAGTTCATCTGCCTTATAGTCGTGGAGGTCAATTTGTGTGGGGTAAAAAGTTGTGCATTATTGCTTGGGTGGATTAGAAATTTTCAATAATAATAGAGATTAAAACAGTATTATGTGGCGTATTATGAGGATTAGTCAATTAATGATATTGTTAAAAAACTATGGATCAAGATTTTTAAATTAGGCCTAGTGTGTAGGATAGATGTGTTTACCTGAAGAATTTTGACTTCAAAAGTAAAACAAAAGGGTTAAAGTTAATTGTGTGATTAAAGTAATAATAGTTGGTCCGAATCCAACTCCATAACTTTTTATATTGCCATAATTACCGTAAGAAAATGCCACTTTAACTGCTGGAGCATAAAAAATAAAATTTTCGATTGACTTCTTGCAGATAGTGTATTAAATTTTTTTGTCTTTTATTTACCAAGATTTAATGGAATCTAGAATTGAGTATTATTGAGCAATGTACCACTCCAACATAAAATGATCCTACGATGAGTTAATAGGGAATGAGATTATATAGTATTATAAATTTGAGATTAAAAGTTAGTTTAATTATCAATTTAGGATTTAAAAGATGAATTTTATCAGAACTTAGAAGATCCCAAAATTTTTCTATTAAGGATTCGAAAGATTACAAAATATGAATCCAAGATCTTAATATAAGGAACTTGATTGAGAATGATAGAATTTTTTAGGTCTTAAATTGAGAATTCATCTTTTGGGTTTTGGAACAATAATTAAACTATTTTTTGAATCCAAAATTAACAGTTTTCCTACAATATATTAGGTAATTTGTATAGAATTATCATTAAGTATATAATTATTATATTAATTAGAATTTATGATAGAAAAGTGGTATTTTGCATAATATATATATATATATATATATATATATATAGGGAGCGGATTCAGTGAGAAAATTCTTAACGTGAGAAAGTGAGAAAGATGTTTGATTGTGTTTATGACATTGCTTGATTGTGTTCAGGTCGTTGCTTGATTGTATTTAAGTTGTTGCTTGATTATTTTGTTGCTTGATTGTGTTTTAGTCATTGCTTGTTTGTATATCAACCATTGATTTTTTTAGATCTGATGGACATGATTCATTCTTTTTTCTTACAGGGAGATTTTTTTTTACATGATCCCTCCTCTATATATATAAACACATGAAATCTGTACTAAAAATAAAGTATAATTCACTATCAATTGAGTACAAGGTCAGACTTGATCTCTAACGTTGAGCAGATCCTCTGTCTGGTCAGCGCGCACCTTCAAGCACCTCGGTCTTCAATCTTCACCTTGTCGCTCCTTAGAGTGAGGACAAACCTCCCTTCTCCTTGGACGTCGACTGTTGGGAGTTTTATAGTTCTTCCTAGAACATTTTCTTGTGTTTGGCAGTTGCCCGTGATAATCATGCTTGCAGAGCAAAGTGACTGCTAGATTCTTTCTAGGATAGAAAGAATCCCAAAATTAACCTTAGAAGTAACACTTCAAATGTCTCAAGCTTCAAATATGAAAGCTTGTGAAAAGCTTCAATCAAGTACAAGCTTAGATGAGTTTGAATCTTATCTGTTAGACTCAGAGGGTTTGCTCGCCAATCTCTGTTCTTCTTTTTCTGCACGACATAGTGACTCTTCAAGTCTCCTTCGTCTTTGATTGGCGTAGCTCCTATTTGTAGACGTCTTTGTCAGAACGGATCTTTAGTTTGAATCTGGAAACCTTCTTTGTGTCTGTTGATTGTTCTTCTTTCTAATTCGTCAGGTTTCCTTGTGATCTGGATTCTTCTGTTATACAATTTTGTGTTCTCTTGATTGTTGTTGAGTGTTTGCTGACAGTTGATATTCTACTGATATCTCAGTAGTCTTGTTGAGATTCTACAACATGCTTGCTTTATTCTTGCAGCATACTTTTAAGTGTGTCCAACATTCCTTCGCGTTTGCTTGCCTTTACTAGCGTCTCCAACAATCTTCATGCTTGCTGATTATTTCAGCATTCTTCAATTCTTCTATTCTAGTTATATCACAACTCAAGTAATCCTATGCAAGACTTTTACATTTCGATTCGTAACTAAGTTGCTAGAAACTAGATCGACTTGAGCTTTGATGCACCAAAACTAATAAACATACAATGAAGATCAAAGGGATATAATATTTATAACAACCAGTTTTCTCCCAAATTTTATGTGATCAGCTCCGTTACAACTCGATAAATTCCTAACAGGACTTTACATGTTTCAGACTAATCTAACACTAGAGATACTTTAAGCTGGTGGTGTTTGATATATAAAACATAAACAAGTGAGAAATTACATCATAATTACTAAAAGTACGTAAAGGGTAAAGGAATGTGTATATATATATAGGGAGTTCATCTAATACTAAAAATTAGTTTGTACTAAATAGGAATGAATCTACACCATTTATCTCAAAACATCAATGGTTGAGATTAAAATATTTTTCCATATTTTATGCTTTTTTGCTTTATAAATCATGCTTAATCGAATTAAGCATGATTCATAAAGCAATTAAACACGAACGAAATTTATGCTTAATTTTTTAATCTTTGATGCTTTAATCTCAACTATTGATGCTATCAATCCAATGGCTGAGCTCATTCCTATTTAATATATATATATATATATATATATATAGGGAGTGACTCACATACTAAAAATTAGTTTGTGCTAAATAGGAATGAATCTACACCATTCATCTAAAAAATTTAATGGTTGAGATTAAAGCATTTTTCCAGATTTTATACTTTTTTGCTTTATAAATCATGCTTAATCGAATTAAGCACGATTTATAAAGAAATTAAGCACGAACGGATATTATGCTTAATTTTTTAATCTTTATGCTTTAATCTCAATCATTGATGCTATCAATCCAAGGGCTGAGATTCATTCCTATTTAGCACAAACTTTAATTTTAACACTTGAGTGAATCTCTCTCTCTCTCTATATATATATATATATAGGGAGCGGATAGAAAATTCTTAACGTGAGAATGTGAGAAAAATGCTTGATTGTGTTCAGATCGTTGCATGATTGTGTTTAAGTTGCTTGATTGTGTTTTAGTCATTGCTTGTTTGCATATCAACCATTATTTTTTTAGATCTGATTGACATGATTCATTCTTATTTCTTACAGGGGAATTTTTTTTTTTACATAATCCCTCCTATATATATATATATAGAGAGAGAGAGATATGAGATCATATAATAATAAATTAGTATATTAAAAATAAGAATGAATCTTATTTATTAAATTGAATAATATGAATGATTATGATTAATTATAATATTTGAATTTTAAATTTATTTCAATATAGAATTAAGGATATTTTCGTCCAATTATTTGTATCAGTTATTTTATATGTTATTTTTCCTATTTTCACGTGAACCTTCTCTTATTCTATTTTATTCAAAAAAAATTTGGGATTTTTAACGTTAGATTAAGAAAATGAAAATCTTATTCGAACATGAATAATCATGTTATTTATTTGTAACGAATCACATTATTCACATTAATAATTTTTGGGATTCTCAATTACGTTACAAATTTTTTTTATTTTGGATATTATTCACGTTTGTTCATTCGTGACTATTTTTTTAAAATATTATATTTATTTATTTTTATTATTCTTAGTTTATTGTTTGATATTTATTAATATATTGCAAGATATTTTAGAATTTATTATTTGATAAAATAAATCTTATTGTTAGACATATTATACTTATTGTTTGATTTATTATATTTTACCAATTGCAATATTAGATGTTATTCCTTTATTTATTATATTTTATTTTTTAGAAATCAATACATATCATGCAATGCAATTATACACATCAAGTAATATACAAGAACTTTAGAATCTGAAAATTACAATTGGTCAAGCACTAAATATTAGTGCGTTAAGTAATAAATATAATGCATCAAGCAATAAGAGAATTATCAAGTAATATTCAATAACTTACAAATCAGTAAACTAAAAATGGTCAAACGATAAATATAGGTGTCAAGCAATATAATATAATGCATCCAGCAATAAAAAAAGACGTTTCGATTAATATACAAAAACTTACGAATCAATAAATTAAAATATATGAAACAATAAATATTAGTGCATCAAACAATACTATACAATGCATCAAGCAACAAAAAATAGTGTATCAATTAATAATAAAGTATAAATAAAATGGAAGATATATCAAGTAATATACAAGACCATACGAATCAATAAATTAAAATAATGAAGCAATACATATTAGAGCATCAAACAATATTATACAATGCATCAAGCGATGAAAAATAATGTATTACATAATATAATATAACTAAAATGAAAAATGTATCAAGTAATATACAAGAACTTACGAATTGATAAATTAAGATATATGAAACAATAAATAATAGTGCATCAAATAATACTATAAAATATTGCATCAAACAATAAAAAATAACGTTTCAAATGAAACAACATAATTAAAATCTAACAAGCAATAAATATTACTATATCAAATAGTAAATAAAATTGCATTTTTAAAAAATAAAAAATGTATCATGTAAAATAATTAAACTTATTACTTAGTAAATTAAAACTATCAAGCAATTCTTGTAGCTTTATACATTAAGTTTTATAACTTGTTACATTAAATTATATTGCTTGATATATCTATTGCATAATGAATATAATTATATTGTTGACCAATGTGTTTTTCTTACTCAAAACATAGGTAATAGGGAGTTCGTTTGATAGATCATAAAATTGCCTTTAATTGGATAAGTTTTTTCAACTAATTAAGTTAAAATGATTTAAAGTTTCATAATAATTTTAGAGTGGAGAATAACAAGGAGAGAGAATAATGTAGAGAAAAAAAATGCAGAGATTTATCAAGCTATAAAATATAGTATATCAAGCAATATAATATAGTGTTTCCAACAATAAATAATAACAAAAATAATTGAATAACTACGATATCAGAAATTAACGAAAATGCCCTTGATTTCATTAAATAATCATTATTTTGATAAATTAATAAAAATAATTAATTAACTAACAATTAATCTCAATTGTTCATTTAAATAGATCTAATGAATAAGATTTTTTTTTTAATCTTAGGAATTTTATTATGTGAACTGAACCCTATATATATAATAATATATATATATATATATATATATATAATTAAACAAATCATATTTCAAGCATAATATATAAATTAGAAAAATATAAAATTGCAAATAACTTTTAATCTGAATCATTAATTTAGTGAAGAGGAAGGATGTAGATTTATTTTTATTTAACACGATAAAAATTTTCCATCGGATGCTCATTATATGATTATTAGAATTTATACACCTATAATTATGGGAAATATATATTGCATATGCCAAAAAGACGCCAAAGCTCACGAAAAAAAAAAAAACCCACGTGGCATAATAATAACTATCTAATCTAAAAAATCAAAGGTGATCAATATTTTATTCTTTATATGTGGAGATGAGTTGAATGCAACTATATTATATTATATTTTATATATATATATATATATTAGATTATATTTATGGAAATAACTATTAGAAATGAAAGGGTGGATAGACAGTCCTGCAAATATTTTCAATTGTGTGTAAGCCAAGTTATATTTAAAAGATTAGTGGTGTACTAATTTTTAGCTTTGATGATGTTCCTCTTTTTAATTAATTACTCCTTTTTTTTCAGCTTTCCAATCATTTATTTAGGTATAATTATTTTATATAACATAATGATTACTAAGTTTTTATAAGTCTCAAATTATAATATAATGCTGTCAACTTTTGCATAAGTCTTGAATCGATGCATATTATAACATAATTGTGGATCTCAATTAGAGTTATAGCATGTGCAAAAATAATTAAATAACTGGATGGTTTTGAGTTGAGTTATTAGCTGATTTTGATGAGTCAGCTGATTGTTATAAAAATTTAAGTCGAGCAGCAATTAATCTTAACTTTCAGTTATACTCCAATAACTAAGAATTGTTAGGCTTCAAATCACTTGAGAAGAAACCAATAACTAAAAACAATAAAGAAAACACGTAAATGGGATTGAATATAAAGTTTTTTGGGAGCTAACTATCTTTACGTTCACTATTCATTCACATAGAACATAAAATCACTATTCTCAAATGCTCACGGTAGTTGAATACGGTTTACAACTTTGAATATTATATAATATGAGACTTCTGCTGATTGAGCTTTACCCACTTTGTGCCTAGGATAAATCAATTGTTTTCTAGTCACAAACATTGCAACTCTTGAAGTTTTACCGTTCTCCACAAATTAGATTTCTCCTGCTTGTGTTATCTTCAAGGAACTCTGGTCTTAGTGTTTGATCCTAGGGTTTTGTGATCTCTAAGAAACCTTGTTAAGTGATCAACTAATTGGTTTTTGGTGGATCTCATGTTTAAGAAACACTATTTAAAGCTTAGATAGATTAAGAATGCAGAGATTGTGGTGTTCATATGTGCGTATGAGATATTTTTTTTTTTTGAGTCATCTCGCATCTCTTTAATGGGATATTTACAAACCACAATTTGAATAAAAGCCACTGAGTGATTTTATAGGTATCCGTTTTTACAGTGTTGCAAGTTTTTCAGTTTTCAAGCTTTTATCCAGCGGTCAACGGATTTGCAGTTATTTAACTAGTGAATAATACTAATTTTTGGATGACTTTTAAACATAGTATTGGAAGAATGGCTTTGAGTGATCTCTTTATATGTCAAATATTTCTCTTTTGTCTAGCCTGAGTTATCTTCCACACAACTGGAGATTCGTCCTTGCATCGACGGATTGACTAAGTATCAGTTAGGCTTAGTCGAATCTTCTTTATTTTAACTGTCGGTTCCCCTAAACTGTCAGCTTTCCTCTTTTTCTAATAAATGTCGACAGACTAGTTGTATTTGAGTCGAACTTGGTCTTTTTTCATCCACTCTTTCAGTTCTTGAGCTTAAGCTGTAACAACATAAAAACCTAACAATATATTACATTCTAAGACCAATTCTGATCTAATCAACTCTATATAAAGAACTAGCTGACTCACAAGTCACAACTTGACATAATTTCTAAGAATTTTTCCTTTTTCCGGCGATGTCAAAATCATCTGACACAAAGAAGAGAATGAGAGTTACGAACATAGTTGGTTAAATCTTCCTCCGTTATAGATAAAAGTAATAAGAAGATATTTAACACTAAAATAACTGGAGAGGGAGTAATAGATAACTGATCGTATTGACTGTACATGCTCAATTCAATTATAATTACTATAAAAGTCTTTGAGACAAAAAGAAATTGTCGTTCGAGGATTAAATTGTAACGCCCCCAACTGACCTTCCCAATTTGGGGCCACGTTACATTAATGTTTCAGGTTTTATCAACACGTTCTCAATTATTTTAGCGGAAGACTTAAATTGAAATGAAGAGATAAATTTACATTTGAAATTGTACTTCGAGTCAGTTTAAAATAAAAATATTTAATTAAAAACAATGATTCGGGAAGGATAAACAGAGTGCGGTGCAGCAGTGTGTGTAGCGTGATGGTGACATGCATATGAAGATGCATGCCACAGGATCTGTGGCCTTCAAAATCTTTCGTTTTGCTCGTTTACACCCCTGCTCACCCATCCTTGTCGCTCAACCTGCGTATTTTAGAAATAATACGAGGGGCTGAATACTAATGTACCCAATGAGAAACATGCCCAAAAACATACATTATATATGAGAAATGCTATGTAACTCACACAGATAGACATGGGGTTTTGTTGAAAAGAACCATGCTATCTAAAACGTTTTATTTTGCACGTGCTATTTACATGTTATCATATCTGTTTCAGTTTTGTAACTGGAAGTTGGCCGGCTTCCAAGTTACGATGATCAGTCAGAAATGCAAATACACTCAACCTACTGTCATCTAAGTGCACTAGTCTCAGCAATCCATTTTAAGACCCGATTGTTAAATATTAATAATCACCGGATCCAAACACAACAAAATTTCCACCTTATATCTTCCAATTCCCAATCATATGAAGTCGCTACCCCATATTACTAATTGAGTTCTAGCGCAGTTATGGGAACCTGGTTCTAAACTCATTAGTTATTCTCTCTGTCGATGGGAATCGACAGAGGACAGATATAATAGCACAAAACATGCATAGCAGTCTCAGTTAAAACAAAACAGTCTATAACACATTTTGAAATGAAAACACGCATTTTGCTTTATATTTGAAATAGTTTCCCACCTCGTTCTTGACCTTTAGTATAGATGTTTCTTGCTAGAATGAGCTCGACTGTCCCTTGCTTTCAGATCCCTACAATCAATTAGGGTACTTGAGTCAGTATGATAGATCTAGGTTATTATATCTTAATCATAAATAAACAAGACTCGAAAGGAATTAGGATTGGATAAGAATCACAAAATGATATTATTATCCATGCCTCTGTATCGACCGACAGGGAATTGTGTCGGTCGACACATGCCTCTGTATCGACCGACAGGGAATTGTGTCGGTCGACACATGCCTCTGTATCGACTGACAGGGTTTTGTGTCGGTCGACACAGCCCTGGGTCGACACAGGTCCGTCGAGTCGACATAACCCTGTCGACTTGCCCTGTATCGATCGACACAGTCTTGTGTCGGTCGACACACTTCAGTCGACACACATATTTCGACCAACTGTGTCCATCGACACAAGTTGTCGACTCACTCCCCTTCGACCGAACCCTGTGTCGGTCGACACACTCCTATGTCGATCGACACAAGTCATCTTCTCCGCGAGCTTCGCCCGAGCTGAACCTGCAACTCGCCGTATCTTGCAATTTCTTCGGCCGATTCTACATGCAATTACATATTCCGACTCCCCAGACTCTAAGGAACACAACTAAAGCAACAAATCACTGAAAAACGCAAAGAAATCGATGAGGGAGAATAGCTCACCGGAGCTCCTCCCCTCACGGTGGCGAGCACGATTTCCGGCAACAAAATCCTATTTTCTTGATGTCCGAACGTTCTCTACACGATGGAGAATACAAATCTAGTATCAAAATACTGAAATTCGGCCGGAATAACGAGATTTAAATCCAAAATCTTAAAATCGCACCACACACCCACCTCAACTTCACACCTCGATATCTCTCTCGTTTCTCGTCCTCTCGGAGCCCACAAGTACTCAAATCGAAGCTCTGGAAACTTACTACAAGTTGGTGGTGGTGGTTCGTCCGATTTTGGCCGGAGTTGGCCGCAAAACTCGCCGGAAGTTTGCTGACGGGTTCGGGTTTGGGTTTGGGTTTGGGGAAACTCTATAATAATTCTCTCTCTACACATAGCATAAGGTGGAAAAGTGTTATATGGTATAGTTTTCTCCTATATATTGGTTGTACTAATCCACCTCATAATATAATCATAATTATGCACTTATACATAAATATACATGTATTTGTGTATGTATCCACCTCTTAAGTTATATTGATTCCATCATAAGTTCCTTATAACTCATGATTATTTCCGCCTTATTACAATTCCATTATGAAATATCATGTCTTATTTCCCAAACCAGCACTTCATCTCATCATCTCTAACAATTCTTGATAATTCCTCAAAATTAATAATATAATCCAAACTCAGTTTTACAATTAAATTCCAACAATCAATAACAACAATTCCCAATGCTCCTAAATTGATATTTCCTTTCTTTATTTCATCCGAAATACTATTACAAGGTCAAACAATACACGGGATGTTACATCCCCTCACCCTTATAATATTTTCGTCCCGAAAATTACAAATTTTCAAAAAGTTCGGGATATCTCTCCTTCATCTTTTCTTGAAGCTCCCATGTCGCTTCTTCACGCCCATGGTGACTCCACAACACCTTAACGAGCGGAATGGACTTATGCCGGAGCTCTTGCATCTTTCGATCTAGTATAGCCTCTAGCTGTTCTTCGTATCGTAGGCCTGGGCTCAAAATCACTTCTTCTTGGCGAATCACATGCCTCGGATCATAAACATATTTCATCAGTTGAGACACGTGAAACACACTATGGATATTGCCCATACTCGGAGGTAATGCCAATCTATACGCCACTGGACCAATGCGCTCCAATATCTCATATGGGCCCACGTAGCGCTGTCTCAACTTGCCTTTTACTCCGAAGCGCACTATTCCTCTGGAGGGTGAAACCTTGAGGAATACCTTATCTCCAACTTCAAAACACAACTCTGTCCTCCTAGAGTCGGCATAGGACTTTTGTCTACTCTGCGCTTCTCTAATTCTTTCTCTGATCTGTCGGACTGTCCCAATCATCTCATTAATAGCGTCCGGTCCAATAATTCTTCGTTCTCCAACTTCATCCCAATAAAGAGGTGAACGACACTTCCTTCCATATAATGCCTCATAAGGAGCCATTCCGATTGTTTCCTGATAACTATTATTATAGGCAAACTCGATCAAAGGCAAGATCGGCTCCCAACTGCTTCCTCGGTCTAACACCACCGTCCGTAGCATGTCCTCGAGAGTTTGAATGGTTCTCTCAGACTGACCATCCGATTGAGGGTGAAACGACGTGCTAAAATTTAGGTTAGTCCCCAGCTCTCGTTGCAAACTTATCCAAAAACGAGATGTAAACTTTGCATCCCTGTCAGACGTAATAGATTTTGGCACTCCGTGCAGTCTGACAATCTCTCGGACTTAAATCTGTGCTAGCTTATCTGATCCATAACTCACCTTAATCGTTAGAAAGTGTGCACTCTTTGTTAGACGATCCACTATGACCCATATCACCGTATTTCCTTTCTGTGACCTTGGTAACCCCGTTACGAAGTCCATGGTGACATGCTCCCATTTTCACTCAGGAATGTCTAACGGTTGCAACTTCCCATACGGCCGTTGATGTAACGCCTTGACTTGTTGACATACTAAGCATTTCTCTACATACAAGGCTACATCCTTCTTCATACCATCCCACCAATACTTACTTTTTAGATCTTGGTACATCTTGGTACTTCCTGGGTGAGCGGTATACGGCGTGTGCCTCACTTAAGATCTCACTCCTTAACTCCTCACTGCTCGGCACTAAGATTCGGTCTCTGAATAACAACGCACTGTCAGGTGCCTCTTTATACTCTCCCACTGGCTTGACCTTCAACTTCTGACGTAACTTCTCAATCTCTGCGTCTTCCTTCTGGGCCTCAATAATTCTTTCTCTCAAATCCGGCACTATTGTCAAAGCCGCTAAATCACACCTCTTCCTTTCTGAAGGTGATATCAATTCTAAGCTAAGCCTC
>JAPKLW010001105.1:81038-100193 GCA_026898455.1 Plectranthus barbatus
GATGCTTATTACTGCGTATGCTGCAGCCTACACCGACAGTTTATCCTAGAACTGTCTCAGCTGTGATAACTATTTATATCTCGCTAGGTCAAACGATCCATTCGATCTTCTGTGATCTTCTACACACCGTATGATCTCCCTATCGACGAGATAAGAGGATAATTGCGTTTGCGACACAAGTTTGTTAATTCAGACAGGAGATGAACATACAACATTTATGATTCCCAGTATATTAACCAATCGACCTTGTACATAATATACCAATCATAATGCTTTCAGTATATAAATCCATCACCCAGAACTCAGTTGGTTGGCAAAAGCCCGTGAGAATCAGTGTTCCAGAGAATAACACTGACTGCTATGAATATTACTTAGAAATATAATATTCACCTAGTAAATAGCTTAAGCTATAAAGCTTCAGCCTCGTGCTAAGAGAGAGTAGCACAGTGAGATAACTTGAGTCAGGAACTCAACTCTCGTGTATTAAACATGGAAACTCAGAGAGATTGAGTAATGATTTAAGCAGAGTGTCAACTTAGTTTCTTTGATATGTAGTTTGATATTCTCTCTTCTTAGTTCGTACTTCATAACCTTTTAAGGTTGGAGTGCAGACCTATTTATAGAGAAATCCTTGAGCATTTGAATTTCTGCCCGTTGGACACATTAATCCAGTCCTTAGAGACATGAAGAATGTCGTCCAATCATAGCCCATACTATAGGTCTGCTCTGTTGTATCAGTGTACTTTTTACTAACTTTATGTCAGACTAAGTTTCAGTTCGAGGAATCCAAGTTTGGATATCCTTGTACTAACTTTTACTTAAGGAAAGATATCCAAAGTCTGACTGAGCTTGGTTGTTTTCGTGTATCTCGTGCTTACAAGGTAGAGGCTTTCACACTGACTTCCTATAGTCAGTAGAGAAGTCAGTATGATAACCCTCATATTGACTTCTCATAAGTTAGTATGGTAACCAAACTTCTCATAAGTCAGTATGGTAAACACTATACTGAGTATCCAAACTCAGTATAGGCCTTGGCCATACTTGGTGAAACCAAGTTTTGATGGGTTTTGTATACTGAAAGCATTTATTATAATGAGTATACAACGGTTTATTTCTCCTAGCTGTTAACAATCGTACATGTATGAACAAAGGTATCCTCTTGTCTCACCGATAGGGACGATCATACGGCGTGTTGTAGATCGCAGAAGACAGTATGATCACTTGACCTAGTGAGACATAAACATGATCACAGCCGAGACAGCGTATGAGGATACGTGTGTCCGGATGGCTGCGGCATTGTCGGAATAAGTAGTCTGTCTTGGTTACTTGACATGCTGTTACGCAGAGGTGGCATATTGATGGACCGCAGTAAGATATATTCGTCTGTCTGACATCAGCGAATAAAAGATCTCGTTATATTGATTGAGTCCAAACCCTAACGAAGGTTCAGGGGTTTGCACGGGTTGACTGTTGCTTTGACTTGCCATGGTGGAGAGCCTGAGTAACGTGCTCGTATATCCGCATCTTGGGTAACAGCAGTTTGTGTAGTACCACCTGAGACTGAACTTAGGTAACCATATCCGAGTAATAGGATAGGGACATTCCCTGAGGAGCTCAATAACATTCATCGTGCCAAAGTCCTGCAGGCTGATTAAGTTCAGGCACGAGTGATAAGGTTTGAGTGGTACTACTCAGGAATTATAAGATATTAATTAATTGTAGTTAGAGCTTGTTAGAGGCTCCGATTAATTAATGGATGTCCGGTAACCTTAAATATGGGGATTCTCAATTAATGCAGCCTGTTCTCATAACGTGGTAATAAAGGGGTAGGTCAGTATTAATTCTGTGGTGAAAAAGAATTAATATTAATTAATTAATTGTGTCCTGGGTTGTGGACATGGGAATTAATTAATTTATAGGCCCACTTTATTATTTGCATTAGGTCCCAGGTCTGGCCCAACAAGTGTGCTGAATTGAGCCCAAAAAGGCCCATTAGGGTTTCTAACCCTATGTCTATAAATAGACAGCTCTCTCTCATAAGTTGTAACACAGTTGAAACACAAACCCTAGAGAAAGAGCAGAGTGGGCGCCGTTTTTGGTTCAAAGGGAGGAGAATTTCGATTCTGGTCCTGCTCAAGCCACAGATCTACAGAGTCCTCACCAGTAGTAGATCTGACCAGCACCGGGATACAGATCTAAAGATCTAATCTGGAGAACAACAGATTTCTTCTTTTCTTTTCTTTATTTTCGATTTTGTCTAGAAATTAGTTTTCTAATTTCTGTTTCCGCAGAGAAATCGGATTGCGTGGTTGAATTGGAATTCAAACGCAAAAGATCGGTGCAGACACTACAGAATTACGGTAATCTCTCAATCCACAATTATGCATTAAATTCATAGGAGCATGCTAGGGTTCTTGTGAATTTAATTATGGGCAATATCCATAGATCGATCCGGTTCAGTTTTGGTTTTGGTGATTCGGTTCACGTAAAAACCCTACAAGTTTCACGCATGTATACTTCTTTGATTCTCGAGCATTTCCTATGTTCGGTCTTCAGCTACTAAGTTCTATTACAACTTGATTGATACTATACAAGAATTACAATTTAGAACTCTATAGACTGAAAAACTGATTAAGATGGCTTTTACAATCTTTGACCCACCAAAACATAAAATAAAGGGAGGATTTCTCTAACAAAAATCCTAACATCTTCCATGTCGACCTTCCATGTTGATCGATGTTGGGCATGTCGATCGACATTGAAATCTCATGTCGACTCCTGCTCGCCCGCAACCATCTTCTTTCCTTGATCTCTGTGTCGCTCGACATAAAGGATGTTGGTCGATACAGAGCACCTTTTTGCGAATTTCTTCATCTTTTGAATAACATTTCACCTTCTTGATGTATTTCCCTATAAAAACGAGCACCACAAGCATAAAACCCACCAAGATAGACTCATGCACAATTATTAAACCTAAACTAATGCAAATGCATGGAATAGCAAAGAAAACAATGCGATAAGTGAGATAAAATAAGAACTTATCACTCATTGATCTTTTCGGAGTCATTGCAACGCCTCTATCATTAGTGGTCTCCGAAGCTGCCGCGCCCTTATCCGGATCCCTTCTAGCCCATTGTGCAGGTCGACCAAGGCAACTCCTCACTAGTCGACTTGCTCCCATGTTGTCTCTTTATTCAGCAATTTGTTATCTTTAGTTGATAGCTCGCTATCGAGCTGCTTTCTGTTTGGGTTGGGTCGCAGTTGACTGATCCTTCAGCTTGGTGCGTCTATTGAGCTTTCGAGATGAGTCGTTTGATTCTTGATCCCAACAATAACTATCAATTAATTTGATATAATATGTGAAAAGTAATTTCATAATTCTAATAAAAAATACATATTAATATTATGAATAAAATAAATTTATAAAGTAATTTCGTAGTTACTATTAACCATGTCTATCACCATTTTTTCTTTCTATATATATATTTGGTGGAGGTGTAAATTAGTTGAGCTATCACTTGTCAGACTCGATCAAAATTAGTTTGAACTCGCTAAGAAAGTTGATTTTCTGAGTGAGTCAATTTTAATTTTAATTTTTATTTGACTTGTGAACTTGTAAGCAAATTTATTTATCAAATAATTTTAAAATATAATTGCATAAAACTTATATGTTAAATATTTTAGATTACAATACATCTTTGATTATCTTTAATAATAAAAAAGTTTAACTTTGAGTACGTAGATACAATTGTTAGGCAATATGTGGTTTTGATTATTGTTGAATTTCTTTAGTCAACTAGTCTTTGCATAGAGTTAATTTAGATCAATTTGATTATAAGATTAAAATATTAGGTATTATGTATTCTAATTGTTTAGGTTTGGTCAGCTGAAAACTTAATAACATGACAAGTTAACTACAGAGATGATCAAATCAACAAAAGTTCATAATAGGCCAGTCGCCAGTTATGAGGAAGAAGAAAAGATCTAGCTGATAGTTTTGAGAAGAAGAGAATATCTCAGACTAGTTGAGCATTTCAGTTGGGATATGTCGATCAAGTTGACATGTCAAATAGGACTTGTTGGTCCCGAGAACAAAGTACATATAGTGCGCAGCATAAATTTTAAGATCTAGACTTGCACTCACAAACCGGTGGTTCTTGACCAGTTTGTGTTTCTGAAAACACTTTGTCTATGAGCAGTGAGTTATTTGTTCAGTTCGAATATACTACAACACTAAAATTTATTGAGTTTTAAAAACCTTGCAAGAATGTAAGAAAGCAGTAAATGCATGGAATTTATGGAGGTTCGGAGCCTAAAGTCTTACGTCCTCTCTTCAAACCTTGGTATGGAAATTCACTAAGCTTCAGTTACAGATGGGTCTCGCGATCTATCGCTAGCTGATAGATGCCAGTGTCTACCAGTTCACTAGCTAACTCGTCCAGGTCTTTGGTCCTTTCGGCTTCACAAATTTGGAGTGTGGGCACACCATGCAGCCTCCTCCTCAAGAGTTGAGAGTTTTATAGTTCCTCCCGAACTGTCGAACTATTTGGCTAGAAGCCCGTGAGAATCAATGCTGGAGATCTGCAGTGATTGATGTGTACATTCTAGGAGAGAAAGAACACCAATGAAATAACTCGAGCTAAGAAGTTACGAGTCTTGTGTTCAATAAATGACACACGGAAGGCTGAGAGATAATCTAGATGATAGAAACGATCGAGCTTTCAATCTTTTGGTGTTGAAGTGATTGAGTTGTGGAGACTCAATCATTTCTGTGAAAAAACAACAGTTGTAATCAGTACAGAGCTATAGCTTACAACTGAAGTTAATTTCCTTCTAGTAGAATGAAGAGTGGACATCAGGATATTATGATTGTGAACCACTATAAATGCTTGTGTCTTTATTTATTGCTTCCTTTTTATTATTTGTTTTCCACTTCACCAACTTCGAAATCCAATAATTGATCACAATTGTTGGTATATAACTGTAATTTAATTTCTAAATTGCTCGGCTTTAAGATTTTCACAATACTTATAACTGAACTTGAGCACACCTAGTTACACTCACTTCCGCGCACATTGTTACACATTATTATCTTGCGTTCTCTGATATTTTGTCGTTTAAGACATTATTTATTAAGGATAGGTACCATCAACATAATTCAATTTTGTTAATAAATCTATTTGTTTTTTATATTAAATAATTAAACATAAATTTATATTTAGAAACTTTATTTAGGTTTTAAAAAAGATCGATTAAATTTTTGTTCATTAAAGTATTCATAACAAACTTTATATAAACGAATCAAAATTGAGTATGATACTATTTCATTAAACTTGGTTCAATTGTCCTCCAAGTTTTGAGAAAAGGTCAATTTTCATAGTAAAAATACAAAATCATTCAATTTCTACTTCTTCATAAAAATAGATTAATTTACTACAAATTAGGCGATTCTTATTGTATCTAGATATATATTAGATTCATTTTAAAAAAATAAGATTAGTAAAACAATCTTAACAGATTTTTGTCAATTTTTGGCATGTAAAAACACAATCTATCTATTATGGGTGTCAGATTCTCTCTCCACGTCTCAATTATTATATACCAAATTGCCAATCCAGTAAAATGATGATTTTGAAATGTGAAAAAACAATCTAATAAGTTAGGACTGGAATCAATCAAGATTTCGGAAAACGATGATGCTTTTTTCTTTTTTTTTTTCCTTTTAAATTTCTCTCTGTCCTAATAATTTTGGTCACACAAATTTGTTATTTTCCAATCTGGTGATAAGATATAATTGAACTTTTGTATGAAAATAAGAGGGTTGAGATTCCCATATCTTGGGCTGAAAAAATATAAGATTGAAAATGTCACAACACCCAAGATTGTGTGAAATTTGATTTGTCACATACATGGAAATGGATACCCAAAAAAGGGTCCAATTTCAAGGCTCCATGCCTAAATTATTAGACAAGCCTATCGCCTATTACCCTACGCATAGACTTAGCATAAAATCAGCCGAAAATTTAGTTCGCAAAATGCCAACTGAATAAAGATAAAAATTCCAAATTTCATGACTCATCACTAATGCAACTTGAATAATTTTTTATTTCTTTTTCTTTGAATAGTTATTTTTTTAGGAAAGAGAAAATGTTTATTTTTCATATCATATATAACTTATGTTTACACTAAGTCATAAAAAAATTAAAGAACTAAGATTCGAGTAAGAAGCTTTAAAACGAGTAGAACAGTCACGACCGATCTCGCGATTATTTATCATGCGTTTTAGGGTAAGAAAGGGCAATTCCTTCCCATTAAATTATATACTTTTAAAAAATAGGAAGATTATGGATGTTAAGATATACTCATCTTTATAACATCGATCTATAGGAACAAAAATGTCTCATTTAATTTATAAAAAGAGGAATGTCTTATTATTATAAGGTAATCCATGTCATTGTCTACAATCAATTTGAAATATCTAACACTTTATCTCATATATGCATCATAAAACTATTTATATCTTAAATTGTTGATAATCATGCAAATGAACACTCTCATCATTATAACTTGGATGTAATATATATATCCAATCCTCTTTATAAAATCAGTTTATAAGTAGATAGATGTTTCTATATTATAAGATAATTCATACTATTATCTTTTCTTTAATGTGGGACATCTAATAATGGATTGCTCTTCCATTATTGTTTAATTTTTAATTTTAAGTGAAAGTTTCTTGTGAGACCATCCTACAAGTCTTATTTTGTAAATGGTGAAATACATTATTTATTTAGATGTTGTATATAATTATTAATAATAATCCATTTTAAATATGATAATGTATTTAATTAATTTAATTGATATTGTTGTGACCCAAAAATGAATGAACTCATTTTGAGTCCATCAAAGAAGAAAGCCCAAAGAAGAAGCCCAAAAGCACAATTAATATTTGGCCAAGGCAAGCTCCTCGGACAGTCAATGTTGGGTTAAACTACTTCTGACCGAGCTACTCATCGGTCGAAGAAAGTAGCTCGAACACATTATTGAACCGGATTCCGAGGTCGTGATGTAGAAGATTGTTTGGATTTTTATTAGATAAATTCTTCCTTACTTTTTGTTATTTTGGTGGGTCAAAGATTGTAAGCCATCTTAGTCGGTTTTCCAGTTTCTAGAGTTATAAACTATAATCCTTGTATAGGATCGATCAAGTTGTAATAGAACTTAGCCTGAAGATCGAGCAAAGGAGAATGCTCGAAAATTGACTATCATCACACCTAGCCTTGACCTAAAACTGTATTGGAGCACTCAGTTTAAGGTCCATCCATACTGACCAGGAGAAGTCAGTATGAGGGTTGTACCGAACTGACTTAGGAGAAGTTGGTTTAAGGGTTTTCCATACTGATAAGGAGAAATCAGTATGAGGGCGTTTTCCATACTGACTGTGGACAGTCAGTATGAGGGTTTATTATACTGACCTTGAGAAGTCAGTATGAGGGCTAAGATGTACTGACCTTGAAAAGTCAGTATAAGAGCCTCTACCTTTAAAGATTGAGCAATTCGAAAGTTGTCGAAGCTCAGTTAGACTCAAGCATTTATATATGCCCAAGTCAGTACGAGGTTATCCAAACTGGGATTCCTCGGGCTGAAAAGAAGTCTGACATAAAGTTAGTGTATAGTACACTAATGCAGCAGAGCAGAGCAGAAAGGAGACCTAAGGCATGGGCTACGATTGGACAATACAATCCATGAGTCTAACGTCTGTATTTATGTGTCTAACGGATAGAAATTCAAAATGCCAAGGGTCCTCCTCTATATAAAGGTCTGCCCTCCCAACCTTAAAAGGTTACCTGAACAGATTCAAAATCTGAAAGTCTTAAGAAGATAAAGGGCATTTTTCATGTCATCTCTCTGCTAAACTCTTTGAGTTTCCGTGTTTTCTAACACGAGACTTGAGTCTCCGACTCAAGTTACACACCTTGCTAACTTCTTCTAGCACGAGACTGGAGCTTTAAGTTGAAGCTCTTCTTGGGGAATATATCTTTCTGAGAAATATTCATAGCAGTCAGTTTCCTAGTCTGGGATTCTGATTCTCACTGGCATATGCCAACCATCTGAGTTCTGGGAAGAACGGGTAAACATCCAACCATTCTGGGAAGAGTTAGTAAACATCCAACCACCAGGAAGGAGGCTGCGGGGTGCGTCCCCACTTCAACCTGAAGACCGAGTCTGCAAGAAGTTCCTAGGCGAGTGCCACAGCTGACCGGAGGACGGAGGTGCCGACGGACTGTGTATAGATCGTAAGGAGGCTTGTATTTACTTAGTGAATTATCTAGTCCTTGGGTCTAAAGAGTGGATGTGAGAGATTGAGATCCAAACCACTATAAGTCTTGTGTGCTCTTTACATCTTTATTTACATTCTTGCTTTGTTTTTAGTTTCACAAACTGACTTTGAAACCTTCAATACTTGTCTATGTATTGAAGAGTATATACTGTGAAACTGACTTAAGGTAAACAGAGACCTAAGCTTAAGCTTTCTACACACAAAACTGACTATACTCTATTTAAGCGAACCAGTGCAACTGCCATTTAATACTTCCGCTGCATACACAAACTTTCCGCTGCACAGTTTTGCACTCTAATTTTGAGACCAACAAAGATGAAAAGGCAGCTCGGACCAATGGATGCGACGGTTCGAGATACTAGTTTAGCTGAAAAATTGTAACCTTTCATTTAGAATCACTTCCTTAATTCAACCCTTATATGTTCTCATTTATTATAAGTAGATTCATTGAATACAATAATAAATATTCACACCAATCAAATTCTATTCCTCAAATATATTCTCTAACTTTTGAATTATGAAAAATTCAGTACTTAAAGATCTAAAGAATAGACTAAACTAAATCTTTTTAAAAGGACATGATCAAGAGATTAAATGAAGTGAAAGGAAATTACAAATATGATATTAAATATAAGCTTGATTAGGAGTATAGTCATCTATCAAATAATTGGACACTATAATTTGCACAATGAAAATGCCTAGCTAGTTGCCCATACTTGACAATTGACATGACAAGTTATCCTACAAAATTTAACCTTCGAAAAAAAAACTAGGGATATATATATATATATATGCTTCATAAAAATAGAACCGGCACTACAAATTTATGAATGCTTGGTTCCAACTTTTCTGATTACTTGACAAAATGTTTTACCTACTTCCAAGGAAAATGTTGATCATCTACAACAAGATATGATATTTTACTTAACACGCAAGAAAAACATAATCTAATTATTCACCTTATACATGATCTATATTATTAATTTGGAGTGTTCTTATATAAAGTTTGAATTTTGATATTTGGTTCTATTTCATATAGTAATATACAAATATATCAATGAGTAATCTTGAAAATATAAAAAATGGAGTTGTCAAATAGTCTTAGTCTTACTTTTTTCATACTTATATTAAAAGAGTAATGATAAAAACTTGATTAAGTATTATGTTATTTTAAATGGCAAACTCTCATATGAGATGGTCTCATCATTTTTATTGTGAGACGAATTTAATAATGTATTAAATTTATTGAAATGATATATTTCTTTATTGCAAATAATTTAGTTTGTTACATAGAAAATATATTATATTAAAAAATAAAATGATGTATTTAATTTATTGAAACAATGTATTAAAATCTGTCTCACAGTAAAAAAATGGTGAGACCGTTACCAACACATTTTAAATAGTTTTTGACATAGGTAGAATATATGATTAGGACGGAGGGGTATTATTTTGGAAAATAACAAAATAACTAAAGCAACTGATAAAGAGCTATTTTCTAGAGTTAAAAAGAAAAAATAAATAAAAATTTTCATGTTTCTTTTTTGCCAAACATCAATTTTAATACGAACTATATATATTTTTTCAAATCTAATATCAACTATCATATTTCTCAATTAATAGTCAAACTATTCAAATATAGGATATAATTTTTTTGGCGGCAATGGAAAGCTGAAGGTACTCATAAAAATCTATGACAGATCATTTTATTAAAATGTCAAATCTATAAATATACTAAAGCAAAGACGTGGTTACAAAATAAAAAGGCTGGAACGGTTATTCCATAAAAAGATATATTTTATTTAAATACATCATCATTAATTAAATAATTATCAATTAATATTAATCATAATATTCCTATTATGTCCTATAAAGATAGACAATCTTATTTTCAATTTATATAATTTATAATAATAAATAACTATCTCCATTAAATATCAGTAAAATATTTTATCTTTCTCAATAATTTATAATTTGACAATTTATATAGTTTCGGTAATCAAGCTATGAAAAAATTTATATAATAACATGCAAAATTGATTGATGATTACCAACAAAATTATTATAAAATTAAAATTCTCAAACATCATAAGATAGTAATATTTGATAATATTAAAATATAAAATTATTAGATTTATTATTTATGTAGATTAGTTTTACCATGATTTTATATAACTTATATATTAATTTTTATAAAAGTATAGTCAGGTTATTATATAATTTTAATTTACATTAGTAAAAGAACTCAAATGGTTAACTTTTAAACGTTTTACATTAGTTCGCTTTTTCTCTCTTATTTATTTTAATACTTTTTATTAATGCAACAATATATAAAATTTGAGTATATTAATTTTATTTTTTATGTTACTTAAATTAGTATTATTTATATGTTAAAAAATATAAAGCGTGGGAACACCAATTTGATTTTTTATTTAATTTATATTATAACTTTTTAATTTATTTAAAAAATATAAAGTACGACATGGGTACGCCAGGGTGAAGACGTATACCCTTTATCATATCTATCAAACACATAATTATTATATATATATATATATATATATATATATATATATATATATATATTTATTTATTTATTTACACCTATATGTGATATATATTTGTTGGGGGCCAGAACCGGATCCGGCCCAACGGGGAATCGGACTAAAGCCCAATGAAGGGTTGATAATACTACTGATCCAACAAACTCGCAGGAGCCCAGTCCGCCGGGCCAGAACTTGCCAAGCAAGCAGTCCTCGATGCCGAAAAGCAGTTCGATCGAGGTCGAGAGCAGCTCAACTAAAGCCAAAAGCAGTCCGATCGGCGAGGAGGGGGTTCGATAGGGCAACAATGACCTGCATTGACAATTACCAAACGGTCAGAAAAAGGCAACGGATGCATAACGCCTAACGCGCGAGGTTTTCGGAACTACTCAACTACCACGTGGGTAAACTGCCCCGAGATTCATGGGAACGACTCCTAATAGTCGAGAGAAGGACGTGGAAACCCTAGAGCCAGCAACTCCCTATGAATACTTCTTCAAAACATTGAGAAAAAGGGGACACAGAAAAAGAGAGAGAAATAGCCCACTTATACATTCATTATTTCCAATAAGAATCGATAGCTAGTGCTTATATTGTACTTTAGATTAGCCGACCCAGTTATACTCCAGTTCAAGTCGTTTATTTGTACTCCCTTTGAAAATGTGTTATGTTATTTTTTGCTTGGCGCATTCACTGTTCTTGGGGCTTCAGTTTCTGAATAAATTCACCCTCAACAATTTGACGCCCACCGTGGGGCCTCGAGAACGAATTCTATTTTTTCTTTGCAGGGAATGGCAGACGATCTAGGCAAAACTCATGTTGTAGAAGTTGATGACCAGAAGACCGCTCCGATAGAGGGTCGAGGCAGAAGATCTAATCCCGGAGTGGGTCGAGGGGTTCCGGCAGGAACAGGGCGAGGGCGAGCCGCCATAACCAGCAGTGGGGCCTCGCGTCCACCTAGTGCAGGAGGGACGATGAACGATCTAATGAGGGCATTCAATGCCACTCCACTCGGAGAACTGGCTTTCCTGCCGCCACCACTGAGCGTCTTGGAGGACCCTCATGTTTCGAGGTTGGTAACACAAATGCAGAGCGCGAAGGGGATGATCGAGACAATGGGGGCCAGGATGGAGGACATGGCGAGGAAGTACGAGCTCCTCGAGAGGGAGAATCGAAGGTTGCAACTGTAGGCAAGCAACGCGCAACCTATCGTCGAAGAGCCCAGGAGCACGGGGAAAGACACCCAGAAGGTTACGAGAAACCTGGACGACGACTTCGATCGAACCTAAGAGATGGACGACAGGAAGACCCCGAGGGAACCACCAACCCTCAGGGACCAGACCATTCAGCTGAGTCGGCCAGAGCTGCAGGCTGTTCAGCAGATCGAACGACGGTTCGAGCAGAGGCTCAGGTATTTCGAGTCATTACTCGCCAAAGTCCCCGGACTACCACGTGAGAGTTACGCGGAGTCACCATTATCCCCGGAGATCGCTAGGGCAGAATTGCCATCCAGGTTTACTCCACCGAGCTTCGTCCTCTACGACGGGACCTCGGATCCAAAGAACCACATTGCTGTATACCGGCAGAAGATGTTGGCACTAGCAATTCCAGGCGCCCAGATGGAAGCTTGCATGTGTAAGAGCTTTGGTTCGAGCTTGATGGGGCCCGCTCTTCAGTGGTTTATCAACCTGCCCCGGAGTTCAATCTCAACATTCGCAGAGTTGCACCAGTTGTTTTTGCGACAATATTCAAGCAGCAGGCACCTCGATAAGCACCCGGACGACCTCTATGCGGTAATCCAGAGACCAGGCGAGCCTTTGAGGGCATATCTGTCGCGCTTCAACAAAGAATTGGTGGCAGTGCCCAACTGCCCCAATAGCACCGCTGTGCGGGCCTTTACGAAAGGTCTCGATGTGGATTCTGACCTGTATCATGAGTTGTCTATCTACCCTTGCCAGACGTTGGATGATGCTTTGAATAGAGCCTGGGCGCTTATCAAGTGGGAGGAGGATGAGCCTTACCTGCGAGCACGTCGCAACACTGGAAGGCCTAACTCGCGTGATGAGAATCGACGCGAGCAGAGGGACAGGCATATTTCTAGGTCACATCCCTATAGCAAGCCACCGCAGGTTAACAACCTCGGCCCGTACATCCCAGAGTACACACTGTCGATCAAACCAGCGAATCTTGTTCAGAATGTGCTCCGAAGAATGCCGGAGAAAGTTAGATGGCCTCAGAAGATGAAGGCCGACCCAGCCTCGCGGGATGTGCAGAAATTCTGTGAATTTCACAATGATCACGGCCAAACCACCACGAATTACCGGGCCCTATGCCTCGAGGTGGTCGAGTTGTTGAAGAAAGGGTTCATGTCCAAATCGGACCGAGGAAAAAGAACATGGACTCGGGAGAAGCGGATCGATGAGTCAAGGCCCGCAAAGGCAAATGCACCCAAGTCTCCAATACTAGTTCGAACTATCAATTGCATCACTGGGGGATCGGAGATCAGTGGGATCACAAGGCCCGCCGCCAAAAAAGCCAGGCGACTGACTCGAGAGGAGGCCGTGGCCCCGCGCAAAAACCCAGATCATCATCCGATCGAATTTACCAGTGAGGAAGCACCGGGCCTGAGCCATCCTCATGATGATGCTCTAGTGATGTCCATGTTGATCTCAAATTGCCTCGTGAAGAGGATCTTGGTCAACAATGGGAGTTCCACGAACATCCTATTTATGCATGCACTAAGAGAGATGAAGATCCCAGAGGAGAAGATAGTTCGCTCGCAGACCCCGCTGATCGGATTTAATGGTGGCATATAGATGACAGTCGGGACCGTAGTACTGCCAACATACTGTGGGGGGACACATCACGATGTGTCTTTCATGGTCATCGACGCCCCCAGCGCCTACAATGCCTTACTAGGGCGACCATGGCTGCATCAGTTGAAGGTCGTGCCTTCGACGTTCCATCAAGTGGTGAAATTCCTGACCGCCGGGGGAGTTTGTACAATTCGAGGTGAGCAGAATGCTGCCAAAGAATGCTACTATGCAAGTTTCAAGGCCGTGTGTGCCCAGCAGCACTTCTCTAGGAGCGAGCTGCTACCCCCGGCAGGGGAGTCAGAAGAAACAGAGGAAGTCGAGCTTGACCCGGCCGAACCAGGGAAGAAGACAAGTATCGGTGCTGGATTGGACCCAAAAGTTCGAGCACAGCTGATCGAGTTCCTCAGCACTGAGAGGGTCGTGTTCGCATGGTCCCATAAGGATATGATAGGAATTTGTCCGGAGGTGATGACACATCGACTGCAGGTCGACCCTAGTCATAGGCCAGTGCAGCAGAGGAGAAGGAAATTCCCAGCCGAAAAGAACGATGCGGTTAACGAAGAAATACAGAAGTTACTGGATATTGGATCCGTGAGGGAAGTGAAGTACCCGATGTGGCTCGCCAACATCGTGGTAGTAAAGAAGAAGAATGGGAAGAACAGGGTTTGTGTGGACTACACAGACCTCAATAAAGCTTGTCCTAAGGATCCATACCCACTCCCGCACATTGACTGCATCATCGATGCAACCGCGGGGCACGAGTTACTGAGCTTCATGGACGCATTTTTAGGGTACAACCAGATCTTGATGCACCCCGAAGACAAAGAAAAAATAGCCTTTATGACAAGCAAGGGAATCTATTGCTACAAGGTCATGTCGTTCGGACTCAAGAATGCAGGATCGACGTATCAGAGACTCGTGAATAAGATTTTTGAGCCATTCATAGGGAAAACGATGGAGGTGTACATAGACGATGTGTTGGTAAAATCAAAGGACGCAAGGGATCATGTACACCACCTGCGGCAGGCCTTCGAGGTTCTCCACAAATACAGAATGAAGTTGAACCCCACAAAGTGCACCTTCGGGGTAGCTTCAGGGAAATTCCTGGGGCACGTGGTAACCAAGCGAGGAACCGAGGCAAATCCCTCACAGATAAGGGCAGTAAAGGGGATCGCACACCCACGGAGTCTGAAAGAAGTCCAGAAACTCATGGGCAGACTAGCGGAAAGGGAAGAAGTTCGAATGGACAAAAGAATGCGCGAGGGCGCTTGAGTGATTAAAAGATTACTTGGCCAGTCCGCCTCTCCTATCCAAACCTGAGAAGGCGGAAACCCTACTACTCTACCTGTCCGTATCTGAGCATGCACTCGGCGCAGTCCTAGTCAAGGAAATTGCTGGAAAACAACATCTCGTGCATTATGCAAGAAAACCGCTACTTGACGCCGAGAAGAGGTACACGGCCTTAGAAAAACTAGCACTTGCCCTGGTAACAGCATCGAAGAAGTTGCAACCTTACTTTGAGTCGCACCCTATCAAGGTAGTGACATCATACCCGCTGTGAACCGTGTTTTCAAAGTCGAGCTTGTCAGGCAGGTTACTGAAATGGGCAGTGGAGATTGGAGGGTATGGCCTCGATTTCGAGCCGCGCACCACAATCAAATTACAAGTGCTAGCGGACTTTATAGCTGAATTCACAACCGAACTCCAGGTTGATGCGGAGAAGGAGATCGCAAACTTAGAAGTCGGAGAAGTGACAAAGGAACCATGGGTTCTCCAAGTAGATGGATCAAGCAATATGCACGGCAACGGGGCCGGCATCAGACTGTGAAGCCCGTGGGGAGAAACATTTGAGAGAGTCATCCGATGAATTTCGAGGCAACGAATAACGAGGAGGAATACGAAGCACTAGTTCGAGGAATGCAGCTCACAAGAGAGCTAGGGGCTCGCCGCCTACAGGTGCACGGAGATTCACAACTAGTAGTAATGCAGATGGAGGACCACTTCCAGGTCAAAGATCCTCGATTGCAAAAATATTGTGACTTGGTGCGGGAAGTAAGGAAAGAGTTCGATGAGTACGAAATAAAGCACATCGCACGAAAGGAGAATGCGGAGGCCGATGCACTAGCAAACCTGGCCTCCACCAAAAAAATCAGACAGAGTAAGCCCATCGTTATAACTTGGGCCGAGGAACCAGCCAATTGGTGACTCATGGATTGAGCAAATTCAAAAGTACCTCACAGACGGCGTCCTGTCTGAAGATCGGACTGAGGCCGTACGCCTCACCAGAGCAGTAGCCAAGTATACTCTTTATAACGAAAACTTGTATCGGCAATCCGTTGAAGGACCGCTGCTCAAGTGCCTCGACCCTACCGCAGGACAAACCATCTTCATGGAAATACATGAAGGAGATTGTGGGAGCCACCAAGGGGCCCGACCATTAGCGCATAAAGTGATATCCGCAGGATTCTACTGGCCCACACTACGAAAGTACGCCAAGAACTACGTGCGAAGCTGCGAAGCATGCCAGAGGTTCGAAGTAACCAATCATAGCCATGCAGAACCACTCCACACAACGATCGCGGTCTAGCCCTTCATGACTTGGGGGATGGACATAATGGGAAAGCTTCCAAAAGGAGTCGGACAGAAAGAGTATATCCTCATAGCCACCGACTACTTCACAAAATGGGTCGAGGCCAAGGCGTTCGCCAATGTAAGGGAACAGGAGGTGATCAAGTTCCTGTTGACACACATTCTATGCAGATTCGGAGTGCCAAAGGAGATCAAAATGGACAACGGAACCCAGTTCACAGGGCGGAAAGTACAAGAGTTCTGTGATCAGTACAACATCAAGCTGGTATTCTCCACACCAAGGTACCCCGAGGCGAACGGGCAGGCCGAGTCAACAAACAAGACGATTATGGCTACAATGAAGAAGAGGCTCAAAACCCACAAATTGAAGTGGGTAGAAGAGCTTCCTGGAGTCCTATGGGCACATCGAACTACTCCCAGAACTTCGACAGGGAGTTTGTTGTTTGCCTTAGCTTATGGCGAAGAGGCTGTCATTCCAGCAGAGGTTCGAGCTGGCATTCTGCGCGTGGAAGTCTGCCAAGAGATGGAGAACAATGAGAAACAAATGAAAAACCTGGAGCTTCCATGAACAGAGAGACCAGGCCTTCCTCAACATGGCTCAAAGGAGGAAGCAGGTCGAAAGATTTTTTAACAAGAAGCTTCAGATGCGGACTTGAGGGCATCGACCGGTCATCTCTTCGGGCAGCTCAGTGAGAAGTCCCTGTCGGTTGAGCAGAGTGGTTGAGGTAACGAATCGGTCGTCCTAGACTATCGGCCACTCCCTATCGTCAACAGAAATGTCGTAGGCCCTATCCACACGAGCCTGCTCCTCGGGCGTGAGCTCTGTGCACGGATGATCTGCAGAAGCGAAACAAGAAAGCTAGTTAGCAAGACCGAAAGGAACCACCATGATAGGAAGGCATCGGAAACCCACGAATCGGCACTCCGCCATGCCTAAGGAACTCGGGCCTTTCCTCATTCAGCTTGAGGCAAAAATAGGTGGTCCACCATCCAAGTGAGTTCGACGGAGGCTTCTTGATCAAAGTCGACCTCCCCGTAGACCACCAGGTGAAGTAGTAGTAGTGTTTGTCCGCGCACTGGTTGGAGCGGTACATATAGTGCCACTCCCAAACTATCGGGAGCCCTAATCCCAGGTCCATCCACACTAGGAGAACGCCAACCAGGTGGCACCAGCAGTTCGGAGCAAGCTGAAATGGGCAGTGGAGATTGGAGGGTATGGCCTCGAGTTCGAGCCGCGCACCACAATCAAATCACAAGTGCTAGCGGACTTTATAGCTGAATTCACAACCGAACTCCAGGTCGATGCGGAGAAGGAGGTCACAAACTTAGAAGTCGGAGAAGTGACAAAGGAACCATGGGTTCTCTAAGTAGACGGATCAAGCAATATGCACGGCAACGGGGCCAGCATCAGACCGCGAACACGTCTTTAACGCCGAACCCAGATTCGGAGTGCCAAAGGAGATCAGAACGGACAACGGAACCCAGTTCACATGGCGGAAAGTAAAAGAGTTCTGTGATCAGTACAACATCAAGCTGGTATTCTCCACACCAAGGTACCCCGAGGTGAACGGGCAGGTCGAGTCAACAAACAAGACGATTATGGCCACAATAAAGAGGAGGCTCGAAACCCACAAATCGAAGTGGGTAGAAGAGCTTCCTGGAGTTCTATGAGCACATCGAACTACTCCCAGAACTTCGACAGGGAGTTCATCGTTCGCCCTAGCTTATGGCGAAGAGGCTGTCATCCCAGCAGAGGTTCGAGCTGGCAGTCTGCGCGTGGAAGTATGCCAAGAGATGGAGAACAATGAGAAACTAATGAAAAACCTGGAGCTAATCCATGAACAGAGAGACCAGGCCTTCCTCAACATGGCTCAAATGAGGAAGTAGGTCGAAAGATTTTTTAACAAGAAGCTTCAGATGCGGACTTTCAGAGAAGGAGAATGGGTACTCAGGAGGGTATTCCAGAACACGAAAGATAAAAGCCAAGGAAAGCTCGCGCCTACTTGGGAAGGACCTTACAAAGTCACTAGGGTAGTGGGTCGGGGTGCCTACCACCTAGAAGACCACGACGGAAGGGAGATCGAAAACAACTGGAACATAAAACAATTGAAGAAGTATTACTTCTAAAGAAACGAGATCGACGAACTCGGTCTCCCAGATACGCCCTACTTCGTATCTCTTTCAATGAATTTTTTCTAAATACTTCCTAAAATGGTTACTGACTTAAGCATCGGAGGGGCGATGCCCCGACATCGCCCAACCCCTCACGGCTGTTCTACAGGAAATAAAGAACCATTGAGGTAGTCTGCAAACACGCGAAGTGGCTCGAGCAATATCACAGATAACACTTCCTAACTCACCCTACATGTTCAATCCCGATTAAATTTTTCTCCAACAGTACAAACTTAAGCATCGGAGGGGCGACGCCGTCCCCGTCATTCACTCTCAAGGTGAGCTCTCCTTTCTTCACGTCTATGAGGGCGTCAGCAGTGTGGAGGAAAGGTCTTCCGAGAATCAAGGGAATATTGCGATCTTCCTCCATGTCTAAGACCACAAAGTCGGCTGGGAAAATAAATTCCCCCACCTTTACGAGCATATCCTCAACCACCCCTTTTGGGTAATTCACAGAGCGATCCGCCATCTGGAGTCTGATGGTGGTTGGTTTGATATTGCCAATCCGGAGCTTCTTGAAGATTGACAGGGGCATCAGATTGATGCTAGCCCCTGAGTCACAAAGGACCTGCTCAAAACTCTGCCCCCCAATCACACAGGTGATCGAGAAACACCCCGGATCTGATCTCTTGATCGGCATCTTTTTCTGAATGATGGCGCTACATTCCTCGAAGAGATTCACTGTCTCGAATGC